>JBBYHO010000022.1:2000935-2072348 GCA_038382025.1 Adansonia gregorii | reverse complement strand
GTGCTTTTTATGTTTAATAATAGTATTTTGATACTGTAATTGCTTACTGCTGGTTTTAGGTTAGGGTGCCAATCAGGAAGAAAAGTGGGAACGCTCAGGAACGTGCTTTCGAAATGCTGGTTAGTGTAGCTGGTGAACTGTTGCCGGAAAGTAAAACTTTTGTGCCTCATAATCGTAAAAAGGATCAGCAAAGTGCTCCCAAAAATACTATTGCAAACGAAGAAGGGGATGAGAGGCAATTATCAAAGTGCAACCTTCCTGATCAGGAAGCCTATGATGAGAAAACCTTTATTCGTTACCACCAAATCTATACATTGAATAAGTTTTCGCATGCTCTGGACCAGTTTAATTTGAAAGCCTGTTTGACTTTAAAGAGCTTTGATCAGTTGGCTGATATCAATGGTAGAAATGCAAGCCCTTCTGCTGAAGTAGGTATTTCTTCTCTAGTATCCGGGGACTCTTCTGAAGGGCAAGTGGAGGATGCAGGAGCTGAGCTTTCAATTATTCAAAGCGTAAAATGTGAAACTCTTCCATTTGCGGGCAGCTTGGATGTGTTGGAAATGGACCATAAACCTCCCGCTTTTTTCCGTTCAGAAAGCGAGGTATCATTGTTCAAGGACTGGATAACTCTTGGTCCTTCTAGGCATTCTGCTACTGTAGAGACAGTTAATAGAGCTGATGACGAAAATTACATCGGGTTTACTCAGGCTGCCACCACATTGAAGGCCCTTAGGCTGCCATGGGACGTGGCAGATCGAAGAATTAAGAACCCGTCTTCTTCCAGACATTGGAGAGTATCTTCAAATTTGAATGGTGGGGCTTCCTTAAGAAATGGTATATATGACCATTCTGTGGTTTTTAAATAATGGATTGTGGTCTTGTAGTATGAATATAGTTGTAGATGTCATGATACAGTTCTATTGAATTCCGTGAAGTTTGCGACTAGTAATAAGTTCTTGCTCATGTTTCTGGATATGGTAGGCATTCATTCCTGTGTTTTGTTCTTTTGGCGTCATAAATCTACCTTCTGGACTAAATGCCATTTCTTGATTAACTGATGTTTTTAGATGGGAAAAGAAGAGCGATTTCCCGTAATGGGAGAACTAGTTATAGTCGTCAAAGATCGAAGAGGATCTCTCCTTTCAAGGGAAGGGATTTCTTTAATCAATGCCCATTTTCTGGTCCCGATCAAGGCTTTCAGCTTGATGACAGATTCAATTCTGCTGAAAAGAGAAGTGATGGTGACAACTGTAGTACAGGTGCAACAAAGCATGGCTGCCAGCTTTCGTTTTTTCCTTTATTTTCTGGTTCTTAGGCTTTAGGGTATATTCAATTTTTGCTGAGTAATCCGAGCTCTTACATGCAGCCATCAGAGTGGCATCCTCAGTTGCAAGTCCACGTCTGCATCCTGGGTCCAGAGACCGTAATGGTAAGGTATCTGATTTGATGGCCTTGTTATCCTGCCTTACTCTTAACGTTTCTTTGTTTTCTGTTTTGGGTTTATTCAGTGAACCTTCGGATTAAATCCTTCAAGGTTCCCGAGCTCTTTGTTGAGATTCCTACAACTGCCACCGTTGGTTCACTGAAAGTATGCACCATTGCCTTCTTTGTTGTTAACTGATAGGATGTTTCCCTTTTATTATTCTTTTTAATTTTCATGTACAAAGTACTACCCCACTTGAGAGAGAGAAAAAAAATGAACTTAATTTATGAACTATGATTCTTTGATTCTCACGATGGGAGCATAATATCATAACAATATCAACGTCATTGGATAAAATGCTTGTTCTTATCAGCAAACGGTGCTTTGATCTCTTTAATATTTTAAGAAATAATGTATCACCTTATCAGAGATGAAGCAACTGCTTTTTCTTTATTTTCATGGTTATGAGGTCAAGCATACTGGTTCCATATCTGCAGATTGCAGATAATTAATGTCTAGTGGTTTTTATAGAGGACGGTCATGGAGGCGGTGACTACTGTACTGGGAGGTGGCTTACATATTGGCATCCTTCTTCAAGGAAAGAAGGTTAGAGATGACAGCAAAACTCTACTTCAGGCTGGTATTTCTCAAGATGGCAAGCGTCGTAATTTGGGATTTACATTGGAGCCCCAGCATGTGAAAATTACACCGCCTCCATGCCCAGGAGAGCAGGTGATAACAAGGTAAGTATAAGGCTGACCTTTTAGTTGTCCTCCATCATCTCCATCCTCTTCCCTTTTCTCATTCTGTCTTCACTTTTGTGGCTCATATTCTTGCTCACTTTTCGAAAATTTTAATTGTTAAATTAATTTGTGTTCTTTAAATTGTATTACTCTTTTCTATTTCCAGGCATGCAGCATCTTTTACTGTAGAACCAGGGAGTTCAAGTGTCTCCTTTGTTCATCCGGGGACAGATTGCAACATATCAGCTAGTGCTACCATCCCAAATTCCCAATCTGTAACATCAATCCCAGCCATCAGTGTGGGGGCATTGGCTTTGGTTCCGATTCATCACAGAACTGGGCGTCATGAGTTTATCCAGCGGCGTATCAGAAGGCCCTTCTCTGTTTCAGAAGTAGAAGCATTGGTTCAGGTGGTCGAGAAACTAGGAACCAGAAGGTTACTTTTTTATGATTACCTTTGGCTGACAAATGTTTGATTGCAGACTTCAGTGCTCTGGATCCTCACCTCCTTTTAAATATTGTAGGTGGCGCGATGTCAAATTGCGCGCTTTTGACAATGCAAAGCATCGTACGTATGTGGATTTGAAGGTGAATGCTCCATTCTTGTTTCTGCTTAAGTTCGGAAATTTATTATTATCAATTTCCCTGATGATTCCCAGCAATTGACTGACCTTTCATTGCCATTCTCTTATGCCTTCAATATTGTTTGTTCTGCACTATCTCCTCATTAAGTTTATATATCTTTAACGGTGCGTTTTTCATGTGAAATATAATGTTTAGTTTCCGTCATTAACTCTTCCAGGTTTTGGTTTCCTAAAGCATAGTTTTATTCCATTATGTTACGATTCTTTAGGTGTTGAATATTTGTACGTGTTAGAAGATTTTCGCATAATGTGACATGGGTGGTATGGTACAGGATAAGTGGAAGACATTGGTCCACACAGCAAGTATCTCCCCTCAGCAAAGGAGGGGAGAACCTGTGCCACAAGAACTTTTGGACAGGGTCCTTGTTGCCCATGCCTACTGGTCCCGACAGCAGGCTAACCAGCAGCTCAAATCAGGTGTCTGAGGTTCGACTCTATCTATGTTGTCGATCTTGTAAATCTTCTGTAAATAAATGTTTACGTAGCATGCTCATATTCATAGTTGATTTGCAAACCGAACTGCCTTTATTGGATAGAGTTCGGTTCTGTTCAGATGATTTGTTGAATAAACAATGCATGCTCTAAGATGCTTATGTAGTAGCAGTTGTAGTTTAAGTTATTTTCCAACATTGTTTCATTGTTTTTTGTGTTAAAAAGAAATTTTTCATGAAAAAAGTCATGAAATTCTGTATCTTAGAACTTCTTCCATTCTTCTTTTGTATAAAGACCAATCAGGGATCAGATTCTGTTACCAGTAGGAATATGACTAGATTTTTTTGAACCCTTAAAGATTAGATGTTACACGACAACGTAAAATTAAGTGCAATTGTGACTAAAAGTGAATGAATCTATATCAGAAACCTGTGTCGAATCGATTCTTGCCGGAGAATGCCGACCAAGCTTGATAGAAGCCCCAGCGAGTCTCGGGACTACAGCTGTCTTGGCCTAAATACTTAAAGCTTTAAACCTGAATGTTTTTCGATAGATTTAGCGTCTTAGATTTTGTCCATCTCAGTACTGGGGCTAGGTTGCCCATCATTATGTTTCATGGTCCTTAATTTCCCGAAGCACGGGGTTTTTTTTTAAGAGAAAAAAAAAACCCATTAAATATTAGTACAAATTTAGTAATTTAACAAGAGGGCAATATACAGTACTGAGTTCCATGGCAATGTCAGATAAAAGAGAAGAAGAATAATAATAATAACAATAATAATATATCATTGCAACACTATCTTGATTGTTCACCTCAGGTTTGCAAAGGATGCCCGAATAGAGACAGCAGGGAGTTACTTGTTTGCAGTCCTTTCTGCTGATCATGGCATGGCCTTAAAGTTTCAGCTATTCATAACTATTTCAAATTAGAAGTGTCTTTAGAAGCATAATAATATAATGATAAGACAAAAATTCATGGCCCTTGAGAACTAAAAACGAGTACTGATCTGAGAAAAAAGAGCCTTAAAATCCTTTGTCGGGGTGCCAACTCCCTCGGGTTTCGAGGCCAAATCAAATGCCTTAAATTTGGCTTCCTCGAACTTCAGTGCCTGTTTGAAAAGAAAACAAATAAGATGCGTGAAAATGGCAAATCCAACATGCAATGGTGAGAGTATAAAATGTTTTAAAATTGGGAATATGAATATGAGAAAGGCGATACCTGAATGCAGACTTCTGCTACATCAGACCTGGCAATTGTTCTTGTTTCAGTCTGAAGAAGCTCATCGTCTTTCCCAACAATCAGTTCTCTGATGCCACCATCTCTATCTTGCAGCCCTCCAGCCCTGATTTGGCCAGAAAGAGTCAAAGTCAGTTGTAAAGTTACAAGGATTTAAATAAACAACACCTTTGGGGATCAATCATCAATGGCTGCTGCCCCAGTAGAATAGAGATGATGTAGGTTTAACCTGATAATTGTGTATGGAACACCAGCGTCAGCCAAATACTGCTCAGCCTTTCTCTTCCAAACCTGTCAAAGAGAAAAGATGAAACACAAAAAATTGAACAGTAACTGAAAAAAAATTCACATAAAAAAATTCTTAATTATCTCAAACTGGACAGCTAAGAGTTATTAGTATTGAGAAAGACGCTAACCAAAATGTTGCCATTGCCCAAGCTGTTCAGGGGATGATTAAGGTTTGTTCCACCCATGGACCCAACCAACACAATTTGCTTCACTCCAGCCTCCTTAGCTGTCCTTGTCAATGTGGATTATCATTATATGGTGTGGTAAAATGAAAACTAGACATGCAGACTGAACATTCAGGATATGTTACTCGAACTCAGATTCAAGTGTCGAATAGAGGTATAAGTCCAACATAAGTCCATATGTTTGGGAGGATCATATCCTAATACCTATGTTCGGACATGTGTCGGAGACAAGTATTTCAAGAAAAATGAAGCACCCAAGCAATAGAGCATTTAGGAAAAATTAAGATGAAGAACTCACCAACATCAATTTGATTTTTCTGACCAATCCAGTCAACCTAAGAAACAAGATAGATAGCCCTACATAAGTCTAGTGAAGCTTAAAAGAAAACAAGAGTAACAATCCCTAGAATTAGAAGATCCAAATGTTACTTGCTCGGGGTAAGCTCCATCTTCGAAATAGAACTCAGGCCTTCCTCCTTTTGTTGGATCAAATCCGGGTTTCATTCTTGGAACAGCACTAGTAAGAATTATGAGAGCATCAATTCCTTGCATAGCAGGAATTAGAGTGCTGGCATCCCTTATATCCCCAACAAAAACATCATCTGCTCCTCCAATTTTCTCCTTGCTTTCTGGAGTTCTAACCAATCCTCTCACGACAAACTGGTCGGACCTCTCTTTCAGTTTCTTATAAACTATCTGACCTGCCAAAAGTCCACCAACAAATTCATTTCAGTAATGGGGACGTTAACAGTCATGGCGACCAAATGATTATACGCCATTGAGTTTTGTAGGTTGAAGTTAAAATAAAGGTAGCAAAGGAAATCATATATCGAACTCATCTAAGCATCCCAATGAGAACATTTTGTTGGACTCCATTTGATGCTTATACAGCAATGCCATGGGTCATCTTATGGTTAATTTTATATATTGCAAAACAGCCTACTGAAAACAACACTAATAATCCTTCTAAAAGCGGCCTAAATGAAACCTTTTTTTTTCTCCCTCTGTAAAGTATTAAAAAAAAACCAATTGCATGAGCTCCATTTTGTGAAATAACTATCATCTGGGGCATATTCACCATTTTCCTCCAACAAAGTCCTTTAAAGAGTAACAATTTTATTCGTATTTGCAAGAAACCATAGTATTAAAAATAATCATTGACACTCATATCTTCAAATAAACAAAATATTATAAACCCATGACAACAAGACTCCTTAAACCCCAAAATATTAGGTAGCCAAAAACCCAATTAACCTATTAACAAAACTCTTAGCATCTCATATAAGTTCTTAAATAGACAAGTCATTAAAGAAAAGTTATTTCCTTAACTGGGACAAAAACAAAACTCAAAAAACAAGCAAACCCAGAGAAAGATAGAAGATTTAAAAAGAAAAGAAAAACCTGTCCTGCCAGCGGCTCCAGTGACAAGCACAGTGCTCAAATCTGCCATGGAAGCTAATACCACCGCTGTTCTCCTAAAACCCTTGTTTTTTCTCGTTGAGACAGACGAAAATGAAGGTGAAATAGAGTTGAAACTAAGAAAAGAGGGACTGGAAGAACAATCTGGAACTTCTCTTGTTAAAGGCACTGCTGATGCCACGCCATTGCATTTATGACGTTGACTTAAAGACTTGGATGAAGGTTTAACAACTGGAACCCTGCTGTTGGAAATGACCAATGGGACACGTGTCAGCATAGCCATTGATCAAGAACGAGTTGGTTAAGTTTTGACTCAGTTCTTTTATCTATCGGACCGCCGGTGAAGGCCAGCAAAATTCGACAACCAACAACAAGGGCGACGAATAAATTAAGCTTTTTCGCTTGTTATTGTCTCAGCCGTTAAAAGTGGTTGTGGAGAGAATGACTTTTGCAAGAATTGTTTAATCTTATTTTGATTTTTTTATCTTTTTTTTTTTCTTCTCAAGTTAGCCTTATCCCCGTTCTCTTTGGGTTCGCCTGAGAATTTACTGTGTTTGGTGAATCAGTTGAGCCCATAATAATTGAGTTTGTTGAGAGAATGACTTTCGCAGGCAATTAATGGGCCATAGCCTCGTATAGATCACAACTACTTATATGTCGACTCGAAATTAATTAATTTATTTAAAATTTATAATTTAAAATTATATTCAAATTTCATTTTTTAAATTTAAATTTTAATTTAAATAAAAATTAAACTATTTAAATTTATTCAATTAAACTTATTTATTTAACACAAAATAAGTTTGATTTCATAATTTAACTTCAAATTTGATTATTTATTCTTAAGTTTAAATTCGATTCAAATTAAAATTTTTTTTAACACTAGTTAAATTAATAAAATATATATTAAAAAAATAATTAAATTTAATTAAATTTATAAGCCAATCGAGTAAAAAATTAAACTAATCGTTTGATATCTTGAGCTTAATTGGATAAAAACCGAAAAAATTCTTTTTTGAATACAACTCGAATAACTTACACAACTGTCTCCTAACTCCCAACTGCAAAGGACGATGAGCTATGCAGGCACTACCTCAGGTTCCAAGGGTGTTGAACCAACTTCCTCTACAGTTTACTCTCCGTTATGTCCTTGAGTTCCTTGTTTTCTTCTTGGAACCCTTGCTTAAACCTGTCATAATTAGTGGGTTCGCTCGACTTAAACGGACGTTCCCCTAGTACCCGAACCAAGTCCTCTTGGTGAAGGACCTCTTTCTCTAGAAGCAATTCGGCGATCTGAGCCACGTGTTCTTTGTGTTCCTCTATCAGCTGCACCGTTCGTTCGTATGCCTAAGCCACCCACTCTCTTACTTCACTGTCGATGATAGCACCCGTCTTGCTGCCATATGGCTTGGTTATCTCGAATGCATCATCCCTTTGAGGGAAAGAAAGAAGTCCAACCTTGTCACTAAAACCATACACTGCCACTTGGGCATAGGTCATCCTGGTTACTTTCTCCAAGTCATTCTGAGCTCCAGTTGATACCTTCCCCAACAAAACCTAGTCCCCCATAAAAGATGCATGACATGGTAAAATGCTAGGTTAGAAATCTACCATGCAAAACTCAAGTACCAAATTTTATGTGCACAAGCAAAATTTTTATTCATAAAATATCAAATGGCACTGAAAAGTGCAAAATGTTACAGCCAAAACATGTTGGCTTCTATACTAGTTAGACTCGGACGTGAGTCTAAGTCAAAGGTGTGTTCAATTTTTTCTTGAAATTTTTATGCATTTGGAGAGTTCTTGAAAGATTATATATCCTCATATCCATGTCCAAATATGCATAAAATATGTGTACTTTAAGAAAAATGAAGGGTAGGAGCAACATAGGTTGGCTTCCTCTTACTACCTAAATAAGAGCAGTTGTCAGGCACTACCATCCAGGATTTCATCTCAACTTCAGATACAAGCATCACATGCATAAAATAGGTGGATCGATAAACTTGGCAGTCAACGCAATCAAACGCATGCATATAGAAGAAAATATAAAGTTGCAACAACCGTGTCCCTTTCTAGATGACACCTGAAGACCAGGCACTCGAGGCTTCTGTTTCAACCTTGGAACTAAATGGCCAAGCTCACAGCATGCGGACATATTCAAATTAGAGACAACAAACATATGATATTGCTAATCATATCTAAGGAAGTCTTTGTTACTAATTCATAAAGAAAGAAATGCGTGAGAAGGTGCTCTGAAATTTCACCTGCTCAGCAGCTCGACCACCTAGTGTCATGCAAGTCACATCAAAAAGCTGTTCTTTGGTCATCAGAAGATTTTCATTGGGAAAATACTGAGCAAATCTGCAGTACCACGAGGAACAATTGTTACTTTAAGCAATGGTTCTGCATGTTCCAGGAACCAACCAGCAACAGCATGGCCAGATTCATGTTCGCCTTTCCAACTTGCTTATAACCTGCATACCAGAGCAAGAACGTTAAATAAGAGAAGGCTTCATTGCATTCTAGCAGGAACTAGTCAAAACTGAAAAAACAGATAGATCATAGGTCTACTAGACACTATTTAAGCTGAAGAATAGACATCAAACAGAAAGCAAGTAATAAAATGACGTTCTATACTCTGCACAAACTTTAAACCTACATCCTGAAATGTAATATACCGCTACAGAGGAAAACAGAAAACCCAATTTTGATTTTAAAAATTCGAATCACTCTTCTACTCAATTACACCTCTAGCAACATAACCAGCCACATAGACTAAATAGATATTTCAAGATAATAATGCAGTGCATAAGTAAAAGAGGCAGAGAATAACGAACAACAGACCTTGTTCTTCTTTTCTAAACCACCTATTACTCTATCTATAGCTGCCTCAAAATGTTCCATGGTTATCACAGCACTTTCATTCCTTGCAGCAATCAATGCTGCTTCATTGCAAACGTTAGCAATGTCCGCTCCAGCAAAACCAGGGGTTAGAGCAGCAAGTCGCTGAGAGTAATATGATGGCTCAGTATCAAGTTTTAGTTTCTTCAAGTATATCTGAAAGATTTGGTCACGACCCTTGATGTCAGGTTTGTCAATTGCAATTTGACGATCAAACCGACCAGGTCTCAAAAGGGCTCTGTCTAAAATATCAGGCCTAGTAGTGCCAGCAAGCACAACAACTCCACAAGTTGTTCCAAATCCATCCATTTCTACAAGCAACTGATTAAGAGTACTTTCACGCTCATCATTGCCACCAGAAAAGCCTCCACGACCCCTTGTTCTACCTATTGTATCAATCTCATCAATAAATACGATACTAGGGGCACATTGCCTTGCCTCTTGAAATCAGCTTCTCACTCTAGATGGCCCAACTCCAACAAACATTTCGATTAAATCTGATCCAGACATAGAGAGGAAAGGCACACCAGATTCACCAGCAGTTGCCTTTGCAAGAAGTGTCTTCCCTGTGCCAGGAGGGCCAATAAGAAGCGCACCTTTGGGAATTTTAGCTCCCAATTCCTCATATTTCTTTGGGTTCTTTAAGAAGTGCACAAACTCCATGATTTCTTGCTTCGCCTCATGACAACCAGCAACATCTTTAAAAGGGACCTGAGACAGCAAGTAAACCATTATCATAATAATGACTTTCAAATCTTAAGTTGTAAATATGTAAGATAACAGCACCAAAGTCTCAAAGAAAACTTATAACGATGGCTTACCTTGTCCTTTGCATTCTTGTCCATTTTAGTAATCTGCGCCTTTCCAATATTAAATATTCCACGACCACCTCGCCTCCCAGGACCACCAACTCCAAATCCACTTTGCATTTTTCTCCCCATAAACCATAGGGTCCCTAAGAGCAAGAGTGTGGGGCCAAAGCGCAACAACTCCTGGTACCAGTTCACTTCATTTACATAAGTTACAGGAACATAATTATGAGGATCTATTCCCAATGCTTCTTGGATTTCCTCTAGTTTCTCTTCAAAAGATTCATCACTCCCTATGTTAAAGTAGTACTTATACTGGCTTGTCTTTCTGTTGGCAGGGGCTCCAGATGTTGGAGCTTCTATAGAATCATCAGTGGTTTGATTTGCATTGCGTGGTGAGCTCCTCACATACACTTTTGCAACTGATTTATTTGAAACAACAATTTTTTCCACCAAGCCAGGTTCCAGGAGTTTGTTTTTGAACTCTTGGAAACTAATCTGAAGGACACATCAAAGAGCTTAAAGAAAAGAAAAACAGAAGACAGAGAGAGATAGAGAGTTGCAGGGAAAAAAAATTTCAGAAAGAAGCTAAAACTGGCTGAAACATCTAATAAAGGTTCCATGTTTTTCCCAATAAATCACACACACAGCAGGCATTTAATTCAACATGCCATTTCTATTTCGGGCTTCATTCACACTTTTTTTTTTTACTTGAAAATAGGTTTTGTAATGGGTACGAATCACATTATTGAACAAGATATACGTAAAGGGATCATGCTAAGTCCAAAAGGTTGCACTAAAACTAACTGGTCAAGAAGAGGGCGAAGGATAAATGCAGCGAACCAAACATACTAAGTCATCTTAAATCATGTTTTGTAACTTCACAGCAAGACCAATAAAAGGATAGTTCATTTCTTAGCATGCCATCAAAAAGTTGTCATCAAGATGGTCTCATATAAACCAATATATGTTAAGAACCAGTCTAACCAAATTGTAAAAATAAGGGTGAAAAGCTGCTAACCTCCTGCTGATCATGAGAACCAGGAAATGATGAGAATATCCCAATAAAAACAAGCAATAAAATGGGGACCATATTCTGCATCAAATTTTCAATCTTCTGGGAATTCCCAGGATCAGCGGCACTTGAATCTTCTGGAGAATCACAGTAACATAAATATCAGAAGAGCTCAAATTACTCAACTACATTCACACGAAACCTTCAATTAACTCAACATCTTCTAAATGCTGATGCCGTGAACATAAGAGAAAATAATACTAATCCACATGCATTTTCAGCAAAAAAAACTATCAATTTGTTGTCAGCTTTCACTAATATTAGCACTGTAAATAAATCAGAAAAAATATTTATTCCTATTTCCAAAGCTTTGAATAATATCTTTCCTAAATTAAAATTTAAAAGATTTTCAGTATATGGCGCACCTTTAGATCCTCCAGATTTCTGTTCATTAGCGTTAGGAATTTTCTTCTTGTCCTTTGGCTAGTAATTTTCATAATCAACAGTAATTAGATTATAAAAAAATCAATAAAAAAGGTGTAAAATTTAACTAATAAGTACAAAAATGGTGACGGTTATTAACACACTTCTTTTCTTCGGTCCTTCACTTGCGAAAAGCCGATTAATCCCAAGGGTTCGCCAGAACTGAATCCAAATTCGACAGCCACGTATTGCAAACGAGCTTCTTCCCACCTTCAGCTGATGCAAAATAACACCTTAAAAGCCCTAACTCTTTCTTGACGGGTGAAATGCAAGCATTTCCGACAGTCCTACAGAAACGCGATTCATTTAATAACAGATTCTTCGATATTACATTCTGCAAAAAAACGAACACTCAAATTATTATCAGAAAAAAAAAAAACTTGGAGACCATTAAAAATTAAAAAAAAAAAGAAGAAAATATTATTACTACTTGGAAAGTGGAGTGAGAAGCGCGGGAGAGAGAGCGACCAAATTCTAGAGAAAATCATTTTAATAGATTGAAGATATTAACATGACTCGTTTCGTAATAGATAACTATCAAAGGATGAGTTTTCGCCTACTTGGCTTCTGTTTGGTTGATGAGAAAAAATAAAAAGAAGAGAAATTCGTTTCTTTTCTTTGATTTTTGAAGAGGTTCTTTGTTTAGCAGAGTTGGCCAGTTGGGGGGGCGGGGGTGGGCGGCACTGCTCACTTTGTTGACGAAATTCACCATCTTTACCGTCATTGATTGCAGCCTTCGCTGCGGTATTTTTGTCATTCTGAGCGTTTGGGCTAATTCACAAATGAATTATTTATAGGCAAAGACGAAAGGGGCCAGAAATTTCACTTCATCAATTTGGGCTTTTCAAACCCTTTTCCCTCATTATCATTGGTAATGGTTGAGCAAGAATTGAGGCCCGTCGGATGGTGAACTTTCTTTTGTTAGATCTAAGAATATATATATATATATATATATTATCCTATTCATATATTTTATGATATAATCATATTTGATATATTATAAATTTACATAAATTTTGATATATTAATAATTATAAATTTTTATAGGTTTTATGTATTTGTTTTGTATTTTTATTAATTTTTTAATATCATATAATTATATCATTTCCAAATATACCTTCTATATGTAATACCTAATATTGCTTAAAAGTACTTTTGATTATATGGAAAACAACCCTTGATTAGGAAGGAAGGTAATTTGAGATTACAAAAAAAAAAAAAGAGTACATCAATTGAGATTTATTATAGATTAATTGGGTCTATCAATCCATGATGCATAATATTCATTTAATGTTAGAGTTTTCAGATTTGAATATAAATGTCATGTATAAATATATGTTTGATATGAATATATTTAATTTTTTTTTAATTTTTCATGTATTTAAAGTGCTCTTAGAGGGTCGCATCCTCATGTTTCATGTTTAAATATGAGTTTGACGTAAATATTAAACATTAATACTTTAAGAAAAATGAAGAATTGAAGTAATATAACTATGGTTTGATGCTTATTATATAAAACTAGGGTTATAAAAAGGAGACCAAGACAGTGAAGAAGGTGAGGCAGGCGGAGATCGTGAGTAGGAAGATGAACAAGATGAAATGGAAGAAACATTATTGTTGAATGATGGATTCCTTATGACCCAAGGCACCACATCTTCGAGCAACCCTTGTTGGCTAAATCCTTCCGAAGTAATTTCTGGAAGGCAGCCCTCATTAATCGAGCTCGGGAGTGGCGCGAAGTTGATGTAATTTGCTAAGGTTTCCTGGGGTTCTTTTGTTTGTGATGAAGCCATGAAAGCCTGTGATTCAGCTTCTGAAATGGCCTTCTTGGGCTTCTTGCTACAGCTGGTTGGTGAATCATCTTGAAAAGGCTGGTGCTGGTTGCTATCGAGTGGGAAATATGGGTAGGCAAAGTGTAGGTGGAACCCTTCATAGGTGATGATGAGCGTCTCGGGGTCATCTTTTGACCTCTCCACTTGCTTCTTTGCGCTGCATCTTGGGTTCGTGCACTTGTAATAGCTCCTGTTTTCAAGCCAATGCAAACAAAAATTACAAATAAACTAAGTACTTATTAGTAGTTAAAACTTATAACCCAAATATAAAATCTATCCATCCAAATTCGTAGTCGAAAATCAACCCAAATTCCCGCAATCCGAATCCAAAACTCAAAATGAGCTAAATAGAAACAATGTAAATTTCTCTTGATCTGAAATGACTTCCAATATGATACAGAGTAGTGCTATTTTTACCTTAAGTGATAAATACTTGAGTCCATGATGACCTTTGCGGGGATAATAATTACAAAAGGCCATGGTTTTTAAATGCAAAGTTAACTAAGATCTAGGTCCCAAAGAAAGAAACCGATGGCATTCGCAAATCCAGTTAGAAGACACCAAGGGACATATGTATTGTCACATGATATTTGTCGAGTGATACGTGTGCTTTCCACTGAGTTTCTATCCCGGGCAAAACGTTAGCCTTGAGTTCTGGTTTTACCCGCCGATGCATGCATCTCGTTTTCTTTGCGAGAGACCACGAAAGCAGATAAACTTCGAGGTTCCAACCATGGAAACTTGTTTTAATACAACTCTGTGCTTATTTAAGCAAAATTGAATTATACTCCGGTCTTGGAATAAGGTTTGATATTGAGAAGAGACTTGATTTGGATTTTGAAGATTGACAGATTGGAAAAAAGAACGAGCAAGGTAGCCGGAAAGATAGTTACTTACCTCGGACTTGGGCTGTTCTTAATCCATTTTTGCCCGTATTTCCTCCATTTATATCCATCATCTGTAATGCCATTGCCACAGTTTTTGATCTTTAGTGTATACTTATTCTCTATCTTTGTCAAACCTCCTGGCAGTATTGAATTCATTCTGCCAAAAAAAAAGGATTGAACCTCGTTTAATATCAAATGAAAATTAGTCATGAAGATCAGTTCAAGAAAAATCCAGGGGAAATTAACCTGGTTTGCTGTTGTGCTTGAGATTGATCCTTCCAGGTTTTCATTGATAAAGCATTCTCGAAATCTTCAATCCTTGGCCCTGAATAGACAGTCGAGATGAGTCGCTTAGTGGCATCTTCTTCAAAATTTTTTGATTTGGCTTGAATTGTCCCTTGATGTAGTACGAAGAAAGGAGATTCATCATCAAGAAGCTCTCTCACAAGTTCATTTTCGGGTCCATCATCAGACCAATAATCATCCTTCTGATCTTTCTCCATTACAACACCCTGAGTCATAACTAAATTAAACCTTTGAATTGATTATACTAATAAGATGAACTAAAAAAAAAAAAAACTCAAACTTTTTCAAGAAGAACCCGAATGACGTAATGCAGAAACTAGCGATAGGAAGTAGCGGAGCAGATGAAGGAGGAAAGTTTCATGACATTTAAATTAAGAACTACTAGGCTTAGGCTTTTGTTTTTTGAAGAAGATAAAGTTGGTAAGAGTTGTACACGTGTATATATACATACATATACATATACATATATATATATATTAGACTTTTGTTAATAATTTCCTGCTTCTGTTTGTTACAATTTTTGGTTGACTTAGCAAGAGCCAATCACTAAACAATGTATATATATATATATATACATATATTTATATCCTAGGTTATAAGACTCTAATACCCAAATACTTGATTCAGTTGATTCGAGTATGTTCACTCTGCTGAACAAGCAAAGTTTATATCTCTCCTTCTCTAAATCTTAAATTTAGTTAAAAAAAAGTTGCAAAATTTTTTATTTTTTTTTAAATTATTCGTGTTCTGCATTCATATCCAACATATGTTTAAATATATATATATATATATGGGATTAGACTTGAATAACATAGTATATACACTGCTTATAATTGAACTTATAGTTAATGTTGCTGACGTTTATGTGTTAGATCCTTTGCATATATCATTGAAGCCTTTAGGCATTTGAGTATATGTTATAGTTAAATTAGCTAGAAGGTGATAACTTGAAGTGGCTTAAGGTAAATAGGGTAATCAAAGTTATCATGGTTAATTTGATCTCAACATGAAAATAAATCAAAATTTTCTTGTTCTTTGAAATACTTAAATATTTATCAAAAAGAAAGCGGCTAAACTTTTCATTTAAGATCTTTCAAACCAAACTTGAAGACAATATCAAAATCGTCTATCGAATTGACGAATTCATCCCGACATGCTTTAAAAACTAGTGCAATAATGCAATCGACATATCTCTGACTTTCATGTAGCAGAAGCGGACAATCAAAATGTAATCCTTTTAATGGGGGAAGGGGGGGGAGGCAATACATGTCTACTTTGTTCCAATTTTCCATATGAAAAACTGATATAAAAATAAAACCAACATTATCGTCAACACGAGACGATTTCTGAGCGTTTACTTCAGAGTGAGGGAAGTTTGTAGGTATTCGGCTTTGACTTTGTGATTCCTAGAAAACCAAATGTGACCCTGACCCTCCCTTGGAACGTCAAGACAAAATGGTTTTGACCTGCAGAATGGGCTTAGGTTTAGCTGCTTTGCTGCTGCAGCAAAAGGGGTGCGTCGATCAGCAGCCAGCCAAAGTTTTACGGTCACAGGCTATTTATTGCAGTTATAATGACGAATATTATTATTATCAATTACGATTAATATCGATTATAAATATTATAACGGATGATTTTGTGGCGTTTGCATGAGGTCTCGCGAGGGACGAAATCTATTTGAACGTTTCTAAAAAGTCAACCCTTTAGAACGTGGGACCATCTGGTTTGTGACTCAGTGAGACGTTTGATAGGATTGTGGGGGTCTAGAGGTCCCGAACATGGTCAAAATTCACGTGTGAAGAAAATGGAGCAGTTTAAGCTGTCTCCTCCGTCGAGTCGAACCCGTGTAAAATAATCCCCGAGGGCCGACGGTGCAACCAACAAAACCATGTTAGCGTGAAAGGGAAGAGGAACCCCTTCAACGCATTGTTAGGGGAATTGGCAACGATAATTCAAATTTTATATGGTCCTAAGAAAGATTTACTTTGTGGCCTAAGCTATGATCATCAAGAATACATTTAACGGTTGATTAGAGAAATGATTGACATCCTTTGTGGTAGTTTAATCTTTTAAATTTTGAACATTTAATTCAATGATAACGATAAGTACATAATATTCTTCATTCGAAGGAAAAATGGAATCCCCTTTTTCTTAAAATAAATTAGGGAAAAGTTTTAATACATGTGCAATTAAGGTCCAATATATAAAATGACTTGTGTTTATGATCACAGGACTAATTAAAACTTTTATATATATTAATATTCATAAAATATACTAATAGTGTGTTCAATTCTTAAAATCGATAATTAAAATTTTAAATTTTTATTTCTTTCATTCTTTATAGATTTTCTTAATATAAAATTTTTATTTTTAATAAAGCACATTTTTATTTGACTCGTACTCAAAAAATAAGTATAAAAATATAAATTTTTAAGAAATTTCAAAATATATTAAAAAAATTTTAAAAATTAAATATATTTATATCGAATATATACCTTACTATACTTTTCGACAAAGAAGCCTTAACCCAAGCAACCCGTATGAAGCTAGCCTGAGTAAACAAACAACATAGAGGTTTGGGTGAGAATATGCTGGCAATGTTCCAGGTTGAAATAATTTTGAACCCTAATCCTCCTTCAACTTCAGGTTGACAAATGAAAGTCCAGCTGACTCACCTTTAGCATCTACCACTCTTCCCTCTCCGAAAGAAGACTTAACAAAATTGAGAAGCTTTCTTAAAAATCTTCTGGAAGTAAGAAAATGCAACACAAAACGAGTTTCATTCTGTATAAAACTGATTGGATCAGATTCAGGCGACCAACGATAAATGCCAAGAAACACCCCCTACAGCCAACCATATATATTTATATTACATTCGTATATTTTATTATATTATAATCATATTTAAAATATTTTATATTTTTATAAATTTTGATATATTAATAATTTATATTATATAAATTTTAAAAATATATTCATATCATGTTATGTTATTATTATATCTATCGTATTTATATAATCGTATGATACTCTAAATTTTTTTATAAAAAATTATAATTTAAAAATAAAAAAATTATGAATAATTTCAAACTTAAATCTATTCAATAAAAAATTAAACTAAATTCTAAATTTTTTTAAAATATTTTTTTATCGATTTTCTTATTAAAATTGCATTTCTTGGCTCAAAAGATTCAGCACATTGAAGCACATTTTTTGGCACGCGTCATTCTAAGCCCATCTACTATTTAATCAGTCACCAGTGGCCCCATTGACAGCGGTTCAGTCTAGGTGCAGTCCACCAATTTATGGCCACCGACTGAAATCGTGATCATAACAATCCAATTAAAAATTCTCTGCACAAAAAAAATAAAAGCCCAAAAACGGGCGGTCGAGATTCAAAGCAACTAATTTTTCCCGCTCAAACGCCGACCCCAAGTCGGGCGCCGCCCCATTTGAAAATGCCCCCACAAAACACTTAACAGGGCTGAACGTCTGCCACGTGTACACTCTTAGCTTGACTAACCCACTCATCAACCGCCACGTCATCCCAATGAATTCTTGCTTAGCTGTCATCCGTCCCCACCGCACGATCAAAACTCAGTGTCTTTTTATTTATTTTTATATATAATATATTTCAACAGCACCTTCACCTCAAAAGGAAAAGAACCGCCTACGATCCCACGACATTCCCCAGTTTTTTTTCCTCTCCCACCAATTTTTCAAACTTTCAAAAATTTATAAGAAATTTAATTCTTTTTTTTTCTATATATAAAAATCGTTTCAAGTCTCCAGGTTTTTCGTTTTCCAGAGGTGTTTCGAGAAATGGAGAGATCTGGCTTGATAGAAGAAGGCTGTACGACGCCGAAGCATCGAATTCCGGAGGTGTTTCAATGTCCACCGCCGCCAAGGAAGAAACCACAAGGCGGAGCAAAGAGAGAGCCACCGAAGAACGGTTATTTCCAGCCACCTGATCTCGATGCTCTTTTCACTGTGCAGCCTAGACGTGAAGCTTGTGCTTAAATCGTGGTTCAAACTCTATATATATAATTTGCATTATTCACTCTATATAAATAAATTTCAACCGTAAATATATGATTTAGGATTAGCTCTAGTATCAACTTTCTATTTTCTTCAAAATTTGTAATGTAGAAGAAAATAAATTTATTTGTATTATTAATATTCCCTTCGCAATTGTTTCTAATATGCGTAATCCATCTTTTGTTTAATTCTCTTTTGGTATTTGCTTTCATAGTAATTTTTATTAGCGCTAAAAATTGCTTTTTTAAAACAGTGGCATAACTGATTTTGTTCAATGTTCATTTCTAATTTAAGATTTGCTTTTGGAAAAAACGAAAAATCTTTTCCTAATGAAGTTAATGAACCTTTTTAATAGAAAAAACTTGCTTTTCTTTCATAGTGTTAGCATAATTAGGCCAGTCGGTGACTGATGACGATGATGCTAATTTATCTATAAACACTACCTTTGAAACTGTTTATATTCCGCATTAAATTCTTGGATATTTGGGTTAATCTACGAGAAAGGTCGGATCGTTCCACTTTCATTAGTAAAAAATAAAAAAAATAAGTTAAAAATTTAATTATCTAAAGTATTATCCAATTCGTTATATAAAAATTAAAATCAAATTAAATTTGAATTTAAGATATTAGTAATGGTTTTTCTAGTTGTTTATTCTATATTATGGAATGTGGGAATCATTGGGCGTTGTCAGGGGTGGCAATGATTTGCCCGCTTGAGAGAATAGCTGGCAAAGCTGTAATTTTGAAAAGAAGAAAAAAAAATGTTGTGAAATCCTGTCAGGTATCAGATAAGTATATGATTTTGGGAATCCAATGGATCCACTACTTTTTTTTTTTTTTTTTTGAGTAACTTAGCAGCCTTCAAACAACAAAGAACTTCGCAGAATTTAAATTTATGATAATAATTCTCTTACCTTTAGTTGATAAAACATGGTTAATTCGGTTCAATGTTGACGTGGAATCCCACATTAAATATTAATGATATTTTGCAGCTTAATCAAATATTAATTTGCTGCTGTTATATCAAAAGCACAAACGCATTTAATTTATTAAAATAAAATGAAAGTGTAATGAAATAATTATTTTGTTAAAATAATATAATTTCAAAATAGAATAAAATAGTTATGTGTTTGATTCGGTAGAATAAAATATTATGGGTTCGAATATTCAACAAAAGATATTCAAATTCTTAAAATAATTTTTTATTTCGCTTAAGGTCGGAATAAATAATCATTTAGTGTGAAAGATATTGAATGACTACTTTGAGACTTTGTGAAGTAAGCTAGAATGGGTTATTCTGCAAAATTAACATTCAATGAATCAAACAACAAGATCATTGTAGCACGCCTAATAAGCTTGTAATAAAATAGTTATTATAGTGAAACCAAATATGTTATAAAAATGAAATACGTAAGTAAATCTATATTCATATAGTTATTCTTAAAAATAATATCTAATAAAGTTAAAATTTAAATTACAACATTCACAATCCCTTTTGTTTTTCTCATATTAGGGTTTTTTTACCAAAAAATATACGTAGTTAAGTGAACTTGGGTTTAAATCTTATTAGTTAATTTAATTATTTTTAAGAGTTGATATTTATTATGTTTAAGATTTAAATGGAAACATGTGCAACAACTTTCTTTAAAAAAAAAAAAAAAATCAGCAAGGCATCCCGAAGTAACCATTGATGTCGAAGGATTATAGATTGGACCAATCAATTTTGTTCACAGGGCAAGCAATTGAAGCAACTCAGTCCTGAGCTTGTTTGGTCATGCCCTTTAATTTCGCTTCGCTAGAAATCATAACCATGGATTAATTCTATCAGAATCCACCCTTTTCTAAGGACTAGATATCAATCATTTTCACGGGCGGCATCCGATCGAGTTGGCTGAAACCTGAAAGCCAGAAAAGCAGCTTCTGCCAGCTAAACCACACATCAAACTGACGTCTTCTGGTAGCAATTCTCCAATAAGCCATAAGAAAAGAAAAAGCTATAAATTTACAAATAGTTAGGGAAAAATATGACCAAGTCCAAGCTAAAAGTCCAAGAGATTAATGATACTGAAATACCAAGAAAATTGGTACTCTTTAGGTTTCATTCCAGTGTCAAAAGCTTTGAAAAAAAAAAATCATAAAAGGATATGTATATATACTAAACCAATCTTTTTAGTAGTTGGTGAATAAGAACTGCAGTGAAAAAATGCAAATCCTGGATATTAATGCTGTTGTCCTTTGTGATTAACTTATTACATAATGGAAAAAAATTTCTGAAACTTCTGCCAAGTTGTGGTGGTCTAAACAGTTTCTTTGAGGGGTAACTTCTTCCAGGATTTGACACATGGCATATAGCTGATTACAAGGTCAGGGTTTCTCATCGAGTATTGACTTTCTTGTGTCAATTATCCTAATTACAGTATAATAGAGTTTGGTTGTTCATACATATATATATATATATATATAGTAGTAAATTGACTTTGTTTTTTAATTGCATAATGAGTTTCCTTATTCCTAAACTTAACTATTCATGTATTTTATCATATCATAATCTTTTTTAAAATATTTTATTAATTTTAATATATTAATAATTCATATTACATAAATTTTGAAATATGTTTATATCATTTTGTTTATTTAATACTTTACATAAATTTTAATACTTCATACGTATTATATTTGTATAACAATATATAAAATTTTAAGGTCTACTTATTCCTAGCCTTGCAGTCTGAAGCTATGTTTGCTCTTCAAAATCCGAGTTTCCCACTGTTTCTTCATCGAATCATCACCAGCAAAAAGAAAGAAAAAAATTGGCAAATCTCACATCTTCCATCATACCCTTCAATGGCAATGCCATTTTTCTTTCTTTGTTCTATAAAAAATGGCAAATCTCACATCTTCCATCATACCCTTCAATGGCAGTGCCCTTTTTCTTTCTTTGTTCTATTGCTATTTCTGGAAAATGCTGCAGGCAAAACTAGGCCCTTCCAACGTACACTACTGGGAACATTTCTTTATTTTTGTTTACTTTCAACTTTTAATTCCAGTTTGACGCTGATTACTTGTTGTTCAATCATTAAGACCCAACAACATAAATTTGTGACAAGGTTGACTTGCCAATTCTTAATGAGATTAGTAAAGGTATGGGATAATGACATTAAACAGATAAATCCCTTTTTGCCCTCTCTAGAACTGCGTCAGTAGAGCTGGAGATGGCCAAAATAGATTGAAGCACAGGAGTGACTCTTAGGAGGAAAGAAAAAAAAAGAATACTTTAAGAAACATAAATGTATTATAGCTTTTGTTTGTGTTTTACAGTTATAAGGATTTTACAGTTATTTTTTACATGATTAATACATTTGTGTCAGTTCATTTGCAGGATCACTTACATTTGATGCCATGTTTATGGAAAAGGTTCCAAAGCACAAAACCTATCAGCAAACCCCCTAGAATCAGAAGATCAAAAATGGGTAAGATAGAACGGGGGAGAAAAGAGCAAAACCCCAGCAATCCTATCTCTAATTGCTTTGAAGACTGCTTTCTTTGCCTGGTTGTTTACAAGGGAACTTTTTACATCCTTATCCATATCACTTGCAGGAACAGCTTCAAAAAGTTTCGGATTTGCTGTTGACAGAAAGTGTGATGGTCTCTTTCCTGGATTACTGCAAGGTGACAGCCTTTGTGTCCTAGAACAACTTAAAAGGGGACTACCAAATGTAATCACGAGATCAGCCTTAATCAATTTCTCAAGTGTCGAAAACTCTTGTAATTGCCAATGCAATTTCAAAAAGTAATTGGAGAACTTCATTTTTTCTGTTGGTGTAGTGGACATGCCATCATACGCTGTTTGAAAGCGGAGACCATTGCCTATGTGTCTCGATGTGGGGCATATCCAGCAGAAGACACTTGGACCCAATACCTGAAACAATCAGATGGCAACAGATGAAATAACAGTTATAAATATGTTATAGCCTTCAACAAAAATAAATGAAAAGGAAACAAGGGGAAAATGCACCTAGTTAATAATGTTCAATCTAGTGTTTAGTCAGCCTCAGCTAGCCTACTAGTGGATCAAAGCATTATGGCAGGCAGTTCAATGCTTGGCATATAGAGACTGCCAAAAATATATGACCGAGAATATTTGAACACCCAGAAACTCTGATCTAAAGCTAACACTAAAAGAAAGTGAAGTATTCTCAGATTCATCAAGGTAAAATCCCCAATATTTAAGTCTTATACAAGCCATTAATGCCACATGACAACATCTTACATCCCTCTTGTAATTACCGTTCTTAGATTTTCATAGGCGCCAAGATCATACGGATGTTTATAGACATCCCCTCCTTTCTCTGCAGGCCGCTTAGCTGTCACCCCTTCATGATACTGCCAATTTTTAAACAAAAATCAAAGGAAATAAGCAAAAGAATCGTTCTAAATTCAAAACCAGATTTTTTTTGGGGGGGGGGGGAATAATTAATTAAAAACCAGATTGCAATAAACACAATACATTAGAAATAATTCTCATTACCTCCATGGTGGTCTTATTTTGCAAAATGAGGCATATATGCCAACCCAGGAAAACACTTAAAGCCACACTTAATGGGACTAGCAACAGTCCAGAAATGGCCTGAAAATGCTAAGTCATAAGCATAGCACTAATATGGTAAGTTCCACCTGTAAAAGGTAGGTAATCATCGACATTACATATGTAGTGCCGGAAAAGTCTGCAATTTGCTGCTTGTCATTTAGGGAATCATTAGTTAGGCCAACCACAAGTAAAACGTGACATTTAGGAGAAATAGAAAATATAAATGAAAAAGGGAACAAACAGACCGGCTCATCAGAATCCAGCTGACCCATTCAAACGAAACCATCGTTGGCATAGGTAAATCCAAAAGTAGAAGTGATACTCATGAGCAAGGCAGTCAAGTCAAATACATAAACAAAGCATAAGAAAGAACTTTCGTAAATCAAAAAAGACAATTTCAAGATCGCAGGGGAAATAAAATGCCGCTATGATGCAACATACCAGAGAATAGATGCAAGCAATTATAGCATATACAACGAAGACGAAGAATTTCTTATAGTTGGCATGGCCGACGCAATTATTTATCCAGACGCAATGGTGATCCTTATAATCAAGCAGAGAACTTTTAGCACATTATCAAGGACATTTGAGACATGCATGAATGATAACATAGATTGCACAGACCATTCTCAGAACACATCTCTTTCAAACGCAAAATTGATGTGCAAGAGGAGGTTTGAAATGAGAACACTTCTGGGCCTCTGGCAATATCTCAAATCCCCTCCCTACACGACATTCCAACAAAGGTCATCTGGACAAAGAAGACAGAAACATAAGTTATGCGACAGAAACATAAGTTTATTAACCTCCCAAATGCCATACAATTTCTTTGACTGCATCTATTCCTGATACTACTCAGGTATAGGCTTACTGTCTAAAGGAGTCCACCCAATAACAAAATTTTTAACTTTACTTACATGTGGATTTTTGTCGCATTGTGATTATTTTGGCTTAAAAGTTAAGCACAAACACTTAAAAACAGACAAAAGTAAAAGTCAGTCTTCCAATAGAAGACAAGTTTCAAGCAAATGGGACAAACCAACTCTTTTCAATTGTTCTGTTTTCAAGTAAAAGCCAATGTTAATGTGTGAGATTAACTGTGACCCAGACCCATAGTTACGTTAGCTTATACTTCTAAAGTATCCTGTTTGGCAAAAAAAAGAAATTATAACTGTGATGGAAGACAACAATGGTTCTCCTGATAACAACAAAAAAGTATACATTAGTTAGAGAGACCTCAATGACAGCTAGAGTAACATCCTAAAACAAATGAAGCAGTGCCACAATAACGATCTCTGTACGATTAACAATCAAATAACACATGCAATGTTCGCTATGACTAAGATCAAATATATAAACAAACCATGCTGACTTATTCTTACCTTGCTGCTATAATAAGGGTTTTCTATAAGCAGAAGAAGGTATAAATCCAACCCCTTAATATGACAGCAGCTTAGTGGCAGTAATTTTATTCTGCTTTCATTCCCATAATAATGAACCAATGACCCGATTCTTCGAATAAGTCATCTAATCATGATAGATTAGAACGTTTTTGATTAGTGCATTTTGTTCATCACCTTTTTTTTGGCACCTTTGACACATTGAGAAGAACAACAAAATTAATCAAACCTCCCATTCAGGTAATTACATCTTATCTCATTTCTCCTCAATTCCAAAACTTTTACCAAATCTAAACCTAATTATCCCCCTGCCCCCAAAGATCTTTTTTTTTTTTTTAAACATGCATAATTTGCTAATCTGTCCAACTCCAAAGTAAGCTTATTTGCATTATTGCTTGCAATAATAAAAAAATTGTTACAACCCACGTTATTCTTCATTTCTACCAAATCCAAATTGAAAAATTAATAATTTTTATTCAAAAACAGAAAGCTCCATCCAAACTCTTATCCAAAAAAATCAAACATTCTCGTACTTCAGACAGGAAATGTAAACAAACTTTACAGTCATAGCGAAATATCGATTTGTCTATTTTGTTTTTCCTTTCTGAGCATGCTTTCCGTTTGATCTTGTGGAAAGCGCCTTCCGAATCTTCGATGTCGAGCATGAAAGTAGACGGGACCCGACCCGGATCCGTGAAGATGGCGAAGCCGTAATGAAACACACACATGAAGGCAACGACGGCGTTCACCCTACCAGGAGAGGTCATTAGACCGAACCAGCGGTCAGTGAAAATAAAGACCGTAGAAAAGTAACTAAAAGCGATGGCCGAAACGATAATGGTTGCAGCAAGGAAATGCCGAAGCATTGCTTCATTGTTTAGGTGTGTATTAGAATGTTCGGAGCAAGTGGCGGACGGCGTTAAAACGGCTGTGTCTACGGTCGTGGAGAATTTCAAGGTGGATCTTTGTATATGTGTGTGTGTTTGGCGGGGTAAAATTCACGATTGGGAAACAACCGTTATATCTTAGACTAGAATAAGATGGTGCGGTGCCGTTTAAATGTTTTCTATTTCTCGTTTTACTTGACTGCCCATTGTTTTCTTCTGTTTTTCAGATTGACCCCTGATAGAATTTGCTTTTGCGTTTTTGGTATATATGATTGAATTTTAGTAATTAAGAAAACTAGAAGAAAAGAAGAGTTGTTGGTTGGCTTCGGTAAACTTAAATCTAATTCACATTCATCGATTCTTTTGGGACTTTGTGTCGAAATATCATGTATTTTATTGAAATCCTTAATTTTTTTTTTCTTGTCGATGCATCTTAAACATTGTTAGCTGATTATAAATGTTATTATATCCAAAATAGATATTTGAGGGTTTAATTGATTTTAGTAAAATAATAAAAATCTAAATGATTATTTAATTTTAGTTTAGGGACTTTATATTTAAGCCTAAATTATATGAAGCATATGGTTTTAGTAGGACTAAAAAAAGCATAATATTATGGTTAAAAATAGATGTAGGTAAAGGTTTGATTAATCCATTTATTTATTAGTCTAAAGGGAGGGTTACCGTGGGCATTGTTGCTGGGCAGCCTTCAAACCATTACTTGTTCATCAAGCCAAAAAAAAAAAGAAGCTGTTTTTGAACTATCTTTGTTAGCTGTCGGTTGTTTCCAACTGTTCATCTCCAAGTTCCTTAACAAATTCTGATAGTTAGAACTTACCATGATGCCAACATCTTTTTTGCACCAGAATAATTTAGATCTAAATCTAGTTCTTTATTTGCTGGTTTTTGACTTCACTGACTCGAACACTATAAATTCAGACACTTTGAAAACTAAGTAGGAATCTATTACAGATGAGAACGAAGTATTTGCCATGAAAAAGTAAAAAAAAAAAAAGACAAGAAATTTTACTCTAGTTTTGTCCAAAAACTGAATCCTGTCCGATACCAAAAATTTCAATGTTCTACTCACAGTTGTAATAAATATAGGTAAAAAAACACCAAAGCATGATTTGGGGAGGAGGGAGTGGGGCAAATTTTATAAAATCAAATAAAGTACCAAAGATTATTAACATTGTTAATGAAATACTAATATTCAAACTCAGATTGTTAGATATTAATTTTTAAAAATAATTATAAAATTTACTAAATTAAGCTCCGATTTTTATTCTCCTTTTTTTTTTTTAAATTTGGAGACACGTTGATAGTTTTATGACGTTTTAATTTTTTGGGCCAGATATAACATTTAATTGAAACATTTGGGCCTATTGAAGCCCATCAATTAATGTTCGGCCACAACAGTTTGACGTACCCCATCATATTGGGCTGGAGTTCGCTTAGTAGCCTGAGCTTATATTGGGCAAAACTCGACAGTGTTGGGCTCTTACAACTTTAAAAAGCCCACTGAACCTTGAGCCTAGTAGCCCTTAATCTCTTGTTTAATCAAATTACTGCAACACCGAAAAACGAGACATATATAAGCCCGTGGATTCATTATAGACTGCTAGTATTGTTTGGGGCCATGAAGTATATACGCTTTAAATTCAAACAACTGAAAAGCACAAATATATAAAGAAAGCTGATCTCTTGGTCTTATTGCCCATCTTTTTTTTTTTTTTAAATTCATTTCTACCAAAAATATGAATTTAAATTGTGGTACCCTTTTCATGAAAAATAAAGTTTGAAACAAAAATGCTACTCTCAATTCTTTTTTATCCATTAAGAATGGTCTTCTTCATATTTTAATATGTATACAAACAAAAACAAAATATACGACACTTATTGTTAAAGTAATTGTTTTTAATATTAGTTCGAATTTTAATGCGCTTAAAATTCATTCTAATATTACGTAATGAAAGAACATAGAACAAAAGAATTATAGTGTATAACAAAAGACATATAAATCAGAGAAATTTGGAGGTCATACATATAAATATTAATAAAATCCGTTGGTACAAATTGGAAGAAATTTTTGCCTTCCCATTTCTCACTCCCTCTTCCTCAATTCTCTGCCGTCTGATCAAGTAGATCATCAACACCGCTGATGGCGAGAATTGGAACACTGTTAAATAGAAAATTCCTTGACCACCCAAGAAAAATTAAATATAAAATAAAAATCAATATTTGATTTATTTTTTATGTATATAATTATATATTATCAGTGAATTAAATAATATTTTTTATTAAAAAATAAAATTATTATATAATTCACAAATAATATATAAATATATATAATACATAAAATATAAATAAAAAAAAGAAAATAATAATTATGTAACTTTAGTTTAAAATCCTTTGTTCCGTTTCCCTAGAGGCCCACACCAAATCTCTGCCTAGCTAAATCACACCGCACCTGAGCCAATCCGATCCTTGATTTCTCCAGATCAAATTCCATCCACACATTTTGTTGATGATGATGACCAATCACGTAAGCCTCCAAACCCAACAGATCAGAGTTCCCAAAACTCAAGCACCACACCGAATCATTCCCCCAAATCCCACCCGGAACCCGATACAAAACCCGATCACCTGACACCACCATTTCCGCCCCGGTAAATACCAAGCTCACCGACGGCAAATTTGGCAGACTGCTTTCACCCAATGGGACCCGGTAACATAAATCCATTGCCCCTTGGAACACAAAATTCGGATCCTCTAAAACCCTTAAAATCCCGCCGGTTTGATTCAAAAACTCAGTTCTTAAAACGTTATAAACCGGTCCTAGTAAGAAAGTGAATTGGGTACCCGAGTCAACCATGGTTTGACCTGCCCCAGTATGATCCGGGACGAGAACAGATTTCGGAATCGGTAATAACTTACCCGATACTTTGATCCCTTCAAGCTGAACCGTATAAGCGACCCGATCAAAATACGGTAGCGGTTGGGAAATTTGGATTAACGGGGTGTAGTTTAACGGCGTAAGCCACGCGACATTGGAGTCACCCAACAAAAGGAGGCCCGAGAAATCGGAACCCGAGATGCAATACGAGAATTTCAGGAATCCCATTTGGGAAACAAAAGAGAGAGACCCACGGTTCATGCCCATTAACCCGGTGGTTTTGGAATCCTCGTCTGAGTTGGAGCTGAAAACGGTCGTCATGCACCCGAAAACAAGGCCCGACATATTGTCGGGTGACCCGAGATGGAAAATATCGGACGCGAGATTTCCTTCGGAAGATGAAGCGTCCGCGTAGGAAAGAGTTGCGTGGCAAAGGTTGTCGGAGTCGCATGAAGCTGGGATTGGGAAATCTTGCGTCTTGTTAACACATGTTGTAGAAAAACAAGGGATTGTTTTGTACGAGGCTGATTGAGCCGGGTCGAATATTGTCGGGTATGATTGGTTGTTTCGGGTCGTTTGGTTGCAATGGAGCCAAGAGAGCTCGCTTCCAGTGTCAAGAACCATGGAGACATTTTGGGGTGGAGTGCCTACTGTTACAGAGACAATGAGGCTAACATTGTGGTGAAACTGAAGCTTGTTTGGAGATCTTAGGATTTGCGTTTTAAGGGGGAAAATGACAGTTTTTGGTGGATAAGAGAAACAGAAATTAATCTGAATAACCAAAAACAAGAAAACTTGAAGGCACACTGAAGATAAAGACAGGATTTTGAGAAATGGGTTTGAGTTAGAAACGAAGGTAATGTAAGATTTCATGATTTTATTTTTTTGTTAGTTTCCTTTTGTCTGACAGCTTTCCTCTTCAACTGTCAGAAATGGAACAGTTAGGTAAAGGTTTGAAGTTGGAAAGTTGGATGGAAATGAACATACAAAGATCTTGTTTATTTGGTGACAAAGACACTGGTTTTTTTAACATAGAGCAAGGAATCAATTGAGTGAACTGAAATATTTGGAACTTGAATGTTTGGTCTAAGTTAAGAAGCTTCTTATTTTTTCCTTTTTTTTTTTTTCTGTCAGTCAGCTTAAACAAAATCTTGAGGCTAAGATCTATAGTACAGAAGAACTAGAGATTATGTGGTGGAGTGAGTGAGACGGTGTCGTTTGGAATGTTTTGGAGGCCAGACAGCACTAGACATTCCTGTTTTGTTTGTTAATGTGTCAACCCAAAACCAAGACTGGCCATCAATCAAAGTGATCTTTTTCCATTATTTGATCAAGACTCACCATCAACTTTCTCCTTCGGATATTTTTAAGGAAAAAGAAAAAATAAAATTATTTTTAAGAATATTTTTTATTTTTTTGTAAATTTCATAATCCGTACACTTATAATTATTTATATTATTTTTATATAATAATTATATTTTAATTTTAATATAATTATATAATTTATTATTTTACATTATATTTTAATTATTTTTTTGTGTAATATTTTGGTTCCAAGTCCTAAATCACAAGGTAAATTAAGCTTTATTTGAATCGTGCAATCTGGTTAAAGCACCACATTTCTTGTCTTGTTTGCTTATCTTTACTTCATTCATTCATTCCTTTCTTTTTCTTATTCTTGAATTTACGCTTTGTTTAATCAGATGATCTTTGGAAGGAAAATGTTCCAATTTGGTTGTGGTTTTACCTCTATTTCCTCCCCACCCACCAAACTTACTCCTCTTGACACTGCTTTGCATTTCTTTTTTATACAGAAAAATTTTAGTAGAATTTTTCTGGCAAGCATTAATCAACTAGATTTATGATTTGAATATTAATAGAATTTTTTATTAAAAAATTTGATAATTAGTACCATAGTCCATAAATTTGGACCTACTTCTTATCAATAGCCTTGATTGTCAGTGTTTTTGTGGCTTCTGCTTCACTGCAGAGTTTATGGGTTCTTTTAGGTTATACATTACAACTGATTACTGATATATACAGATATATATACACACACATAGACACACATATACTGTTCTTCCAAGTAAAAGGGTAGGTGTGAATTTTTTCTTAAATTCATACAATAGCAGATGACTGAGAGAAGAAATGAAGATATGATGTCTGGATTTCTTAGGGTTTCATTGTAAAAGAGACCTCTTAATGTAAAATCTCTGACATCATGGATTCATGGTGGTAAAAGGTATGAATTCTTCTGTTATTCTTCGGTTCATTCGTAGGTCATTTTTAAAAAATATCGTACCACTTTTGATATTTGAATTTCAAATTTATAATCTTCTATTCGAATTATATTTTTTTTTATAATAAAAAAAACCCTAATTTATGGAATGTCTAAGATACGACTGAAAAAAAACACCTCAGTAAAATACCGACAGAGACATGTAACCAAAAACGAAGATCTTGACAATCAGAGACCAAGGAACATGAAGCATATTAGGAAGTTGCAGAAAAACTGATTCTCGTTTCTACTGAAAATCAAAAGCGGATCTTCTCATAGGTATGATTGCAGTTAATGCAGTTGCTACGTAATGGATTGCAGCCCAAAGCGAGAAAGGTAGAAAAAAATTATTTAACATTCACGTGCGTAGTTTTGGTACTAGATTCTTGAATCCAATTCCTTGCATCGCATGCTGATTCATTCAGCTTGCGAAACATGCCTATCAGGAGCGCACATGCCTTGCTGAACTGTTTACGAACACATGATCGTGGTTTGGGGGGTCCCGGCTCTGGTTATGGTAACCCATTTCCCCATGTTAGAATATTTGGTGCTCATAGTTTCACAATTATCTGAACCGAATTTTTATTTAATTGATTTATGTAATGATATTTTATAGTTGGCATTCAACAAGGAAGTTCATACAACTATTGTTTGAGATGTTATCCAATATGCAAGGGATTCAAAGTCAGACATTTGTAATTATTTTTTCTATTTCTCATGCTATTATCTTTTTATATTAAAAAAATTTTTATTTTTATTTTAATGACAGACTAAATTTATCCATGACCGGGTCATGACCCAAATATTCAAAAGTTGTTTGCCCAGTCGGACCAAGCTCGGGTCAGCTCGATATTCTATATTCATTATCTTAAGATATTATTTTTGTTATTAAATGAAAATTTATGTCTACAATCCGGTTTCTAGACTAGTCTAGTGAAAAGAAGACATTCATTGACTGTAAATAAAAGTTTAATCCAGTACTCCATGGCAGCTTGTCCAGGATTTCAGCATAGATCATGGTCTTGTCAACATAGAGAAAATGGGAAATGTTCCCCCACTATTAAGCAAAGAAAAAAGTGGATCTAAAAAGCTATTGTTTCCTTGGTTTGAATCCTCTCTCTAATTATACCATCAAAATGACAAAAAAAAAAAAGCAGTTGATGAGGAATTTGGTAAGTGTACAACTAAGCTACTTTTTATGTTCTTGTCCCTCAGGTCATAATGCTTTAATAGATTCTTATGTGATTGAATTAGATGATTTAGATGTCTATTTTGTCTTACTTTTTTTTGTTTCAAACTTCGGGAAATAAACTTGTAGAGTCATCTTTTCCATCAGTCGACAGGATATTTGTTGATAGATAATATATCAGAGTTTGAAGCTACAACTTTATGAAAAATGGAGACTCCATCGGCATTGATAGAGAAGGGCTCCCTCAAGGAGGTTTGGGACCAAGCTGCTACTCATTTGCTAACCCATGAATGATCAATTAAAGATGCCTAATAATACATAAAAGAGTTCATTTTCTGTACACTATCGATAGAGTTTTTAAACTCTACAAACCATTTTTAGAAATAGTACATAAAAAATTCTTCTGTCTGTGAGATCATATCCATTGCTACAAGCTTATGAAACTGTAAGTGGTAGCCACGATGGATGGGAATTTACTCATAGTTTATATTGATCATCTAACCAAAGATGGAAGGCAAAGTGCAGCAATGGAAATCTCTTTGATCAATAAAGTTGGCCAGCTATTCTTATGATTGTAGAATATGTGCCAACACAAGCAATCAAGAATCCTAGACCGGCAATGCAAATGCAGACCGCTATCCGAATTGGAGGACAACGCAGAAAATATTCATGTCAAGGACATTTTGATTGCCAAAAAAAAAATAAAATTGCAAAGATAATGGAGTGTTTTTGGAAATCTGTCAGGATTCTTACTTGTAACATGGTTAAGCTACCGCGAAGTATGCTAAGATAGCAGGCACATGGGAAGATAATAGCCTGTATAATAAAATATTAGACAGAGAAATTGCTTCAAAATACTTATATTACTGTAACTCTTTATTTTTTAAGTATTTGTGTTCAATACTCCTATCTGATGTATATCCAAATATAAGTGTGAGATATAATATTTCAAAAAAATAGTCTTTAAAAAATACTCTTATCAACATAAATCCATATTTGACACTTGCAAAATACTCTTATAAACTGCCTCTAATATAAAGAGTAAATGAACTCACAATTAGCATTGAAAGCAAAGATCCAGCCAATGCCATGAGAAAAGCTGCAGTAAAGTTGACAAGATGAGTATGAAGGCAATATGTTAATCTATTTTGCGTGGAAAGAAAGCAACAAATGATTTGAACCATAAAATCTATATATATATATATATTGTTTTACCGAAGAAGGGAACTGTCATTGCAACAACTAAAGTTGAAATCACTAAAGTTGTTCTGATGAGTACCGAAATACCATAAGATCTAAACCATGTCGAAGGCACAAGTTCTTCTAGACTCAATGCAATGGGATTGAGTGTCAAGGCATATTTTGATATTGTTATAATAACCTGAAACCAATTGGCATATCAAGGTCTTGAATTGTGCAACAAAGCATGAATAAGAAGCGGATGATGATGGTGTCTCAAGAACTTACCACAGTCCAGACTGCGATTTTCGAAGCTGCAAATTTTATTGGCATGTTTAAAGTAAACTGAGATTCGACTGAGTCACCAAATATCTGAAAGGCTGAGATTGCTGCCCCGGTGCAGATGAACCAACAAAATATAAAGCTTGAAGAGATGAAATAGAGGTTAACATAGTTAATTATTCCCAGAGATTTTGTTTATATATATCTAAAAGCATAACATTTTGATTATGTCATAATGGGGGGGGGGGGAGATTTTATGTTACCTGGCTATAAGGACAAGCGGAAAATGAGAGGGTTCTTTCATGGAAGAATATATACTGGGAAAACCTGAATGACCTGCATAGCAAAAACTATATATACCAACCGAAATGGGTTGGTTTGCAAGGTTAAGACCAGTTCCAGCTCGATGAAACCCGACTTGATCAACTGCACCAACCCATAACAAGCGAAGCAACACTAAGATTGATGCTCCTACTCCACCAACTGAACATTTAAAAAGGTTAAGATCAGCAGTCATAGCTTTTAAAGGAGGAAGTTTATGGAACCGTGTGAGAAATTAGCCTGAAAGGTATGACAGCAAACTAAGGTCCCGGAGCCTAACAGTTGGGAGAACAAAGAGAATTCCTATGATAGCAAATATTTGTTGAGCGTTAAGGTATATTCCAACAAAATTTATGCTGGTGTTCGGGAAAATCATGGAGAGGTTATCGCTCATTATAATTACGTACTGCAAGCACGCAGCCTACAGAGATCGGAGGTGCTATTCAATTTTTAGTGCAGAACAAGATACAGAACCATGACTGATCAACAAAAAAGAAATCGAAATCGTTGCACTTACATATAATTCTGCATACAAAATCACCTGCATTTCACAAAATTAAAACTAAAGTGTTAGTGTCACTGTCACCATTTTAGCAAATGCCATTTTTTGAATGGATTGCAGCAATGAAAACAAATGTGCATCCAGGAACATTGACCAATTTTTGCTTATAATCAAACTTACAGCTATCATTAAGCGACCAGCTACCCCGAAAGCCGCCTGTCCAATATCAGGATAAGTTTGTAGACCAGGAGAGCTTTCTAAACATCTCTTTAATAAAATCCCAGTACAACAGGCAATGATGCCAAGTATTATGAGTAGTGTGAGGCTCAACCACCTTCCTTCTTTGACTGCATAAGGAGTTGTAAGGAGTCCTACGCCTGACAGAACATTAATTCCTACATAAACAAAAGAAAGTGAGGAAGCCTTTTAACTCAAGGGGAATCAAGGATTTAAGAGCATGCATTGCACTTGACAGCAGAAAAGTTCTTCAAGAACTATATTTTTGCTGATTTCCAGGTAATAAATAAATTCCTGCACCAAAAGGAGCTTTTGGCCACACCGCATACCAAACCGAAAATTAACAATATGGGTTTTCTCTCTTGGTGTAAAGGTGATTAAATCAAAAAATGAAAGATTTACATGGTTCATTACCATTGACAACTGCTTGTGTAAATGAGCACTGCCTCGGTGATGGAGTTGATCCGTTGACAGATATTCTTTGCGGCGAAGCTGGGAAAGTACTAGAGGTAGGCACATCATCTAAAATACTTTCAGAAATGAGTGCTTTACTGAGGGAAGAATCATCATCGTTACTTTGATATTTGGAAGATAAGGAACTGCCTGTTAATCTGGTTGAATTAGTTCCTTTTCTGAAACTAATAGATGGTGGTGTAACACTTTTGAGCATATCCATTGATTCCCTGCATGTATTCACCTACGCCATGATTTCTGGTTGATTAATTTTATGCAAATTCTTGACAAGCTTTAAATACTGCGACTACATTTTCCTTTCTATAAAACATCGGAAACTATATTATCTATCTGAATCTTGATTAATTAGTAGGAAGCTTGAAGAGAAACATTAAGAATGTCTAAATGTGGCCATAATTTCAGCGAAGTTCTCCTAATTTAAAGTCTCAAGTATATATACGTTTATATATAATCATGGAAAGTGGTTGATAAATACATCAGTTCTAACTCCTAGCATGCAAAGTTGGAAAAACGAAATCCCAAAGGCAATGAAAAAGAATAGAAAACCTGCAGCTTTGAGGCCATGATGAATTGTCTAGTTCAAGGCAATTACTGGATGAATTTTGGGATGGGAAGGGTAAATCAGATTCAGTGTCATCCTCATGAAGGTTATCACCGCATAGTACCATTTCAGCTCGGTTTTCTTCATCGTCTGTCTGGAATGTATCTTCCCGATCCAAACCAAGATCCTCATCTATCTTCATATCTTATTTTTGCTTGATCTTTGATTGGAGAACACCAATCAGGATATTCTCACTCCAGAAACAACGCTAAAATGTCCACGAGGTCAAACAATGAAAGTGCAACGACAAAGAAAAAGAATCTAAAACAAAGTCGAACAAGAAGAAGAAGATGATGATAATGATGATGTTGTTGCTTTGGTTACTTCTACTTTAATTTATGATGAAACCCGAAGGAGATGAGATGACGGAATGCAGGTTCCCTTCGTGCTGCAAACCTCTTCATGCATGGGTTTCTTGTCCTTGTCTGACTGAGCACGTGCGTAGCAGTTGCTTAAATAGCAGCCATGTAAGAGGATACGAACTTGTGGGGATTATTGGCATTTGTCATTTCAGAACCTTATTTTTCCCTCTTCGATTTTGGGCTGTCTTGCTTGGGAATTAGGGAAAGTAGGGAGGGATTCATAAGGTGCATTTTTTGAACAATTAGCGTAATCACATATACTAATCTAAGGCTATATATATATATATATATTACAATCCGTCCCAAGAAATCATGATAATAAATCGCAGTTCTCCTTATCTTAGAAAAGGGGTCCAACCTGATGAAGTTTTTCAAGCATGGTGAATTGACCTTGAATTCCCTCTCCAAATTATATAATTAGGCCTTATATGTAGCATTATCTTCTAATCATCTCCGTTATCCGATTCTTCGTTTTCTTTAAATCATATGAAAATATAATATTTCAAATAAAACAATTTAAAAAATTAAATATATTTTATCGTGTATGTTTTCTTATACATATCTAAAACTCCCATAATCCTAATAAGATAACTCGTCATGGATTATGATAAAGTACCTTAATCAAATGCTTATTAGAATGTCAATTACTTTCCATTTACGACTCTAATTAAAAGATAACCCATTGATAACTTCCCTGACATAAGCTGTTTTCTTGATAATACAGGCTAGCTGTTCATATCCATGGACCATTTATAAAGATATATAATTGGCTGCCCTCGTGTGAAAGAGGCTTAGGTTAGTTGGACAGACCAAGACTCGAGCTCTAAGTCTCCTGTAACTCTCAGACCGTGACATGATCCATCTGAAATCTCGAAGCATGGATTGGATCATTGTAAGAATAATGCCATTAAAAATGAAGATCATCAACAGTTGGCATTTCCCATTATGACTTATTACAAGAATATTCAAATCCCAGAAAGCTTATTTGGTTCATTACAAACAAGGAAGATCAACACATCTTTATCTACACTTGCAAGTTGAGAATTATATATAGCAAGTTTTTCTCACAATCAGAAGGAATGTTGGCTGTCAATAAGGTCTTTCTTTTTTTCCTTTACTCCCCGAGAAATCGCAGACTTTCAGCTTCATGAAGCATTTGCAACAACTTAAAAAATAAAGAAATGTTATTATGGAAAAGGAAGCTATTCATGAACTATAAAATGAGAAAGAAAAACAAAATAAAAATGATTAACATCAAAGATGCTTCGATTATTATATATAATACATCGAGGAGATTCAAGACTTATAAGAACCGTGCAGAGAAATTTGAGTTTAGCAAAGATGGGGTTTTCGGATTTTACAGCAGAAATTTGGGAAATGTGGGTTAAAATCATAGAACAGAGAAGGATGCCAAAGGCATTCATTTGTCAATTTGATTGAGTTTGCCAAGGCCATTACAGCGGGCACAGACGATTTGAGCCTGGTCCTTTCGTGCAGCATTTGCCCTCAATGCAACTCCGGATTGACGAACAAAGCCAGCACCATCACATTCAGGACAGCTGAAATAAAAAAGCACCAACATAAACATGAACCGCCATATATTAACATGAAGGGCTCAATTTAAGGCAGATGCAAAATTTAAACAGATAAGGAAGAGGAAGAGTTAATTACGTGTCCTTGCGGGAGAAGAATATTGGGAAGGCTGTTCCAACAAGAGCAACGATGGCTGCACCAGCAATTAGATAGGTCGTACCATCAGCTGATACATCTCCAGCTGCTGCAACTACTGTCAGAGATCTCTTTTGGTTCTTCTGGCCTTTGGTCTTGATCCTGGACAAAACAGTTAATCTCAGGGGCGCTGCCATAGCATGACGGGAAGATAGTGAATGACTCCCTGACGTTGGCGACTGTATCAGACTTGTTGCATACAAAGTCTGCAAAGATGCAACGGATGCCATTGTTAACAGATTCGATAGCTTGGGAAGGAGGCTAACTAGGGGCAGATATTCAACAGTGTCCTTGTAAATACTGGAGAAATAAGAACGCGGTTTTTAGATTGTGGATTTTAGAAGTGACACACAGCAGGTTCTTTACCAGTTTGTATCTGAATGGATTTGGTTGCTACTAATGGATAAGGCCACGTCAGAACTCAAGATTCTTGTGGTTTCGTGGATAAGGCTGGTCCCCACCAAAGATTTACTCATAACCAACCTCCAATTTTACCCCCTTCCTACCGGGCATGAAATACACAAATCAGAATCAAGCTGTTACTTTGCAGCCCAACCTCTCACAATCAGGCATTTTACTGCCACATATCCAAATTATGTTCATGGATTGACCCTTTTATTGGGTATTTTCCTATGAGAAGAAAATGAGCAATGCTGTAAGAACCCCTGAAATGATTTACTTCCATTAATCCTGTTCACCATCCAAGAGAGAAAGTAATTCTGAAAATGGGTGTTGCACATACCCAAATTATTTATGTTGTTTGAAGAGCAAATTTATCAAGTACCATATAAATTACAAGAACATTAGTTGCCCGGAGGCTGAGGTGCAAAAAGCGGAAACTGCCCGAAAAGAAGTTCCTGTCTGATTAGCTAGTTGGTGAGAAGAGGCACAACTCGGACTAAGATGCTTGAATTCGAATGCACTAATACTTGATAATATGCAAATAGGAAAATGGACCTCCTTAAGGCTAATATCTCTGCAAAAAGCATATCCCACGTTCGAACTTAAATCACAAAAACCTCAATATTACCGTCAAAAAGTCATGCAGAGAGTCAGAAGGGGGTAAGTTGTAGATAATAACATCCATATTGCATGCCCAATGCAATGCCCGACAGGAATGAAATCAATTCAAAAGCTCAAATTTTTCTTCAAATATCAGGCCACAATTCCTTGAGAAACCCTTGGTAACAATTATCACAGCAGTATACCACAGCGCCAATGACACCCGACCGTTAGCATGTGATTCTGTCGATCAGTTAACACCAAAGTCGCAAACAAGTTGAAACGGATTAGATTCGCAAGAGTTCAGCCGTCAAATATTTCAACCTGGTATGAACAATTAAGTAACCGACATCATTTCACCACAAGCATGATGATCGAGAAAGTGTACATCATTTCACATCTACATTAATGATCAGAGGACCTTTGATGCAAATATTCACTTTTATGCTCAATAACAAACAACTGAATAGAATTAAGATTTATAGAATCCATCACATGGTTAAGTGATGAAATTTATAGAATACATCTTATGGTCAAGTAATAAAACCTAAAACCAGTCAAATAGACCAGTTATTGCAGGTAGATTGGCCGCCAGTCAAGTAAATCCAAAAGAAACGACATGAACAATTGAATATTTTGTATTAAGAACTGCAAATAAACAATAAAATTCCTGATAACAAATTACAAGTAAGAAAGAAACAAGAGGAAAAAACTTACTAATTAAACATTCTTAGGCCTAATATCAAATTATATGCGAGGATCACTACCTAAGCAACCACTAAAGTATCATACTACAAAACTTTCTCTTTCATCCACTTCTTCTGCCTCAATGGTGCACATAACGACTCACCAAAGCCTCTTTATCTTTTGACAGAAACTAAACCCGAGTAATTCTTCATTCCTTCACCAAAAGTGTTGTTATTTACATCAGAGTAATATCATATAATCCACAAACATTTCCTTCATTGAGTAAAAATGCAACATCATAGTATCAGACTAAAAGAAAAAAAAGGAAGGTTAACCAAAAAGGCTAAAACTGAATATTAGACAAAAAATGCATTCAACCTCATTCGATCCTCGAAATCTCAGTCGCTATCCCTTCCATATGACCTATTAAAAACTGAACTTGATCTATTTCCCCTTGTAAACCCGGAATCTGAACTTGCACGAGAAGAACTCCTAAATCTCCCAAAAAAGGAAACAAAACTCCGAAAAACCCGCTCTAATCCTCTACTCTCTTGTGACCTTCTCCCACTAGGCAACCAAGAAATTGTTCCAGAAGCACCAGCACTATTAAACCCACCATCCATCTCTGTAAAAACTTCGGGAAACTCTCTCTCCGTTGCTCTCCTCCCTCCGGTAAACCTCCCCACTGCAAACCCACCTCCCGGTAACCTCCATATCGTCAATCCCATAGCTTCTTCATCTCGAACAGCCTCGTTTTCCCCCAAAATATTTCCATTACTTTCTGTTGCCAATTCATGGCGGCAAACTGGACAAGAGTTTCGAATCGAAAGCCAAGGTAAAATACAATCCGAATGGTAAATATGCTTACAAGGCATTTCCCGAGCTTCGGAATCAAGCTCGAAACGGTCTTTACAAACTGCACAGTGAGATTCCATGCTGAAGTGTCGTCCAACGATCTTAATCACCGGCATTGATTCAATCGCTGTCTTCGAAGCGGGTGGTTGCTCGGCACGACCAACTCCATTTACTTCTAATTGAGATAACTGATCAAGAAGCCTATCAAAACCCGAATCCATTAAAAACTCCGACATGTTATCAGGTAAAGGACGAAGACCCGAGCCGGACCTACCATCGTAATAAAGCCCAAAATTGGCGTTCCCTATTTCGGGATCAACGCCGTTGGTTTCGTAGATGGATCCACGGAGCACAACGACAGGATTGACAGGAGAACAATGGCCAGCGTTTCGTCGACTTCGGCAAAAACGAGAAGCGGCGGTGACGCTGGGTGTGTCGGAGTATATAGATGCGGAAGGGAAACGATGGTGGATGGGAAATCGAGAAGATGTTTCAAGTTCTTCGATGAATCCTCCGCCGCAGTCGAGGCAGCGGACCGAATCTTGGGAGGATCGGACCCGGATTCGGATGAATCGGTTGCATCTGTAGCACCAATAGGGTGATCTAATCGATTCCATCGAAAAGAAACTCTCCAAGATTAAAAGAAATTAAAACTTCGAAATTTCAGAATCTAAGAAAATTAGAAACCCCAGAATTTCAAAGATTGAGAGCTTAAAAAAGTGAAAAGGCTAAGACCTAAGAGTGGGAAAAATGATCAAATAAAAAAAAAAGGGCGGCGTGTAAGATTCAACGGTGTAAGCGCGTGGTGTTTAATTAAGCGTGGGTTATGCGCTGTTAATTGGTTTTTAATAGTGTCTAATTAACGGCGTCACTGGAAATTAAGAGGAGACGCTCCAGCTGACTACCTTCGAATTTAGATGGCGGCGACCAGTGTTCGCCGGTTCAAGAAATTTGGGCCGAAGGATGCGAACGGACATGGATTGGACCCACCAAAAAAATTATCAAAAGCTTATAAAATTTCATAAAAATTATAAAAATTATATTAAAATTTATCAAAATTATATTAAAAAAATTAACATAATTTTATCATCCGAATTTCTTATCATACAATTAATTTAATTTTAATTGTCAACTTCAGCTTTATTTTTACGTTTCAAGAAAATAATGCTTTAAAGTTTTCAAGATGAAAAAATTTTACTAATAATTAACAGAGTCATGTCAAGTGTTATAAATAATTATATTAAAAAGTTATCATGTTTATAGCAAATATAATAAGAATATATTAGAGATTATTAAAGTTATATTAAATATTATTAAAATCGTACAAAAAACTATATCAAAAACTATTAAAATCATATCAAAATTATCACATTCGTAGATAAGGTTGACAATGTCATCGTATAACAGTCTTCTGTTGTACTATGATGAGCAGAATACAACATGTATTGCTGTCAAGATCTTCATATTTATATATATATATATATATATATATATATAAAATCCTAACTGCTAGGTTGTAAAGAGGAAAGGGAGAAATTAACTGCTAAGTACTGGTGGCATTGGGGGCATTGTTCATTTAGGAGGGCAGAAGGTGATAACATAGCGTGAAGCCCTGCATTTGTTAAGGCTGTTAACGTCATCAAAAGCATAGCTGTAGGCCTTTGGGCAGATTGCCTTGAAGAGATGTGCGAAAAGCGTTGGTTTGCAGCTCTTTCGATTTGCGTACTGACCGGTGCAACAATATTTAGCCGATTGCATGGCCAAGCAAGCACTCTTGCATCCCACCACCTTGCCTCCTTTCTTCACCTCCAATGCCGATGGGCAGCAAACATTCAAATCAACTTCACATGATGCAACTCCGCAACCGATTCCACCACCAACAGGCTTCATCGAAACCGGCAAATTGAAGCCATCAACCAAGCTAACATCATAGAAATGTAATGGTGAAGAAGATGATCCGAGGGTCATTTCGATCACGGTTGCAGGGGGTGTGCCTCCTTTTCCTTTGCATTGAAGCACGCCTGAGCAGTCACCAGTTTCGCAAGAACCTTTCCCATTACTGTCGAAATCACAACCTTGCCTGCCCCAAATCCTCCCTGACCACTTCTGGGGCACGTCGAGAACTACTTCTTTGCCACTACCAAGACGGAAACCACCATTTTTAGGAGTGGACTGACCTGCACCCCCGAGTATCCCAGGCCAAATGCTTTCCTTGCAGTTGTTCACAAGTATGAGTTGCTCCCCATCTGCAATGGAAGATAAAACGAAATCCTTAACATTATAAAACTTTACGAACTTCCAAGAACAAGCAAACAAATCGTATTGTAGCATGTACCTGTGATGGCGGAAAATGATAACAGAGAAAGGAAAAGGAACAAGAGGATTGAAGAAGTTGGCATTGTTGTCTCAAGTTTTGAATTGGATAAATAGAAGTTGCCCTCTACTGAGCTACCAGAGAGCGAAGCTTCCAAATTTGAACCGCCAGGATAAGATTGCATTGGACCAGCACCACCATTTAAGCTTAACGGTTAATAAGAAAAGAAAATCTCAACAGTTGTTCCTTTACTTTCTTCCAACTCTCTTTTCACTTTCACTTTGATGATAATTTGGCATATATCCATTACTTCAAATCAGGGTTTTCCTTTTTTTAGTTCCAATATATATATGATTATTTTTTAAGATTAGAGAACTTCTAGACTGAAACATGGATGCTTAAAGTAAGTAGTCTATTAAGTTTGAGATTATTCCAAGTACTGCTAAAACTTGCAAAATGCAATATAATACCCGGAAACAAAATATTATAACTACAATTAAAGAAAAAGGTGCAAGGGAATTAATTCAGGATATATGATTATGCCTCTTACTTTCTTTATCTTTTTTTTTTTTCACTATAAACAGATCATTGCGCTGCATTAATCTTGTCCATTGATCTATGTTGCTTTGACTACTTGTGTCTGACACAAGTGTCAAAGACATCCAAATATGAGTACGAAAATATAATCTTTTGAAGACCTCCCAAATATATGAAAAAGAACTTAAAAAAAAATGAACACACTTGTATTGGACAAATATTAGTATATAACATTCCCACTCAATTCTAAGTAACAAAACTATTGAGTCTGCAGGTTTGTATGCAGAGTACTTTGCGTTCAACAGAACAGGAACACTGAAGAAGAGAAAATGAAAACATGGGACAGAAACTGCATGGAGAAACCTCCATATATCACTAATTGATGCATTCGGACCATGTTAGAGCGTTCTAGTAGAAGGGCAAGTTATAGATGCTCGAATCAACCAAGTGTTGTAGATCAGCTTTGTGCTTGTTCAAGCAAAGGAGTTGAATATGCTCTGTTGTTGAAATATAAGTCTATAACCTCTTTCACATGCAGGGGACATGAATGTTTTAGATCACTCTGTGGTTCCTTCATCTGGTTAGTTCTGTCAGGAAATCTTCAACGAAATCAGTATATACTTTGTATTGCACTCAGGAGTATCATTCATTCTACGAATTGCATGTTGTTTTGAGCTTATCCTTTTGCATGACTTTCACCATAATTTAACCAGCAACTTTAATGGTGGAATGGAACGTTATAACAAAGTTGAGATAGTAAAGCTACTACACCAAAAGCCATATTTGTTTTGCATTATCAATAAAGATGAATGATAAATCTACCCCACTGATACACATTGCAAGCCAATCGATAAATAAGAACAATTTGACGCTTGAACAGGATAATTCAAAAATCCCAAACTCCATAATTGACAATTAGAAGTGCCATTAGAGATATGAGCTAGCGTTCCTGTCTTCGCGGACGGAATCTTTATAGAGGAATATTAAGGCCTCTCCCAACTTCTACCCCAATCATCTGGAGTATTCCCTTGTTGAGAATCTGCAAAAAAACCAAAAACCCCAAACTACCGTTAGCTTTAGCTTCCTCAAAATCTTTCAGTGATTGTACTAGGGGATTGGGAAGGGGAGAGTTAAGACTTAATTGTGTAACCCTTCAGTCTATTTTTCAAAATGACTGAAACAAAATGATAGATAACTTGACCAGTTCTACAATGAAAACACCAACTATGCCAATCATGCAGGCCCTGGAATTCCATATTTCAGCTGTCCTCGTAAACCCAAGAAAAGGTGCTCTGAATTTTGGCTCTACTTTTGGAACTTCAACCTGAAACATTGCGGTTTTTTTTTTTGGAAGAAACAAATTGTCTTATGAACAAAACCCCGGCATTATTTGGAAATAATAAAAAAAATAGATAAAGATGAAATGATAAGAACCCATCAAACAAAAAGAAAAGAACAGAAAAGAAAATAAAATAAACTAAGAACGTACTCCAGCAGGAAGCTTGGCAGCTTGGACCTTGAAGGGTCGTGGTCGATTCCTGAAGCTTGTCGTGTCATGATGCTGCTCGTTTTGGCGTTGAATTGTTAAGGGCTTAGTGGGAAGAAGAAAGGATGAGGAAATGAGTGAAGAAGTAGCCATGGTTCTCTGTCTGCAATGAAAGCTATCGCGTGGTTCTCAGTAATTTTATCACTTCAACCTTAACTGCCAGTGGGTCCCCCACAAGTGGAGCTTGTGGCTGTGGTTGTCGGGCTACGATTGCATTCGGTTTCCAACCACAGGGGTTCAAGGGAAGGTTGGTACTTGGTATAAAGTTCGACCCGTATTAGGTCCGATTTATGATATTTAATGGTCCGTGTTTAATTTGTTTTAATTTAAATTATTATTTATTTAATAAAAATATAATTTTAATTTAATAATAAAATAAATAAATATTAATATAAAATTAATATTTTAATTTTAAATAATAAAATAAATTTAGGAGTTAAGATTAGATTTGAATAAAAAATTTTAAAAATTTTAATCATAATATTTTAATCTTCATACAGTAGGTTTAAGTTTTAAATAAAGTATTTACGGAATGATATAGAAAATAGAGAGGTGTTTTTTTAATCAAAGAAATTAAAATTATCCCATATTTTAGTTTTTCTGTTTATAAATTCAGACCATTTTATTTCCCTAAAATACAATTTGAAATATTCTTAGTTTTTGTTTAGAAGAAAAAAATTTTTAATTAATTTTCTCCCAAGTTGGAGTTACCTAAAGATAATATATAAAAAGGAATACTGATTTCACTTCAACTTATTAATTCCGAAATTGAAATCATAAAGTATTGCTGCATCTTATTAATTATTACAATCTACGAGATCATCCATTGAAGAAAAGGTTTATAATTAATTAAGCTTTACAAGTTGAAAATATATGTATCTTTGAGACGAAATCTAGGCATTGTTTTGGTTCTTGCATGATTTAATTAACGAAGGTTTAAGTTTACACACCAACTTTACCATATCAATTGTAGATGGTAATGATTCTCTCAAAATATATATATATATAGATGATAATGATGCATTAGAGATACCCTGAGACTTGCAACAAAATTAAATGGATTATGAGCTACGTGAAAACCATAAGTATAACATCGTTCTACAGCAACCTTGCGGCTCCTAGAAGGACTCAACCATTTCTGGGATCTACTCTTCTTCTTCTTCTTCTTCTTCTCTCTTCCTTTTTGTCCTACTTGATTCTGGAACATTGAGATTTGAACCTGGCATCCTTAAGACTGAGAGATCGACTTGGCAATCGTTGATGTCAATCTTCTCCATCAGCAGGACCGTAACAGGACTTGAAGTGTAGTAAAGGGAGTTCTCAGAAACTCTTAACCATGCTTTCATTATCCTACAACACTCGACAATGTCATCCCGCTGACCACTTGGGAATTTTTTTTGTCATAGGAATGAACACTAAACTAGAATATATATTTCAAGATTAAAACAAAAACCTGGGATTTTAGTACTTTTATTATACCTTGTGATCTTGATTGATGAGATTATTAATACTGGGGAGATGAACATTATATGATGACGGAATTAACTCCTCTAGACTACACCATAGAGCAGATATTGCAACAATGCTAGGTGGATAGTGCAGCAACTTGAAATCTGCAATATTTTTCTTTCATTTTCAGTAATGGGCACTATAAAACAACAAAGATCATAGATTTACTTTTTAAAAACAAAGAGGGAATCCAAATTGTACCTAATATAGCTACGGGAAGTGTCTTATTAACTTTATTGATTAACTCTTTCTGGAGGTTACATTTCAGATGGATGATATTTGATGTAATCAACTCTATGTAGGAATATGTTGTTGTAGAACCCAGACGCCATTTTAAAGCCTGTAACAGGATCAGCTCCAACTGTTGGGTTGTGCTTGATTGAAAAGAATGATCCAAGCCCTCCAACTTCAATCAAAGACACTAACTGCCAACTGGTTAATATATATCAACGTTTACTGATATACAAATGGATGCCAGTCATTACTATCATGAATCATCATCAGACTATATTAACTATTTACCTGAAGTTCATCTATGGAAGGAATGGAGATCTCATTGAACTTTGAGGCAATGGATAAACATGCAACGGATAGTAACTCGATCATCCAATGTTTTCATCACTAATAAAATATTACATATAAAAGAAAAAATGTTGCTTGAAAGTTGGGTTGAGTTGAGAGGTAAAAAAAGGCGAGTTAAGTTCCGGAGTTTAAATATTCCTTGCATGGCACTGACTCATAGACAGGAAACGATCTAGGTAATTTGCAGCATTGAAGACAGTTCCTCCAGATAGATTTAATCTAGTAGAAGTCTGAAAAAACATAAAATGAGAAAGAAAAAGTTTGGGATTTTCTGATAAAACCATTTCAAATCAACAGCTTGAAGAAAACTCTTCGAAGATTTTGATCTGAGGAAAAAATATTAACCTTAATAAGCCACTGAACCGCTCTAAACCTATAAAACACCAAATTATTAGATTGGAGATAATCTAGATATCCAGGTTCAGGCATGTAACTGAACTCTTTCTCCAAGCATATCATAAGAGCCCGCTCAGAGTCTTCCTTCGTCGTGTAAAATGAATCACCATAGCCCTTCAAAATGCAATGTTCACGTTCATGGCTAAGGTGAGGAGTTCAGGGACTCGAAAGCCGTATCTCATCACATAGCAAATTCTTCATTGCTTTCGCTTCGATACTTCCTTTTTTCAAGATAAAATCATATACGAAAGGTACGTTAAGTTCATAATTCTTCAATCAAAATGCCACCAGTGTGATGGCCTGACATGATGGTCAGCGACAGCAACAGAAAGGATGTAAAGCCAGACCGGGCAAAGGATTAAAGGGGTTTAGGGCAGTTATAGGCTTTTTTCAGGGCTAGTGGGTACTTGGATCGAGAGATGGGGAGAGAGAGGTGAAGACATAAAACGGAGGAGACGTCCCTCACGAAGATATGTAAATGCTGGTGGGATATAAATATCATATTATATTATATATATGTATATATATTCTGACTATGCAGTAACCAATTGCGTGAGCGCGCGAGGATGGTTTTAACTTGTTTCATAAATGTACGCAGCCCTTAAAACATTGGTTCTTTTTAATCAAGTAGTTTAGGATTGGCACTGAGTGAGAGACAGAATTGCTGGAGAGCTCAGCTGTGGGTCTCACTTCACGTTTGGTTTACCTGTTTGTTCATGGGGCCACGTTCCAACTAAATTGATCATGAGGCCGCAGCAACTGCGCATCCTAACTAATCACAAGCAGCTGATTGATTTTTCCTTAGCAATAACTTCTGCTAGCTTTACAGACTCAGGATTTCCCACTGGAAGGCTGGCCCTCAGGAGCAAACCTGGTCCCATTTCAAGATACCTCGTAGATATCATTTCATTATAAGCTATTATTATCAACATGCAAGTATTCATCAACAGTTAGAACTTCGTTAGTACAAGAGACCACGTACATAAAGCATCATTGTAAAACGTCAATGAACCATCTCCTGCATACGTAGTGGTAAAATTGCGTCCAGTCCATTTGAAAAAAGGAAAAAAAAGATCACTGTCTTGCATTCCAGGTGATTACTACATTATGTTCACGTAAGTCTATCCTGTTGCAACATGACGAAAATCGTGAATCACGAAGTTCACATCTATTTGAGAAGTTCCGTCTACCCCGATAGATATTGGAATCAAACAGCCTATATTCTTATTTACTGCGATTCATATGATGGGAAACTGAATCCTGAACTTCCTTCATTGGTGGATTTCAGCTCAAGCTTCTGAAAAGGACTGCAAAGTTCAAAGAGGACAATTTTGTCAACCAATTGAACACAACAGAGGAAGGGGGAGAAGAAAAGAAATCAGTTGAACCGAATGATTACAAATATAGAATAATCTAGTTTCTTGAATATTGTGGTCTTCAACCAAAAGAAATCAAGAATTTGTCATAGTTACACATTGCCTTATCATTTCGAGAATGAGAAAATAATTAACAAAAATATGGAATACCATGAAGAAACACAGATACCTGCTATTAGGATCGTAATAGAAGCCATTGATAGAACCATCGCTACAGCAGAAGCAAACCTAGTAAAACCCAGCTATTGTTAGCCCACAGTCTGTTCCAACATTTACAAAGTATTGCTGTTTCCATTTCTGAACCAGACATAACGAAACGGCAAGCTGCTACAATTAGGAGTCAGCGTATAAGGAATTCTAAGAATTAGTGAAAATCAATGAGATAAATTACCATAAATATGCATGGATAAGTACTCAGGTCCAAGATAACCATCAACCTCTACTTGACTCTGAAAAGAAAAGGGCCAGCTAAGTGAGCAAGTTCTACGTACCGAGTGCAAGTTCTAACTCCTTACCAAGAGTGGTGAAAAAGATGGAAACTTTGTCCAGTGTCGTTTATCATCCTCTGGCCTGTCAAAGATTTATAGAACTTGTTAAAAGGGAGGAATGAACTACATCAACTGTACCCAATTTTCCATGGAAAGGCATGCTATCATCAATCATATGCAAAGAGGCTCCATTGTCACAAAGAAAGAAAGAAACATACGATGCTTCCCATTTGCCAGTGTAGAAAGTATAATTTTTTGTATCAACAATCTCCCCTTCCCAAAAGGTAACAACCTGAGAAACATCAAAAAGTAAAATGCAAATGCTACAAGAGGTAGGATCAAAATTTCCGCAGTTCGACTAGATTTCCCATAGTTGACTGGAGTCAACAAGGAGGCATTTGCGAATCAATTGCAGAAGTGATAGCAACCACTTACAATCTGAAAAGAAAAATGCATAATATCTCTTTACTATCACATGCCATATCTCGTAGGCTTTATATAAAAGTAAAACTAAATGCTTTAATGTGTCCCCTGCATACATCATAGTGATAACTGATTATACAAGAGATTAAGAGACTGTTTTGGCAGGTAATGTCCACGGAGTATTAGAAGAAGAGATGAAAGAATGTGATCAACCAAATTAAATGACAATGCTCATGTCAAAGTTATACGTTTAGGATTTGGATAGTGGACACTCATCAAACACTGTAAAACAAAACAAGCATTACACTACAAAACTTAAGAGGATGCCTGAATTTATACATTCATAATTATTGTTTTCATTTACCGAATATGTATGTCCTGAATTTATACATTCATAATTAAACAAATATATAAAAAATCAAAGCAAAAAGATTGAAACTTTAACACCCCAAATCAGGTTCAACCTATAAAAAAGGAAAAAAACTGTAAAATTGTCAGCCATCACCAAAACCCTAATGCAATTGAGTAAAATGAAGGGAAAAGAAAAAATGGGATTTTAAGAGAATGTGGTAAAACCTGAAACCTGAGAAGGTGCAGAGCTGTCCGCCACTCTCACCGGCATTTTTTTTCTCGCTTTTTTGGATTTTGGAAAGTGTAATCGATCATCAGCTGAAAGTTTATAAAAGATCCGATTGAAAAAACAGGTCTATCCAGTTATCCTAAAGAATTTCAATACACCCGACCCGCCCAAAGAAAAAGAGTAAAAATTTTGAGATTAAGGAATCAAAGAGACCATTGATTTGGTAGGTCTAACAAAATATATCAAATAAGTACATAAAAATCATTATTAAGGTTCATTTGAATCTGGATAAAATGCATTAATCGATCACCATTTGACATGAATTACGCCATATGAGTGTAATAAACTAAGTCTATTTATTGGGTGCTAATAATGTGCTAGGGGAATGCTTTAATGAAACTGTCTGAGAGGAGATTTGACGACTTTGGTGCGGCCCTTGCAGGGTTATGGTTCAACATGTCAGCCAACGAAATACAATCCCCACTCTTTCACTTCCCAATTCTCGTACCTTTTCTAAGACACTTCGATCAAGCCTCACAGGTTCCAACCGAATTCCACTTTCCAGTCTATTTTTCCCTTTCTAGGAATTTCTTGGTGGGTTTTGTTTAAATGGAAGTGGCAGTTGTGTTCCAGAAAGGCAAACACGTTTTCGATTTGGCCATGCTTTTATTCTGCTTCTATTTCGGTTCAAGAACTCATCGAATGCTAAGACAACGCATAATCTACCCCTTGAAACTGCTTCAACTGAACTGTTTCTGTTTATTAAATCAAAGATTTCAATCAGCCCATGTTTTTATCTGATCGATTCTGTTCTGATAAAAAAAATCGTGAAATCACTACTCAATGAGGAGCTACTGAAACTGAGTCACAATCATGAACTTAATAATTTGATCGAATTGGGTTCTAAAATGGAATAATCCCATTATCTTCACTGTGCAATACATAAAGCTGCAATCTTTGCATGCATTGAAATATCTATGTATATTATGAATTTCAGCACCACATGGAGAAAAGAATGAAAAGTATAAGAGATCATTTCTTGGATCAAAGATTGAGAAGTTCAAGGAAAAAATGAAATTTTTTTTTAAATATACGATAACCTATGGATATGCATAGGAAGACTATTTCTTCTTTTTTAATTTCTTGCCTTCTTTAGGGTGAATTTTGCACCATGAAAACAATGTTAAACTATTAAGCAAATTGTAGTTTTCTGGCAACTTTGTCATATTTGATTAATTTGAAGCAAATATAAAGACGGAAACCATGGAGTACTGATAATTTAAAAATGTCGCCAGGTTTTAGCACCTTGTTAATTTATATAAATTAAAGACTTCATTGACCTAGAAAACTAGTTTATTCATTCATCTTACATTTCAACGTTCAATGTATCTACAAGATATATATATATGAAATCCTTTATTTTCCAAATCAAATCAGAGAAGTTAGAAGGGAAAAAACGAAAGAAATCTCAAAGTCAAAGATAATGCTAAATATATATCATATGAATATTCTACGCATTGTTAGAAAGAGACAGGAACTGATTCTTAATGCTGAAAAATAAAATAAAATGAAATCATATAAATTTAACAGTTTTTAAGAAAGCCAATAATAATAATAATAATAATAATAAGCAATGGTTTCGTTAATCTTTCGTTATCTCACATTACATGATCACCTTTACTGGATATTGATTCATTCTTCTTTAATAAATAATAATTGGAAAATCAGCTTCCAACAAAATACTTTTAAGAGCCCAGAAGAACAAGTGCATGGCTGCTATAAAATATTAATTACCGGTCATCGCTCAGCTTAAACAACTTATAAAGAAAAAATAAATAAATATAAAAAAGTAAATCAAAAATATAAAATATTATACCTTATTAGTTTTTTTTATATATACGTTATCGATAGAGTTTCTAAAAATCCTGATAAATTAATTTAAAAATTGATAATTTTTGTTATTTGTATTATTTTTATATTTTTATCAAATTATTAATTTGTTGGTAAATTTTAAATTCAATGTATCGAATAATTTCTTGTAACATATTTTATTTAACACATCGGACTTATTTACGAAGATAAATTAAATTAAGTTGGTAAGAGAGTTTTGATCTTATGTACTTAATTTTATTACTAAAATTATGACAAAATTTAAACATTAATTATAAACTTTGCTAAAGGTGAATAAGGATAATTTTCAATGTAACATATATACAATCATTAATCAAGATTGGGAAAGGATTTTTTTGTGTGTGAAAATTAAGCAATCAATGAGAAAGAAAAGGTTTTGTTTACCAATTATTATTAACTTAATTTTAAGGTTTGAACAATTTTTTCTCTTAACCTTCTTCGTATAAAAAGAATTTAGAAATACTTTTTTATTAACCTTCTTCTTCGTACATGTGTATGTGTGTGCGTGTGTGTGTATATATATATATATATATAATTTAGAAATATATTTTTGTAAGATTCGCAAGTGATATTGTTATTAGCTGTTTTCAAAAAGACAGACAAAAAAGGCAAGCAACCGATCGTGGAACCTAAAGCCATGAGCCATGGACCATTATCGCTTACGGGGATTTTTAAGATTAGTTATTTATTTAAAAATTATTAATCGTATTGATGAATTTTACAATGGTAAACGGTCAAGCACTTGAACGGCTGATGTGTTAGAGATTCTATTAGCTTTCATACTGATCTAAAGCGTTATTCACATGATCGAGAAATATATGAAGGCAAAGGACAAACAAAGACAATTGAGAAGGGCAGGGTTAGCGGACATCGGCGGCCATGTGTTTCAGATTCGCAATTGTGCTAACTCTTCTGATTACCTTTGCAGCTGCCGCCGACGATGTTGGTTTTATCTACAATGGTTTCCGGTCGGCTAATTTAAGCCTTGATGGAATCGCGGAAGTCACTTCCAATGGACTCTTGAAGCTCACCAATGAAACCAGGCAACAAAAAGGCCATGCTTTCTACCCTAACCTCGTAAACTTCAAGAACTCAAACGACGGTTCGGTTTTTTCCTTCTCAACCACCTTTGTCTTTGCTATTCTTTCCGAGTATCTACAACTCAGCGGCCATGGAATCGCTTTCATGATTGCACCAACCAGAGGCCTCCCTGGAGCTCTTCCAAGCCAGTATCTCGGACTCTTCAATGAGTCCAACAATGGCAATGGTTCAAACCATGTTTTTGCTATAGAACTCGATACAATACAAAGTAGCGAGTTCGCCGATATCAATGACAATCATCTGGGGATTGATATTAATGGATTAAGGTCTGATAAATCTTCTCCGGCTGGATATTATGAGGATGGCAGTCGTGAGTTCAAAAACCTGACGCTGATCGGTGGACAACAGATGCAAGTTTGGGTCGAATATCTTGGTATAGAGAAGAGAATCGATGTTACTTTAGGTCCATTTAAAGTTCCTAAACCCCAGACTCCACTTTTATCTTTGTCTCGTGATCTTTCTTCAGTTGTTAACCGTGAGATGTATGTTGGTTTTTCATCGTCAACTGGTTCGGTTCTCACATCCCATTACGTTTTGGGTTGGAGCTTTAAGATTAATGGTCAGGCGCAGGAGCTTACCTTATCTCATCTTCCCAACCTTCCTCGGCTAAGACCAAAGAAAAGATCAAGAGTTTTGACAACTGGGTTGCCTTTGATTTTGCTGAGTTTGGTTCCTGCAGTAGTTTCAGGTGTGGTTTATTTCATAATAAGGAAGAGGAAGTTTGCTGAAGTTGTTGAAGACTGGGAGCATGAGTATGGGCCTCATAGATTCAAGTATAAAGATCTATATATTGCTACAAAAGGGTTCAAAGACAAGGAATTATTAGGTGCTGGTGGATTTGGAAGGGTTTATAGAGGAGTTCTACCAACCAGTAAACTTGAGGTTGCAGTGAAAAGAATCTCGCATGAATCAAGGCAAGGGATGAAGGAATTTGTTGCAGAAATCGTGAGTATCGGTCGTCTCCGTCACCGGAACTTAGTTCAACTCTTGGGATATTGCCGGCGTAAAGGTGAGCTACTTTTGGTCTATGACTACATGCCTAATGGTAGTCTTGATAAGTATTTGTATGACCAACCAAAGGTCACCTTGAACTGGAGACAAAGATTCAAGGTCATCAGAGGTGTAGCATCGGGATTGTTTTATTTACATGGAGAATGGGAGCAGGTCGTGATTCATAGAGATGTCAAGGCTAGCAATGTTTTGCTAGATGGTGAATTAAATGGAAGATTGGGAGATTTTGGCCTTGCTAGATTATATGATCATGGAACGGATCCACGAACAACTCGTGTTGTGGGAACTCTTGGTTATTTGGCTCCCGAGCATACTCGAACCGGGAAAGCCATCCCAAGCTCCGATGTCTTTGCTTTTGGGGCATTTTTGCTAGAAGTTGCATGTGGAAGAAGGCCGATAGAGGCACAATCTCCAACCGAAGATGTAATCTTGGTTGACTGGGTCTATTCTTGTTGGTACAAAGGTGATATTCTGGAGGCAGTGGATCCAAATTTGGGTACAGATTATGTGGCTGAGGAAGTTGAGTTGGTTCTAAAGCTTGGGTTGCTCTGCTCCCACTTGGCGCCTGAAGCAAGGCCAACCATGCGCCAAGTTGTTCAGTATTTAGATGGAGATATTCCTTTTCCGGAAATATCATCGTCACTCAGTCTCTCTTCCATGGGCCTAACGTTTGCACATCGAGAAGGCTTTGATGATTCTGCCATGTCATATACATCTTCCATTTGCAAGGGATTCTCCAATTCATCTTCCGTTGCAGAGTCTCTACTTTCAGGAGGTCGATGATAGTAAACCTTTTTATGAGTTTTTAATAACTTTACTTCTGGTCCATTGCTTTGCGTACATGTTACTAGCCAACGTTCTTATTTTCTACTACTTTCTGAAAAAGTACAATCTTCATTTCCTTTAGATTATTATACTCATAAACCTGATATTTGTACCTGTTGTGGACGTTGCCTTTTCCACCCCACCGTAAACACTCTTCTCCGTCAATGGCCGCCTGGCAGGAGAGTCATGAGGGGGGTTGCTGGGAATGTTCTGCTATTTTGAAAATGTGAACCTGACAAGCATCAACTTAATTTAAAGCATGCCAAGGAAGTCCAAAATGTCTGCTGTGGATCCTAATTTCAAATTTTCGAAGGCCTTTTTCAATACTAATCATGATGTTAAATTTGTTAATATATCTTGTTGTTATTCAAGCACATTAATGCCATAAAATCCCATTAATTTATTTGTTAATATGGTTATGCTTTTTTAAAAAATGGATAATTGCAGGTTGTCCAATAAAAGCATGTACTAATGAAATCTGGGTTTAGTACCCTTGGTTCAGATTATTATTTTTAATTAGTTTTTAAAATATGTTTTTCTTTTAAAATATTATATTCGATAGACCTAAATTTTTTTCTCTATTCTTGGTCTTTAGAAAAAAAACAATACGCTAGTTAAATATTTTTGTACAACCATATTTCACACATTTAGTATTTTTCCCAGATATTAAATAATTGTTGTCAAAATTTACCATTTAGATGGGGGAGTTTGAAGATGTTAGGCACGCGTGACCTTACCTATGCCAAGTGGGTGATTCGTGGTTAAGGTCAAGTGCATGGTATTTGAAAATTTGACTGAAAAAAGACCATGGAAGTTCGTCCAATGATCTACCCGGAGTCGGCCGTAATGAACCAGGCAATAGATAACTTTAGCGTGTGAAGCAACTTGTTTGTGACGTTTTAACATATTCTTTGAAATCTCTCTTTCAACCCAGCAATTCAATATGTGTTTTCAATGCTTTCCAAGGCACGCTATAAAAAGATTTGTCATGATTCAAGTTCCTTTCATTTGGACCGCTAACAGCTTTGTATACTTTGCCCATGGAGGGTTCTGAAGTTTGGTTATAAATACACTATGATTCAAGTTTCTTTGATTTCGACCCCTATCGCTTTGGATATTTTCCACACCTGCTGCGCCATATGCTTTTTATCATGATTCTGGTAGATCTAGGCAAGTGGTCGTTAATGCCCATTCTTTTGAAGACATATAAGTCTCAAACCAAGACTGGCAAATGCAAATTTGGGCCTTAGGCAGGCTAATGGAAGCTAACACTAGAAGGAAAAAAAAAAAAAAAAGGCACGCTTATATGAATTAAAGAGAATGATAATTCAGTTAAGCTTAACTCAGTCCAACGCTCAGACTCAACTTGGAAGCCCAAAAGTGGTACAGGTTGAGCTTTAAGTTTTATGCTTTTAGGCCATTAATTGTCCATATCTTTCAATCTAATACAATATGGATCGAACCAGACTACCCAATCCATGACTGGTCCGATTTGAAGGCTACATCAATGAATTTTCAAATAAAATTTAACTAGAGCCGGCCTGGCAGGAAAGGGACAATCTTGTAACGTAGTGTAATTTATCAAATTATATGCCAGCCAATTCAAGGAGTTGCCTGGAGCACTCTCCAAAGTGTCAAAACCAAAGATTGAAAACTTAATAAAATCAACAATCAGGATATGGATATTTAAACTAGTTTGCCCCTTCTAAAGTCACCAAAACAATACCGCTTTGCCTTGCCATGTCTGGGAACCAGCACACTGAAACCTCTGAAAAACAACCTGCTGGTGGTGAATCAACTGCTTCCACACCAGTCTTACCAAGTAAGTTGTCTGCTTTCCTTCTTTCAAACTTGATTCATTCAAATGATCAGACAGCTATTCTGCTTCGTGTTTGATGGGATTATCCTGTTAGATTTAGCCTATCCAATGATTGTGTTTTTGAGACCTGAATAATATTATATTTTTCTTAAAAATCAAAACAATTTCCCATGCGCAGGAACTTATGGGAGTTCGGTTGGATCAAACACTGCTCCCAGAATGGAATGGCCCGAGCTGGTAGGCCTGACCGCGGAGGAAGCCGAGAGAAAGATTAAGGAAGACATGCCAAGGGTCCGGATACAGGTGGTTCAACCTAATTCTTTTGTCACCATGGATTTCAATCAAGGTCGGGTTCGATTATATCTTGACCCTTCAGGAAAAGTTCAGAGGACTCCAAGAATTGGCTAACAAAAGCAGCTTGTCTCCTCCATGCAAAATGAAAATTACCATTTTCATACGGTTCTTGAAATATTAGGTCCTTGATTTTGTTTAATGTTCTTGTAAATTGTTCATCAGTTGTTAACTTCCTTTACCATATGTAGTTTTTCGATTACTGTTTCTCTCCTTTCTAATTCTGTAATAATTTACGCTGCTTTACACTTGAATAATATAATAAGTTGATATTATTTATTTTAATATCTATAATTCATTATTGGATTGTTTTTGATAAATTTATAAATTATATGATTTTTCTTATTTTAGTATAAAATTATATTAAAAGTTATCAAAACTGATATAAATATTATTAAAATTATTATAAAATTTGAAAATTATATTAAATGTTATTAAAATATTTTAAATGTTAGCAAAATTATATTTACAATAAATAATTTTTTTATTATTTAAACCTGAACTCTGATCCAATAATAAGTCTAGGAGAATATGATTTAATAATAAATGGACTAAAAATAGTATTAAGAATTATAATTGATTTTACTAGGTAACTTCATGGATCAAATGAAAGTATCGTAATACCGATAAAACAGAGAAAACTTGGGCCTGCCTCATAACCTGGACAGCCAATATCAAAGACAAATTAATAAAAATACTGGAATCAGACAAAATCATTATTAGAGAAAAAACAGTAATAGGGTTAAAAACTGAGTCTTGACTCTCGATGCCCAAGAAAAAAAGGGTCTTAAATTAGTAGGAAAAGCAACAATGAGATGGCGACTCTTTGCCTCTAGTTGCAAAGTTAATGTTGGGTGGACTTCCTACTCTAAGACACCAGTTTTAAACCCGTGGCAGGAAAATATTTATATTTTCAACAAATTTATTTAGAATATAAGAGTTCATTTATTTAATAAAAAATATTTTTTGATTATTTTAATACTTGTTTTACAAAAAAATAATTTGTAGATCAATGAAAAAATAAAAGAATTTTTTTATAAAACGTTTTTCCTTTTTGAACATTAGCAGATATTTAAAAAAAAATTCTCATTAAGTAACATAATTTTTATACTGAAATTTAATTTGAATCAAGCCAAATATTATTTTGATTTAAAATATTTAATATTTGATATTTAATATTTTATTTAAAAATATTAAAATATTAATATAAAATTATTCTAATAATATAGTTTTTAATATTTATATTTTGAATATTATTTAACATGCATATTTATATTTTTAATATATAATTATTTTTTAATAATTATTATTAATATAATTTATTATTTTAATAATAAATTGTAACATTATCAATATTTTAAATTTAAAATAGTATTTCAATATTTTGTTGAAACATGTTTTGATATGACTATCTTAATAATAAAGTTATATAAATTATACTTCATAAATGCTTAATGATATATTTTTTAATATAAAATTTAATATTTTAATAGTATAGATAGAAATAACGTTTTAATAATTATTATATTTTAAAATTTTATATAATTAATTTTTTAATAATAAGTATTATTATTTTCAGTATTTGATATTGATATAATATTTTATCATCAAATATTATTATTATTAAAATATCACTATTTTAATATTAAAAATTAATATTTTAATGATGAATAGGTTTAATATTTTAATATTTATATCAATATTACTATTTGAAAACTGTAAAATAATATTTTAATAGTTATTATATTAATATAAATAATATTTTAATAATTATTATAATATTTTAAAATATGTGTGTAATTAGTGTTTTAATAATAAATAATATTATTTTAAGTATTTATTATTAATATAATATTTTATTATTAAATATTATTATTAAAAATGTTACTATTTTAAGTTTATTTGTTTGCATATATATATATATATATAAGATTAGTAAATAATATAAAATTAAATCAAATTAAAATAATTAAATGTACGATAAATGGTGACTTTTAGGAACTATTCACATGTAAAAAATATAGGTTATCCATGTTTGATAACTACCTTTTCTAAAAAAGTTTTAGCTTTAATATATTTATGATATAAAATTTTATGTTTTGATTATTAAAATTATTGTTGATTACTATTTACTATTTGAATTTGATTTATTTTTAAAATTGAATGTAAATGTTTCCAAATTAATTTTATAAAATTAATTAGTGTATAAAGCTACATTCTTTACCATTTTTAGAAAACCTCTATTTATAATAGCCTAGAAAATAAATTTATTTTAATATTTTTTGCAAGATATAAAAAGAAAATTAAATTTTTATTTGTTTACATATATATGTGTATATATATATATATAAAAGGTAAGTCAATTAAAAATATAAAAAGAAATAAATATATTAATTATATGAATATTATAATATCAAATTAAATCAAATCAAAATAATTAAATATGTGACACATGAACCATCCACATGTTAGTAATATAGGTTATCCAACAAGATTTGGGTTTTATATATTTATTATATAAGATTTTTATATTTTAATTATTTGAATTATTATCAATTACAGATTACTATTTGAACTTGATTTATTTTTTAAAATTGAATTTAAATGACTCCAAATTACAATTTGTAGAAAACATAGTCTATTAAATAAATTTAATTTAAATATTTTTTGCGAGATATAGAAATAAAATTGAAATTTTATTTGTTTACATATATATATATATAAAGTAAGTTAATTAAAAGTATAAAAAAATAAATATAATTAATTATATAATATTTTAATATTAAATTACATTAAGTCAAACGTCCACAATTAAATAATAAAGGCTATCTACGTTAGATAATTTTTCTAAAAGGTTTTGGTTTTTATATTTTTTATATAAAGATTTTCACATTTTTAATTATTAAAATTATTGTCTGCTATTGTTTTCTATTTGAACTTGATTTCTTTTTAAAATTGAATTTAAATGACTTCGAATTAGTTTTATTAAATTAATTAGAGTATAAAAGCTATATTCTTTACCATTTATAGAAAACCCTACTTATAGTAGCATGGTAAATAAATTTAATTTTTCGTGAGATATGAAAAAAATTGAAATTTTATTTGTTTACATATATATAAAAGAAAATAAATATAGCTAATTATATGAAATATTTTAATATTAAATTAAATTAAATTAAATTAATTAAAATGTGTGACATATTTACTTTTTGTAACCATCCACATTTATATTTATTTCTTTTTATATTTTTAATTGACTCGTCTTATATATATATTTAAACAAATAAAATTTTAATTTTTTTATATATTGAAAAAAATATTAAATTAAATTTAATTAAGGGATTTTATAAAAATAGTAATTTGATTAATTTAATATTAATTATATATTTCATATAATTAATTATAGTATTTTTATACTTAATTATATGAAATATTTTAATATTAAATTAAATCAAATTGCTATTTTTAGAAAACCCTTACTTATAATAATCTATTAAATAACTTTAATTTAATATTTTTGTGATATATGAAAAGAAAATTAAAATTTTATTTAGTTTAAAAAATAAATATAATTATTTATATGAAATATGTTAATATGAAATTAAATCAAATCAATAATTAAATGTGCTATCTAGTATATTAATAATATAAACTATCATATTGAATAATTATTTAAAAAAAGGGTTTTAATGATTTAAAAAGAAAATGTCAACTTTCTTTGCTTATGCTGCTGCTGCCGACAGGCAAAGCACAAAAGACGTTCTGTATCTTTTATTATTCTCTTGAATAATTAAATTTCTCTAGTTTATCCATCTGTTTTTCTTTCTCTAAAGCCAAAGAATGCCCTCTACTTTTCTCATGCGCGTCTACATGTAACAACATTTTGCATCATACTAAAAGCATTTTTTTTCCCTGAAAAAAAATGAGTATTGTTGATGTGTTTTGAATGGGGGAATTGGATAAGTATTTCAAAATTGTAGGGTTAAAATCGGAGATAATTTGTAAAGATAGGAGTTGTTATAAAGGTAAAAGTATTTCGAATCTGAAATATGTTTTAGTGCTTAAGTTAATACGAATATAAATTATTCTTAAATAAAAGATAGAGAATACTTGATTGTTGAGTGAAAATGAGATTAACAACCTTAAATTATGTGTCTGTTCTATTTAAAGCTGGTAGATAATTATGAGTTTCACGAGTATTCTATAGTAGAGATCTAAGTTTAAGTGAATGTAATAAAAATGATTTAATCGATATATTTAAAATTTTACTTTTGAAATGTTAGCTAAAAAATCTAATCTAATTGAATACTAAAAGTTCATCCTTGAAAGTAGTTAAAAGGTGGAGGTGAAGGGCTTGATCCCTTGTTTTTCTATCGTCTTCAATCATCAATCGGCACTCTCTTATTTTTCTCAAGTACGAAAGAGCTCTTAATTTAGAGATACAGTAAATAAATGAAAGATATTAAGATTTAAATGCTAAATATATTAGATACTATCATTTCTTAAAAAGTGATTATATAAATCAATCATACAAAATTTTATTATCATCATTTAGCACTCTAATATGAGTTATTTGATATAGTCGGTGGAAATATATATATATATATATATAAAGACAATAGTGTTCTTAGAGTGAGACTTGATGCCAATTTTGAGTTGTCTAATATCATTTATCTTTTAAGCTGTAATATTATAACATTATCTTCATGCGTTATGTTTGAAAAAGCTCTAATGTAAAAAGCAAAGCGAAGCACTATGTGTGGAAATGGGCCAATAATCAGTAGGTAGGCTTCGGCTTCGGCTCCAGGCTTTAGAAATTGCTTTGCCATCCGATTAACAGGGTCAAAGATGCTAGGCTTTTTCTGAATTCTGATGATCAGATTCTAAAGTTTGCCAATCTTAAAAACATTCAAATTGCATCAAACTATTAATATAAACTAGTAAAAAAACCTAAATACTTAATTTACTAACATTTTTTAGTACTTTTTTCTTTTTTATTTTTGGAAATTTTCAACAGCAAGAATCAAAATATAGGTTACTATTGTGGATCCTTCCCTAGCAATGTTAAAGAATCAAATCATGGTAAATGGGATTTTTGTAGATTTTTTTTTTCAGCCATTTGTCAAAGATTCTTAAAACCATTTGTAAGTGTCAACTGTTTGATAATATTCATTTCATCTAAAAGTGAAAATCTTTAAATTGTCAAGTCTTCATATGGCACAATGAGAGGGGAAGGGGGGGGGGCGGTGAGAGAACACATTAAATATGGTTCCCTTTTTTTCCAGGAATCAAGTTAAAAAGGAATAAGTCATGAACTAGATTTTCAGGAGAAAATTTGGAAACCCATTTTACAAAAAAAAAAAAAAAAGAAAAAGCTGGTAGCTCTTAAATTTTCTGGTTTGTCTTTTTCTGGATTCTAGTTTTGGTTTTTCTTTTGTTCTGGTGACATGGGTGGACAATAGCCAATGAACATTTATATATTTAAACTATTTAATCACGTTTCAGGTTAAAGCTATTTAAATACTGGGTGTAGCTAGCGTTTCTACCCATTTAGAAACTGAAGAAAAAAGAAGAGTTGCGGTAGTGTCTTAACAACTAACATGGCTGGAGTCGAACAAGGTTGTAAGAGTCAAAGGTGGTCTCTTCAGGGTATGACTGCCCTTGTCACTGGTGGAACAAGAGGCATAGGGTTCGACCTCCATCTTCTTTCTTTTCTTTTCTTTTCTTTTTTTTTTTTTAATGTTTTTATGTTCTTCATATGTTATTTTTCATTGAGTAGGATAGTTTAATTGTATGTCAGATATGCGACAGTGGAAGAACTGGCGGCACTTGGGGCAGTGGTTCATACATGTTCCAGGAACCAGGCACAACTTAATGAGAGGTTACAAGAATGGCAAAGCAAAGGTTTTAAAGTAAGTGGTTCTGTTTGTGATCTCTCTTCAAGACAGCAGAGAGAAAAGCTTATGGAGACTGTCTACTCTGTTTTTGACGGCAAACTCAACATCCTTGTAAGTTTTTAGTAAATTACATTATTTCAACTTTTTTTTTTAAAAGTTTTTATATTCTATTTATTTTCAAACATGAGCGTAAGAAGATAATCTTTTAAAGATTCTTCAACTATGTGCAAAAATTTTTTAAAAAAATTGAACATGTCTACATTAAACACATACCCGTATCTACTCATACCCATCTCCCGGTAAAATTGATTCCAAGAATTTGTTTTTCTAACCATGTCAAGCTACCTAAATTGAAAAAAGAAAAAATACGGTCTTGTAAACTATATGAGCTACCACCTTATTAAGCTCGTTCATATTCCTTAATTTTGCATCATAGAATAAGAACTACTGCTGGTTCATTCACATATATATAGAGATTTGAATTAAAAAATAATTATATATCCGACATAAATATATTTATTTTTTTAAAAATTTTTTATTTATTCAAAAATTTTTTAAAAATTTATATCTTTATACTTATATTTAAATATATATGAGATATAAGTACTTAAAAATATAAAAAGTTACTGTAGATTCAAATTGAGCTTGTACTTGTTTGACTAATGATGCTGAACAGTTCTAGCTGCACATTAAATCTTAGTAGTTATATATCAAGCTGTCCACATTAAATCTTAATAGTTAAATATCAAGCTGGAATTTGATTAGTTCTTGACTCAAACTCGAAGAAAAAAAAGAAGGGTTAATTTTCTTTTCGGGGGAAAGTACAACAACTCAAATAATTAATTGAAAGCGAGTATCTCTTTCAGGTCAATAATGCTGGCACCATTATGCTCAAACCTTGCGTGGAGCACACGCTGGAAGATTACACAACTGTAATGACTACCAACTTTGAGGCTCCTTATCATCTTTGTCAACTCGCACATCCTTTCCTTAAAGCATCAGGATACGGAAGTATCGTGTTTATCTCTTCTGTAGCCGGTTCAATGGCTCTGCCTCGATTAGCGGCCTATTCTGCATCCAAAGGTATATATTATATAGAATTTATATTAAACAATTTTTTTATTTTTTTTAAAGTATTTAAGTTAAATATTTATGTCTGATATATATTTGGATATTAATATAAGATATTTTTTTTAAAATATATAAAAAAAAATTAAACGTATTCCTACCAAACAAGTATTAATATTAGATATTCACTGTGAATTTAGATGACATAGTATAGAATTATTTATGTTCTCAAAGCTTAAGTTTTGCAGGCCATTGGCCAGGATCTTACAAATTAACCACCATGGATGTTGCAATTTCAGGAGCAATTAACCAAATTACAAAGAACCTAGCATGTGAGTGGGCAAAGGATAACATTCGGACGAATACTGTTTCACCATGGGGTGTCAGAACCTCGATTACAAAACCAGTAAAATCACCCCTAACATACCTTAATAAGGATGTGTGTGTGTGTGTATATGTTCTTATGTTGATTTGTTTTAGGATTCTTTTTGTTTCACTTTTTCAGGAGCCAGGCGCGCCTTTTGTTGAGGAATTTCAGAGGCTAATAGCTGGAACGGCAATGCACAGGATAGCAGAACCTGAAGAGATTTCATCAATGGTGGCATTCCTCTGCCTTCCTGCCGCTTCATACATCACTGGACAGGTTATTGCTGTGGATGGAGGGTATACCGCAGGTGGCTGTTGGCCATTTCAAAATTTTAGCTTTAATTTATTCAGTCCTTGAAAAAATCCTAGAGCATCAAGCTACCAGCATGTGTCACACATAAACTCATCAAGCTACCAGCATGTGTCGGATATAAACTTTGTGCCAAAAAAACTACTCAAGTAGGGAATTCGGCGATCAGTTTCTTATGTGGATTAAGTGCCTAACCTGCAAGACTCAAGATGTCTTCTGCTTAATATAATTATGTTTTAACTGGAACCGTCTAGGCTATTCTTGGGTGGAAATGGCCCTCGTCGGATCTTTTTTAGAATTTCTATAAATTTGATTGCAAATACCGTTAAAATAATTGCATAAATCAACTGAAACCGAGATTGAATTATTAATATTTAATACTATTCGATAATAAGAATACTGAGCTCATCACTAAATATCAACGCCAATGTTGCCAACTTCATGCACTTTCAAATTCATCAGCAACTCAAAATTATAATTTCTTCTTTCAACAATGCATGAATTTGAGTCTTGGCAACAAAAAAGGAAGATCTCAGAGTACATGACAGAAACAACAAAGCAGACAACCATTCACATTCTAGAGATCAACTTAAACTCTACATAAGTGCTTACAATAGATCCATCGGTTATATAACCCAGCGCCACATGAAAACCTACGGTATTGCCCTGGTTGATTATCCACCAAGCTACCGGTGCATACGTCATTTGCAGAAATGTCAAACCTATACTCTTTGCTTGCCTGTATGCATGCAGCTCAGTCTCGATGATAGATGATACAATTGACCGAAACATTCCTATACAGGTTCCTACGGATGGTTGCCTAACAAAAATCTACTGCCTCTGGTCTGGTGCACATGCTAATGCAGGCAGAAGCATTAATTTGAGCCACATATTCTTGACAAGATCCAAGAGGAACAGTTTTGGTAGGATAGAGATGTACTACCCAGTCAAGGTTCGCCAATGTATTCATCTCTTAATGTAGCTTATGAATTTACATAAAGTTTGCTGCTTGCACATCCTTGCAAGCATGTGCCCGTTCTTTCAGAAGCTGGTTTGTCTTTAACAGCAGATTGCAGTTTGTACACGAACAAGAAATACTTGTGCCGATACATTACATAATCAGAAAGTTTGTCATTCCTTTGCCTGGTAATGCAAAGTTGTATGGACAAATTATGTTCCACGTTTGCTTGAGAAATCTCCTAAAGAAGTGCAAAAACAACAGGAGATTGAATTTTTCATTGTAAATTCTCGCTTGAAATAGGATTTCTTTGACGCTGTAAAAGCTTCATCAAAGGCCAGAAAATATCCAGCCTGTGAAAGCCCTTAGAAGTCTGCATGAAGTTTTAATTATGTCTCAGAAATGCGACATATTGTAAATACTGTTATTGTCAGAACACATGAAGGCTATCTGATATGAGTGATACCTCAACAATGAAATGAGCCCATGTATTGTTTGAATAGCTCTCCATAACACCTTTCAAGATTGTTAAATTAAAGCTTCGGATCACCTGTGCAATCTCCAGAAACAGACCATGCTCGTTGCAAAGCATCTGCAGTCGATGTTGTTGAGAAATTAGCTATTAGTTTGAAAACCAAGTAGTATAAACATTTAAGATTGTTTTATTATTATTATTATTACTGGGCATGCCACATAGAACGAACCTCTATGAGTAAGTGGCCGGGATATGGAAGATCTTCAACAACGATGGGGCACACTTTCAGTTCATCTCCAATCTCAAAAGCCCAGCTCCTTCCAACTTGGTACCCGTCTTTGGTTTCAGATGATCTTATATTCTCGAGATTGAACACCTGCAAATTTGAATTTCCAATTGTCTCTAATCTCATAACATCATAAAATCCTGGTAGACTGAAACTACATAATTTTTCACATTTACTACAGGGATCTTGAACTCCAAGCAAAACCTTGAGTTCGAGCTCTAATGATCCTGAATCTTGTGGTCAGCACTCCTATACATCTAAGACATCCAATTTGAAAATTATTGTCGTTATTTTTAAGATATGCAAATTGGTAAATTATTGGAAAACGTTTCTCAACTTTCCACAGAAAAATGAGAAAAAAAAAATTGGTAAGGGCCCAGGAAAAGGCTAATATTTGCAAATTTTAACAGATGCAACTGTTACACCGAGATCTTAATAACATGGATTCACATACCTCATGATGCACCCATTGCCTCACTTTCTCAGCTTGGTTGATCACACTCCTCAAATACAGCATGTGTTTAACGGTTTGATCCAAGAGAACATCAATGCTATACTGAATTTGTCAGAAAAGTATACTGATTACTTCAACAAGCATAAAAGGTAAATATGGGGAGTGACGTACTAGAAGCAAAAACAGAAACTAACTTGAGGAAGTACTGACCTTAGGACCATTTGGAACAAGTTCTCGAAGCTCCTTGAGTCGATCCTGGATCATCTGTCTATCCCTTGGCCTTGGCCTCTGGTTATCACCAGGCCTAGCCCTTTTTTTGCCAATGCTGGACTGCTTTTGTTCTTTTCTGGATTGTGTGTCATAGCCATCTTTTCCCAAATTCTCATTATCAGTTGATGTGCTTACCGTACCCTCAAATGATGCTGCAATTTTAGAACTAGGATTATTTTTGACCCCACCAACAAATGCAGATGTTAGTATGCTTGATGGAGTCGAATCACTGCCTATTGCAGTCAATGAAGACTCATTGCCATCAAAGAGATCTCTAAATAAATCCTCACTCGAAAAAGATGACTCCCACAAATATTCCGTGCTCTGTCTTTGAAATGCTGGTCCAAGTGCTTTGTGCAATTCACATTCTTTGGGAAAGTTAAGGAAACCGGGATCACCAATATTACAGTCTGCAAAAGGCGGTTTGAGAAAATATCTGAGATGGTAAGGATTTTTAACTTCATCTAAGATTTCTCTACACTCTCCCAATCCATAAGCATTACATTCAGGATAAGCTTGCAACTCCTCCTTAAGACTAGATAAACCAAACAGTTCACTCTCCCCCATTACAAACTGGTTGAAACTTACAGATTGGCCTAATGGCAATGGTACTTCACTGAGGCTAACTGGTGGGACACTAATCCTATTTTCACTTTCCCTTCCTAGAACCTCAGGGAGATTTATTACAGGCACCTGGAATTCATTCTGAATACTTAACAGTGGCACAATCTGATCTAAAGATAACAACTTATTGGGATCGACACTGTCAACAACATTCAAATCTTCAGAGTTTGGTGGGCTGATCAATGCACTCGAAGACACTTCTAACTTCTCGAAAGGACTTGACATTACCAATGATGGCAACTGGGTGTGAATGTTCTTGCTGGCAAATCTATCTTTGATGCATGCGGGAATAGAAAAATCTTCAGCAACCTGTTGACATAAGGAGAAACAAACCAAAGAATATGAGATACATATACAACAACAGCACCACTTACATTAATTCAATGCAATAACCACCGGTCTCTGCACAATCAATCACACACACTCTCATGAAAACATGTACCAAAAAAAAGAAGAAGAGTAAGGATCTAATATCGAGCAGCGTACAGATTGTCAATTGGTGGTTGTAGCAAGGAAAATAAGTTATCTCCTTTTTGGGCACCATTAATTAATGCACAGGCTGTTTACATGGTTCTTAATACCACATTTTCTGAAATCATGAGTTTCAAACCATCCTGGTGTTCTTGTATATAGTTTATGTGACTAAAAGTCTACAACTGATAGAGACACAGGAAGACTTAACATTTAACAGCAACATATCTAAGCAACTGCTCTGTCTAGAATATTATTATAGCCAATAAGACAAATTTATAACAAATGCTCACCATCTCCGGTGAACCAAGCTGCAGAACTCCATGTGGAAGCACAGGTACCAGCACAATCGTCTGTAGGAGCATCACAAGTAATCAATTTAACATCCATTTTAAAGGTATACAAAGAAGCAGCTAACTTCACCATCAAGCCGGCATTCAATTAACACATGCAAACATGTGTGCCAGTGTGCAAATGGAAGCATGTATCTGGAGCAGCTAAAATATGGATCTAGACTAGGTAGCAAGATGCAGTAAGGGTTTATATTACCTTGATTCCTGATGCACACTGAAGTAAGCATTCCTCTGGACACTAGCAATTGAAAAATAACACTTGTAAGTTGAAGTGGATGTTATCAGTCATTTGCAGAATCCAACCATCTTTAACTGTATCATATATCCTTAATAGAAATTTACCTCAAGAACTAACTTTGAGTCAGCTTTGCCAGTGAAAACATCATTATAGGACACCCAGCAATGCTTCCCCGTATATGCCACTTTACCAACAACCCTGATAAATGTAGAGATGCAAAATCAATAGTTATTTCAATCACCAAAGAACCAACATGTAAGAGCACAGTTTGGCTTGGTACACCTTCCCAAGCAGCAGCAGGCAGATTGTAATCTGCCGAATCATAATTTAGGATAATGGTAGCATGAGAGCCGGAGGCCCTGCATGATAATTTTTTGAGGTTTAATATTAAAACTTCCCTTTATGAAGTGCCAGAATCGACAGGCACTGTAATACCCAGAAAGTGAAAGAAAAAAAAAAACACGTTGTTATATCACAAGAAATGAACACTACTTGGAGCATTAAAAGTTGAAATAAAAAATTTACCCCTCCTCCCATGCATACTTAAGATGTGACATATGAGCCACCACCAGGCCAATTGGGTATCCTCCAAAACAACCATCACGGATGCTCGTTTCAAAGTGTGATGGGATAATCTCACTGTTAGAATAAACATCAGTTGACATACTTTCCACAGATTCTCTTGGTATTGGATAAACACAATACCCATCTTCCCAGGTCAAACCCCTGAAATCAACACGGGAACGTAATAAAACACGCAACCCACATATAATAGGGGGAGAAATTCTAATTTGAGGGGTTAATGTAGCAAAAACTAGGTTCAGGACATATTTATTTCCTCAATTACTGATGCATTCACCAGCTCCTACGAGGAATGCTGGTAGCACGAAGGTTACCAAAAGTTTATTTGTTTAAGTTCATCAGGTATTATAGCTTCATGGTATATGTTATCAAAATCTGTATAGACAAGTTAATTAACATCTCTCACAGAACTATCAAACTGATCATTTGCCATTAAAATTTGTACTAATAACAGCAGTTCATGCCTAAAAACAATAGTATTTCAAAGAGAATAAAGCCAATCCATCTCCATCAAGACATGGAAACAACCTCAACATGTTGAGATTCAGCTTTAACAAAGATTAGTACTACTACATGATCTCTTATAAACTAACTCAAAAGAGAAACTTACATGGGGCTCCGGTGCCTAAGCTTCCAAAGCACAGCATATTTCCATGGTGAATTGGTGCAAAAACTCTTCAACAACTGCCTTAAAGCAGTATTCGCCATTTTTCTTGAACTTATATTCAACTTAAAGAAAAATCACAGAGATTTCTGTTACACTCTAAAAACCAAATACTGACTACGCACTCAAATTTAGCCTTCCTCTAGCTTCCTCGATATGACCCTCGACCCGCCTGTTTTATTCTCAATCCTGCCCTTCGTTTGATCGGTGGCCCGGTTGAACAAAGTAGCAAAAACCCCATCTTGTTTTAAAAGAAAACAGAGGAACACCTTTTTTCTCTTTCCTAACCGGTTGTTCTCCCACTAATAACAATTAAACAACATAAGACCCAAAACCAATCTCCATTTTAGAAACTTCCAATGAACAGTCCATTAAAAACCCAAACTCTCTAAGCAAAATTTGGAGCCTGAAAACTTTAAAAAAAAAATGGAAGCTGAAACAAGTTGAGAGCTTTGGGTATTTAGAAATGATGAAAAAGAAAGTGATCTTTGTGATTGGATCAAAGAAGAAAGAGACGTTCAAATTCGTTGGATTCCATTATCTTTGCTTCAGGGTGGTCTTAATGGACACTGTAAAAACAGATATAAACAACCCCCCCCCCCAACAAAAATCAAAAGATGAGAGATAAAGAGAGTGGCTTTTTCACGGCGCCGTACCGCAGTTCACTCCTATAGTTTCCAAACGTTCTACTTGTCTATATATAGGCGTAGCTGATTAGCTGCCGTGGCGCCACCGGTCACCGTTCCGAATTTTAAAAATTAATAAAATAAATAGTAAAATAAAACGGATTTCAAATTTGTCCAAAGTCAGATTTTATAACCCTTTGGTGCATGTCCTGACCCACAAACTATTTTTTTATTATGAAATTCTTAAAGTTCTTTTAGTGTTTTTTTTATAAAAATAATATAATTTTTTATTTATTAAAATAGGTTAAAATGAGATTATTTATCAAAATAGATTAATTTTTTAATTTAATTGAGAAACCGTCATTTCAAACGGTGATTTTTTAACTCATTTTGATAAATCGTCAAATGAAATGACGATTTCTTAATTAATTTCACTCGAATTGTAAAATTTGCGATTGAGAAATCGTCATGTAATATGATGATTTCCCACCATGCATAATTTTTTTTCAATTATTTGTTTTTTTATCATCTTTTGATTTTTTGTTATGTTTTTTTTTCAATTATAAGAGTCACGAGTGACCATTATAATTGCAAAATGCAAGGTCACGGGTATTTTACCCGTGACCTTTACATAATTGAAGGTCGGAGAGAGCCCTCTACAAAAGGGCTCTTTCCTTTTTCTTGATAATAAAAAAAATTCGAGAAGAATATAATCAAGTTACGGTGTTATTGAAAGTTAAATAATCGCGTTACAACTTTTTTACAGGTATGGTTAAATTTTATTTATAAAAGTAATTTTTGATATGATTATATAATTTTTTTTGTAATTATGTTTTATTTTCTTTTGTAAAAGTTTATTAATATTGACTATAATTAATTATACGTAATATTT
>JBBYHO010000022.1:1825387-2000423 GCA_038382025.1 Adansonia gregorii | reverse complement strand
TCTGATCAATTTTTTCATATAAAAAAATCTGATCATTTTGCATTAGTCTTATCAACTTATTTTATTTCAAAAAAAAATTAATTTTCATGCATTAGTCGCGTACTTTCCAATATAAATAAAACTTAAAAATAGTCACATACTTTCAAATATAAATACAATCTTGAGACGTAATACGAAATCGTCACATGAATTGGCGATTTCTAAAAAAACAAAAAAAACAAATAATTGAAAAAAAAATTATGCATAGTGGGAAATCGCCATATCACATGTTGGGAAATCGCCACCAGATATGGTGATTTTCCAATGGTAATCGGCTCCGACAATCGGATTTTATAAAATTTTGCAATTTGAGTGAAATTAATTGAGAAATCGCCATTCCATTTGACGATTTCTCAATTAAATTGAAAAATTAGCCTATTTCGATAAATAATCTCATTTCGACCTATTTTCGTAAATAAAAAAAATTATATATTATTCCTATAAAAAAGCCTCTTTTAGCTGTATTTTTTTTGTTCAATCAAGACCTACAGACTAGTTCAATTCAGTGTCTAAACAGAAAAATTCCAAGAAATGATACTTAATTACTTTAGTATCTATGTTTAGAATTAGGAAACATGAGACAACTAGGGAAATAGTTTGGAAAAAATACTTGAGATTTATATATAATATATTATGTATAATGTATATAATTATTTTAATATTAAATAAAAATAATTTATAGCTATATATCTTGTTGTACACAAAGTCAAACTTGAAATTGGAAGTTAATATAAAATGTGAAATTCAATATATTTGAAGTTTAATTTTTTAAATATTTTTTTACTTTTTTTTATTTTTAAAATGTGATTTTGAAAAAAAAAAGATCAAAGTTTTGCCAATTTCAATTTTATTTTTTACTTGTACACAATGAACTCTCTATATAATTATATTATAGATTGAGATTCAATGAATTTAATAATACAAAAGAAAGTATTAATACTTCAGAAAATTTTCTTTTATATTGTTGACAATGGTAGAACATCATACTTATATCTATCAATTTCTTCTTCTTTTATTTTTTTTTTCTTATAAACGATGATAACTTCCTTAGTTAATGTTACATTATATGTTAATGCTTTTGAATTTTTTGATCAAAATTCATATTTCAATTTCATGGCTACAACTTTTTTATTCAATTACAAAGACATTTGCAGGGAACAACATATGGCCTTTTATCTAAATAATATAAATTTTTTTTTATTTTTCAAAATACATCATTTCGAGATTAATTTTTGAAATATTTTTTTTTGAGATCCTAATATAAAAGAAGGGAACTTACCCATTTAGGGGTTAGTCCCCAATATAATTTTGGTTAGTTCTCAACATAATTTTTTCTTTTTTACGTCTTGCTGGGGATGTTTATTTCTTGCATTATCTATTTCTTAGTTTTTATTAATTATGGTTAAATGTAATGTATTCTTAGGCTTATATTTGAACAAACATATGGATTTTTTACTTTTAATATATGTTAATAGTTTAAGGTTATTGCGAGTTTAAGATACGTTGTGTGAGTATATTGCATTTAAGAGGGATATTTGAATATACTAACATTTGAAAATTAAATATAAATATTTAAACAACTCTAATTTACATTTAAGTATTAAATTTTACATTAACACATCATTTTTAGAACTATCATTGATGCAAACTCTCTCCCTAAATAACAGATTTGTAAGGACATTTGTTTCGGCCATGGCTTTCATTCGCAACATTTTGGTTGACATTTCTCCCTAAGATCCATTTCATTACGAATACAACTTGATTTTGGTCAAATTTTTGGATCTTGCTGCATTCTGGATTAGGGCATAGTTGTGGACCATTATATTATGGCCAATAATCTTTATACCCGATGGGTTGAAACTCATGTCGATAGGCATTGGATATAGTCTCTAGTTTATAAACATTGTCCATATATAGCATGCAATCTATATAGACATGAACACAAGCAGCAATAACATATGAACAGGGGGTACTTTTATGCTTGAAACTTCCTATAGTCACACCATCTTTCATTAAGATTGGCTTTATAGTTTAAAACCATAACTCTCTCATATGGGTTTTCTAACTCTTTAACCAGAAAAGATTGATTTGCTTATGTAAACCCACGTACAAAGTGGAAGTTAGCTTTTCTTCGATTTTCTCGCATGGCATCTGTGGTTGTTTCTCAATATGTGTAGTCTGTCTCCATCATTGTTATCTGCTTGTTCCTCATCTTAATAAATAGTTCTGCCAACCTAAAATACATTGCTTAGACTAAAGCAGTTCTGAGAAGATGACAAGTTCCATTCAACACTGAATTTATACATTTAGCTAGTTTCGTTGTCATATGTCCATAGTGTTTTCCCTTATCATATGATTAAGCCTACTTCTCCCTTGAATCCTATTAATCCAATCGGTCACTTTTGCATTTTTCGCACGAAGATCTTCATAGTACCACTGTTAAAACCATATGTTATTTTATGGACTTGTTAACAACTTGTTAATAAAAATGAAAATTGAAAGGGTTGTGAGAGATTAAATAACTATAAATGCGATTACATACCCATGTTAACAACTTGTCAATGCAAGTCTTTATTGTTAAACCTCTTCATGAAATTAGCTGCAATATGTTGAATGCAATACACAGAATATACAGGTAAAGCTTTCCATGCATTACCTGAGTCTGTGATAATAGATTTGATGGATTCATGTTAATCAAAAATCAAGCAAATGCTACGTTGAGTAACAACATATCTATGTAAATTGCCAAGAAAAACTGACAATGCTTCTTTTGTCTTACCCTCTACAATTGCAAAGGTAATTGGTATAATGTTTCAATTACCATTTTATGCATCAGTTAATAATAATGTTTCTTTGTATTTTTCATATAAGAATGTACCATCTATTTGCACAACAGGCTTACAAAAAGGAAAACCTTCAAAACAAGACTTAAATGTCTAAAAAATTTAATAAAAAATCCGCTTACCTTGCACCATTAATTGACCATTGTATACAGGTATGGTTTGTAATTTCACTATTGTGCTATGAACAAAATGTTGCATTGCATATAACCGCTTTGGCAGATCATTGTAGGATTTATCATAATCACCAAACAATTGAACAATTACCTTTTACTTTGCTATCCATGCTTTCTTATAGAAGGTCATGTATCCATATTCGTATCTACAAACAAAACTAAAACAAAAATGGCCGAATTTGCTTGGACCAAAGATAAAATACATAAACAAATCAAGTTAGAATCTAATTTCAAGTGATCTTATAAAATTTGTCTAAATGTACAAGTACGAGGGCCATTGTATTTTCCAATATCTCATGCACTTTTTTTAACAATATTGCCCCTATGCTTCAATTGTACCTGAGGTCGTACATTGTAAACTTACTGTGATATTTGTTCGGCGTAGATTTGACAACTTTGTAATCTACAGAATTTTGATGTTGTAGTGCTTGATAGCTAAAAGCACTGCCTCTCTTGTAGCGAATTATGTCCCAACACAGAGATTATCAGTGGATGGATTCCAGGTTGATGGCATACCTAATGTATGAGCATATTTTGAAAATTCTACCTTATCTTGCATCCAGATCTAGGGTGCGCATATGAGTTGCAAGCTCAAATTGATGAAGAGGACCATTACCTTCACTAGCAGGTGACAAATGATATGTTGATATTGACTGCAATATCTAGGTTAGAATCACTATTGTTATCATTGTCATCAAATTTAGCCTAATCTTCTAGCTTACTAAAGTTACCAATATATTTACGGTAGGGTTCAAATGACTAATCAGGATTAGGATCAGCATTAAATGGACTTGGTCCCTCACTTTTCATTTCAACACTTCTAATTGGAGACTCTATCATCATAGAGATGTGTGACATATCATCTTCGGTGATAGGCTTTATTGGTGGCATAGATGAATAATGAAAGAATTTATCAACAGTTATGCATTTAGAGGAAATTGACATTCAGGATTATCAAATAGCTATGATATTTGCGTGAGTACGTTGCATGTTATGTGGATATTTGAAGGCCCATCATCATCATTAACATCATTTAGCTTAGCATATATAACTTAATTATGCTGATATTAGAAAATTGTTGATGGGTATTAAACATGTATTTCAAATCATCATGATCTTCAATTGTGAAATTCCTATATCTGATACATTCTCCCCTAATAAAAATAGGAAGCCTATACTTAAACTTTGATACTCTTCTTTTGTTCCCAGTTTTGATTTTTGTATTAATTTTGGACTTACTTCCTTTATTGTGATGTCTTTCTCAATACTAATGTTTTTTGGATGGTCATTTTAAAAAGTAGCACCTTCTTTATTGTTCAAATTTTATCCATTAAAGTAGACGAGTACGACAAATCTATTGCTTATGTTGTTTAACTAACCTATAAACAAATACTATTTCTATAAAATATCATCCAAATTATCACATATAAACATCGAATATATTTTTTTTACAGTGGTTTAACATATTAAAGTAGAAACAAATACATGTAACTAGCTCAAAAAATACAAATAGGAATCAAACAATAAACTGACACTATTTACATTTAGCAAAAAATAACAAATGCTAGAATAAAGAAGCAATATCACTAAACTCTAGGAACAAATATCACAAAAATGAGAACGAAAATGACAATGAAAGTAAATGAAAATAGCAATGATGAACTACTATATTGAAAATGGAATAAGGAAAATTTATACAATAGTATCACGTTTTTAGGGTATCAAAAGAAATTTAATACCGTACTTATTTGCCACATCTTTCAAGTTTCAAAAAATTTATTATGCAGTAGTCAACTTTTTTTTTCTTTCGTATCAGAGGGAATCTGATACCTCATGCATTTGTCATATCTTTCAGATTCCAAGAAATTTATTTCGCATTAGTCAACTTTTTTTTTCTTCCGTATCAGAAAGAATCTGATAATATACAATTAACAAAATTATAGTACCTTGGATAATACCCTTGACGATATATGAATCTCTTGTAATCTCAGCAATGATGAGGATGATGATGATGATGATGATAATGAGGCCATTATATTAATAAAAAATATATCTATAAAAAGAATTAAAATTCTTTTAACATTAAAATAACTTAATTTACTAAACTAAATTAACTTCTACAACAATAAAACCTTAATTATAACATAAATAAATTTTACCATAATAATAAATGATAAAATACATTACTATAAATTATAAAGTTAAATATCATATTCTTATTCTTTAAATAAAAAACTAAATCATACTTTAATCTCTTAAACAAATTTTAACTTCTATAAAAAAAAAACCTTAACTACTAAAAAAAATATTAAATCATGATAATAATAATAAATTACAATGTTAAATATCATATTATTTAAATAAAAAACTTTAAATCATATTTTAATCTTTCAATTTCAATTGCTAAAAAAACCTTAATCTTTCAAACAAATTTCAATTGCTTAAAAAAAACCATAATTACAATGAAACTAAACATGATAATAAATTACAATGTTAAATTTCAAATTATTTAATTAAAAAGCTTAAACCATATCTTAATCGGCAACAATAAATTTCAATTTCTACAAAAAAATTCTTAGTTACAACAAAACTAAATTTAATCATTATAATAAATTATAAAGCTGATTATATTTTAATATTACAAAAACATGTCTACAAATAAAAATATAACGTACTTTCAAAAAATTATGCAAAAAATCTTTAAATATGAATACTCAAATCTTAAAACTTTAATTAACTCATTTCCTTATCAATACGAGGATAGGACCTTCAAACACTCTCTTTATAGAGATTCTAAACTCATCCTCCTTCCTCCAATAGTTTTAGGGGTCATGGACTCGAGAAAAATAACAAGTTCCATGACCCTTCTTGTATCAAGGTCATGGACCTTGCCAAAAAATTGCAAGGCAATCATGGACTCGAGAAAAATAACAAGTTCCATGACCCTTCTTGTATCAAGGTCGTGGACCCTGCCAAAAAATTGCAGGGCAATGGCCTTCCCTCCCCCTCCCTTTCCTCAAAAAAAATAATTGAAGGAAGCAAAGGCCAAAAATATGAAGAGAACTCACCCTCGACATGTAAAAAATTATAAGAAAACTCACATCCTTAGTAGGAAAGTTCTCCACTTTTATGTTGGGCCGCCCACCAAGGGGGCGAGTTTCCAACATGACAAAAAACAGATTTTGAAAATGAATCCCAAAATGGCATGTTTCAAGAAATAAAAAAATATATATTATCTAGATAAAAAGCCACGACATGGAGTTTGTTTTTTTGTTTTTTTTTTTTGCGCATTCATCAATGGAAACTAGAGCTATCCAAATGTAAAAAAAAAAAATTTATTAATATAAAGTTTGATCTCTGATTGTATCTTAAATTTTAAAAAGATATTTTATATTAATAATTAAATTTAATAAAAAGATTATTAATTTAACTATAATCCAAACCAAACTTATAATTCAAGTATGGTACATGTCTAATTGAAATCAAACAATAATTTATTTTTTATCAAAATCCATACCTAAAGTCGAAATATATAGGGTTGGGTTATATTAATTATTATAAACATTTGACTTTACAAACTCGATATAACTCTTATCTGATATCACGGTTAGGTTTAATTATCACAAGTTTTAATTTTTACCAATAAAAATTAAAATAATCTAATATTTTATTAAATATAATATAATAAACAAAAATTATTATATTCATATTTTAATTATTTTTTTAGTTAAAAATTTTGACCGATAATTTATAGAATAATAATCAATTATGACCTATGTAAAAAATTAGTAACAATCATTGGTAATCTTTGGAGTTTTGACTTAAATGGAAAAAAAAAAAAAGAAAGAAAAAGAAAAGAAAAAGTAATAATATAATGATTGTGATTTCATAATAACATATGTTATATTTTAGTTCACCTAAATTTAAAATATTTGTCCTTCTTTTATTGCATCATATATTCATTCCCATAAAAATGTATATTAATTTTGTAAGAAATTGATAATTTAATATATTAACGCAAAAAATTTTTAATTTTAAAAATATATTAAAAATTTATCGTATATTTATTTTTTTAATATATTTTAGAAGTTATATGCGTTATCCTATTGAGACACAAAACTTAAAAATATTAGTTTGACGATATATTAAATGATTTTTCTTTTTTAGGTTACTTATTAAAAGTATTTGCTTTTCGAAAAGATAATCTTTTTAACTAAATATAGCTTTCACCAACGTAGGTCATGGGCCTCATGCATGCTTGCTAGATCATGCACAGCAAGACAATGATGACAATGCTGAATTGGGAAAATTTTTTTTTCTTGCTAATAATAATGTTGCTGTTAATAACTTTGATTGGACCGACAAATTTGACTATTTGTTTATTTATTTCTCCTTCTTGGATATAGTTAAATTAATAATTAATCTAATTAATCACTTGATTAACAACTAATCCAATATTATCGTGGACGGTTCCAACAATAATGTATTTTGTAAAACGTTAAGCCAAATGTTCTACTCTAATGATGAACCAAATTGGGATGAAGCTGCTGTCAAAAGCCAGATCGAGACTCTGTCACGTTACTATGCAATTCGTAATTTTTTTATTCAATTCAAAATAATCTAGTTCAACATAAATTAATAATTAATTAAAAAATATTTTTTATTTAATTTAATTATAAAATATATAGATGTTAATATTTTAAAATAATATAATTTTTTTAAGTTTAATAAAAAATTATTTTATTATCTAAATATGATCAAAATCGATATATGATAATTATTTAAATAATTGAACTTGACCAATAGGTATACAACATAATCCCTACTGCTTAGGCAGGTACAAATCTTTTTCTTCAAATATTTCAAAAAGAAAAGTAGCTTATTAGAAAAAAGGAAAGAAAAAAAGAAAGAAGAGTAGATAGACTTGCCAAACGAAGATTTGGAGATTAGTGTTCTTTAAAACAAAAGGAAAATTGTTGATAAGTGAAGGAGAATCACTGTGATTTCATCGTCATCATCTTAGAAGATAAAAAATTTCTAATTATCTAATATATGTATAAAAGATTTATTTATATTGGTATAAAATTAAATTAATTATATATTTTTTTTATAATTTTTAATTTGATTAATATTTATTTAATTTTATTATTATATTTTATATCATATTCATGTAGTTTGAAATCGAGTTTTAGGTAATTAAAAATTAAAGAACAATGATTAGAGGTTTTCCTAACCCCACACAATGGCAACACATTTAAATTATTTTTTGGAGAGATATATATATAAAAGCAATATAAAGAAATTCAATTTGTAGGTTAAGTTAGACTTTTAGGAAAATAATAACATAATGCCGACATACTTAATTTCCACATCTCAACAAAATATAAAATTCAAAAGTAGGAGATGATAGCTATGTTAATAATGGTAACGATAATCAATAAAGCATATAATAATATTAACAATTTAAAATAATTTGAGTTGAAAGAGAAGTAGCAACCACTTCAATTCAATTAATTATTTTTAATTTATTTTTTGAATTTTGTTTTAAAACTTATGTTGATTCATATACGCATATAATTAAAAAAGTTTATAAATATATTTTTACAAAATAAAAAATATTCATATTAATGATTAGATGCTGGTCAAACTTAATAGCAAGCTCTCAATGCAAGGTTGTTTAATTAGAAGAAAAATAGCGGCCTCGTGGTCCGCTATACTTTAGTCTTTAATTATTAAATTAATAATATTGTAATTTCATTATTAGTGAAGTCTAGCATCAGATCAAGCTTAGTGTATAAGTTTGAAAATCAAATCCTATTAATCTCTTGATTTTAACAGCCCCTAAGTTCCCAATGAATAAAATAAATTATTAAAAAATAAATAAAAAATCTTGACAAAGAGAGAATGTTTAGTATTTTCAGACTTGTTTTTAGGGCAAAGGCTAAGGATGAAGAGAAGAACAAATTAGATGTTTCTCTAGATCCGACCGTCAGCCATGATTACAAAGGAAGAAAAACAGCTGCTGGTACGAAAGTTGGAGACCAGTTTTAGGGAGCTGTCGAACCCAGTTAGAGTAGCATCTCAAATCTATTGAGTCGAATGGGTTATTCATTTTTGCTCAAGTTTTTTTTTTTTTTGGTGCTTGCAACGAATTATTAACAATGGTAAACTTCCAAGGCAAAAGATCTAAAGCCTAGTTCAACGGAACCCATCATTTCAATATGCATGAAACTTGAAAAGTCTCTCCAGTGAATTGATCATGAAGTCCCCCTTTTGTAAAATGCAAAGAATAAGAACATGGCCGGGAAATGAATTCTGAAAAAAGGAAAAAAAAAAATGAAAGATCATCTATTTGTCTTAAGTATAAAGCAATGGCTGTAGAGTAAATTAAAAAGAAGAGAACAATAACGCTTTTACCAATTTCATTTAAAAAATAAAAAAAAGGTGAAGAATCAAGGTCCCTGTTTGGACAAAACCAGGGACCCCAAAAGGGGGACCAGTTTGAGAGGGAGTAGCTTAAAGTAGGGTTAGGAAAAGATGTGGAGTGCAGATTAAGGCAACAGCACTCAACTCAGATCAATAGCAACTTCACTGTGCTTCATCATCAATCCAGACAGTTTTTTTTTCCCTTTTTATTACAAAGCGGTGACTGGGGCCACGAGGGTAAATTTAGTTTCAACTTTTTTTTTAATATTTATATTTAATATATATTTAAATATATTTATATTAAATATTTACGTATTCTTGAATTTAAATAATATGACGGTTTTCAGGCCCACTTTCACTGTCACCAAGTGGACACGAGCTATGTCGAATACGGTTCCCTGGCAACCTGCTGCAATGGAAAGGAACCTCTGGTTTGAGAGCTTCTGGTGGTGAACTGCTGATTTCGTATTGGTTCATGGACCACTAAGAGTCTCCACGGGAAAGTGTGCTCTCTGATGGGAAAACCTTGCCTTTTTTTCTTTATTCCTGTTTGAATTCTTTGCCCTTAGCTCGCAAAGCTTAATGGGCAGAAAATGGAACTGCCAAATATCCTATGGTCTGTATACGATTCCATTAACAAATGTTTGCTCACATTTTTGGACCTGGTGTAAGTAACAGTTTAATTAGATGATGAGCTTTTTCGCACCTCATGACATCAATTCTAGTACAAGTTGGCAGCAAACTCAAATCTAATCCTATTTGTCATCAAACAACGAAATGAAAATACATCCATGCTTGGAATTTAAATTCTTATCATAAATGAGTCATCGTTAGGATTACTGTCAACTAACAGCCAAGTTTGAAGGAAGATAGGTGAAAGAAGTAGCTAGAACTGACAGCCTGCTAACTATTATGTCATCTTGAAATTAAATCTTGATGCTGAGCAATTGGTAACCAAATCAGTGGTAGCCCCAGGCTCTGAGCTTTGGGGATTTCATGTAGTACCAAAATAATAATTCACGACTGCTATAACTTGCATCATCCTGTGCCATTTTTTACCATTTTTTACTCCATTGTTCAGCCTTTTGCAGCAAAAACCATCTTTAATTCTTTACATAAAGGTGCATACATATTCCTTTTTGGACCATGCAACAGAAAAAGAAAAGAGAAGAGCAAGAACCCCCTTGTCTGGCAATGAAATGCATGAAATTCTTACAATTTCCTTTAAAATAGGACACTTTGAGCACGCGTGCATGAATGCATTCCAGGGAAAAGAAAAGGTTGGTCATCATCTCAAATAACAAATTGTTTTGAAGGACGAAAAATGATTTCATTAATTAAAAAAAGTATGGTTTCAACTTCACCTGCTCTTTTCTGTTGCCATGAAATATGAATTTAGATGGTCATAAAAGTACAGTTTTTCTTGCATCAGCAGCTTTGGGAAGACCACCAGTTGGGGAATCTATATGTTTCATTAATGAAACTGACTGCCTAGTTCATTAAAGTTCGTTTCTCATTACAGTAACATAGCATCTAGCTCTCATTAAAAACAAAATTATCCCTCTAACCAGATTACTTCTCCAAATCCCCTGGATTCGAACCAAAGGAAGCCTTCGGGTTACAAAATCTTATAAGCTCCTATGGGTGCCCGAGAAGATAGTCTTTAATGTAGGTATATGACAACTAAATTCCGATAGGTAAATGACGCGAAGGGAAATATCCAAATACCATCATCATATTTTGTATCTAAAATGACATCTCTCCCCTCGAAGCTTTTGAATACGCACATTGAGTTAAATTTTCAAGCTTCTTGCCGTTTAAAGGCGTGGAAACATAAACCACGATGGATCTGGAGGATCTTCTTTGATTTTCCCGAACAGGCAATTTGATAATTGCAAAATTGCTAAGCTGGCCACATATGCAAATTGCATACAACGCTTTTCTCCAAGATTGAACATGGAAACATATAATAAGCCAGTATTATCTATTTTTATATATATATATATATATATATCTTCAGCAAGATTGCACATGGAAACATGTAATAAGCTAATATCTATTTTGATATATATATATATAATTTACTATTAGATTTTTTTGAATTTCGATAAATCTATATGTTAGATTTTTTATAAAATTATATCAAACGCTATCAAAATTATTATAAATATTATCTAAATTGTTTTTCTCGTAAATTTTTTTTCATACATTGAGAGTCATATCTTCATAACGTGTTTGAGTACGTGTCTATAAAGATATTAGATATGGGTACTTCAAGAAAAATGAAAAGTCTGAGATCTTTTAAAGTAAAATATGCAGTGTCAATCAAAATTTGGCATAACTTGATACAATTGAATGTGCGTTTCAAGATCGGGGATAATCCCCACAATATACACTAAAGACTACAGCAACAGAACTTCAGGATTTCCCAGATGAAAATCTATACTACCATCTTCAAATTTTCAAGCATATATGCAACATATTTCATGGCAGGATTAAGCTTGACAGATCTTGGTGCTTATCTCTTTGATCAAACATGACAGTATTCCACACTAGATAACATTGTGATGTCTGTTGGAAGATGTAAGAAAAAAAAGCAAGTTCACGTGCCTTTCAATTCAATGACAAGGGATCCACAGGAGTTTGACAAGATTGTTCGTCAATGATCGAAAAAGGTAGGTTGAGAACAAATAAGCCTTAAATGAAATTGAATACTAAAACAAGAATCCTCAATGTTCAGAGGCAAAAACTTCTCCACTTTTCAAAAATTGTCAAAAATATGACGGCATGGGAAGAAGAAGACAAAAAAAAAAAAAAGGAAGCACTTACATGTCAAATGGGAGTACTATTTTGAGCATGGGAACCCCCGAGTCCTTTAGAAAGAGGCCAAGATCCAGAACATGACGTGAGATGACATTGCGATGAGAACCCATGTGATGAATGAAAAACATATCGATATTTCAAATTGCCTGCAGGGGAGACGACTTTGAACCCTGCAAAAGCCCAAGTCTCTCGCATACAAGACTATAACCCCTGCCGATGAACATGCAGCGGCCAATGATAACATAGCTGTAACCTGCACATTCAAGAAGGGTTAGCCAGGTGATATATAATTTCGACCGAAGAGTGTCAAGGAGAAAAAAGATGAGGAAAATTGATCGAAAACTAAGAAGATTGAATTTTGAAGACCAAAATAACAATTGCTAGCACCACTTAAAAAAAAATTAAAGCCAGATGCATAGAGTTCATATACAGATTATAAAGACACTGATCCTACATCCATATAAGATTTCACTTTATCGTCATTCAGAAATGGGGACAAGTCATCTTAGAATCAAGCAATGCAGCTTATGGGCTGTATTTGATAGAATAAGAACTCCTCTGAAAAGTCATGTAAACCACTCATGGAATCACAAACAGCCTGAGCATGAAATATATATATATATATATATATATGGCGAGAATAAGTGATAACTGACGTGAAATATGACAAATGCTGAATAGCAGTTATGTTAAACGGACTCTTCATTTTTCCTGAAGTACCCGTGTCTGACACTTATGTTCAATGCATATTTGGACACGGGTATAGGAGTATGATCCTCCAAATTTATGGAAAAAACTTTAAAAAAATAAAGCATATGCGTATCAGACACATACCCATATCCACTCACCCCCGAGTCCAGGTAACAAAATAACAGGTAATTTATGGTCAAAAACCTGAGTCACATCAATGTTCATACATCCATTTAGTGACTAAAGGAGATTAGAGAGGATTCTTAGAGAAAAGTTGCATACCCAATCACCTACAACAAATAGGCTCACTAGGACTGGATTCTGGAGATCTCTCTTTCTCCTCAAAGCATAAACATCAAGACATGCAAGTCCAAAGCTCCATAGCAGTTGAAGCCCCATAGACGCAATCAAATAGCTGAAACAGAGAACATAATGAACATCAAACTGTACAAAATAGCAATTATTACAGCGCATTTCTACTCTACTTTAACCATCCTTCCCGCCTCATCCAACCTAATGTTTTCCCCACTTTCCCAGGGATACAGAACTATAAGATTCCGCAGCTACTTTATTTCCCAAATAGCAGTACGAAAGATAAGCATAAATGCTATTTTACATCGAATCGGAACAAGTGTGTTCTACATTTTCACAACAGAAAACCAAATTCGTGAGACTTAAAAAATGACCGAGAACAAATTCCATCAGAGTTGCACATTTATACATAGTTTCAGTCAACTATGCACTCATGTTTATTCAAACCTACATTTAACCTCTGTCTCACATGTCATTGAGATAAATGTATGGCTGTTTTAAAGACTATCAAGCAGAAACAAAATTTAAAACAATGTAAATTAGTGAACCGACATCTCCGCAATGTGCATAGCAGCAGAAAGGTTTCAGAGAATTCTGTTAATTTTTTTCTGCTTTGCTGTTAACCCCAACATATTCACACAGTTCCAAAAAAAATATTCCATTACAAGAACAAAGATCCACTTTAAACAACCAACTTTCGAATATTTCCCCAGACATGTCTATGCTTATGTTAGCTCCATTGTGACAATGTCATCAGACGGTAGATTATTCCTTCTGCTTAATGAAGTAAATTACCAGCTAATTTGCGCAACTTCATATTCAGCTTAAAATACAATTTCAGATAAATTGGTTGGCTAAACGTTTATGCAAGCAAACCGAACATTTGAAGCTTTCTAACAGCCATTACAAATTGAATGCAGCAAATTCTCATACATTTCCATTTTATAATGCAAAAAACAAAACTCAGATTTGGAATGAAACCCGTCAAAGCTACTCAATCGGCATATGACAAAGAAAGCATAAAAACTAGGGCCTAAAATTGACACCCTAAACTTAAAAACTAAGAAGGTACTCTTTTTACCCACACCCCATGCACATTCCCAAAATTAGAAATCCAGAACTTAAACATCATCCAATAAATTCAAACCAGAAAACCCAGAGTAGCAAAAACAGTTACGCGATTCATTTAACTGTTAACACTTTAAACAAATTTGCACCAACATGGAAAGAGGTAATAACCCATATGCCTAAAAATCAGGCAAAAAAAAAATTTTTTTTTTTTGCTCCACCAAATGAGGCCAAACTTCACCTTCTACTTTTCCTATTCTTTGCACCAGTTAAGTAAATTGTCTTTCATCTATAGTTTTGCCTAACAAATTATGCCCCCAAGCTGACTAATAATTGTTTTCTTAAGCAACAGATAAAAGAAGATTAAGTTAACCATATACTCCAAACCAAAACAAGGAAAAAGCCCACTAAATCTAAAAATGCAAAATTTGAGAGCAGAACCCAAAGAAAGAAAAAGGAAAAACAGAAGTACCAGAAAGCTGTGTAGGTAGAGAAATCAGGGGCAGAGACCATGACTGCGATAGAAGCAGCTGCAAATGAACATTGGGCAATCCTTAGGGTTAACCCACTCACCGTTCCTGGACTTCCAATCAACTCCTTCATCCTTTTTCTTCAATCTAAGGGCCACCCACTGTCCCTTAAAATCAAAGGGCCCTCCTTTCAGAAGAACAAACAAGAAACCCTAGAATCTTAAACCGCTTCTTCCATAAATGACGACTCAAATCCAGAGTCCAAATCAGCTTCTTTTTGGTTCCATATTAAAAAAAAAAAAAATTGATTAAATGGAAGTGGGGGTTTGGAGATTTGGAGTTTGGATCACCCCAGCTAGAATCTAAAAGCGCGAGATTTAAGAAATACCCTGAAAATTATGATTATATTAATGATCTTGATTTGATGAAGGAAGAAAAAGAAAAAGGGAATTGAGAATGCTTTAGTTTTGTTGGGTTGATGAATCAGTATATACTGCGTGGATACCCTTTTCTTTTCTTTAGATTCTTAACTCATACACATATATATTTATATATACACACATACATATTATATGTATGGTAATTTTCTTCTTCCTTGATTTCCTGAAATGCGTAAGCACCATAGTTTGCAACCATCCATTTTAATTCCTACAACCTTGAACTATCTTTGGCCATGCAAAAGAGAAAATCCGAGGTTTTGTCTGAACAAAGCGTGATGTTCTCGTTTAATGACCAAATCTCAATTTGTTTGCAAGATGAAATCTTAATGTTTTCAGATTTTAAGTTCGAATTTTTTTGTGAAATTATAAGTTCACCTGATTTATTAAATATGCATATTTTTTTAATTCTTGATGTGTATTAAAAATTATCTAATGATTATAATTATAACTTTTAATGATGTATATATATATATAATAGTTTTATGAAGCTAAATTACATAGACTGAATACAAGAAATGGAGCACATAATTAAAGAGAGCTAAGCCAATTAGGCTATTCCCTATTTGCTTGGATATCAATATCATAGCCAAGTACTATGTTCTTCAAATTAAAGGTTAAAAAACATAAACATAAAAAAGTGAATGTCTTCGATGAAAAAGAAAATAGATAATTTATATTTTTGGCATATATATGATTTTAAATGAATATTAAACCTCATGCGTTTGATTATTTTTTATTTAATTTGATTTAAATTTTAAAAATATTTCATATAATAAATTTCATTTATTTATTTTTAGATTTTAACTGGCTTTCCTTTTATATTAATGTAAAAATATATATAAGATTAATTTTCTTTCTATATTTTGTAAAAGACATTGACTTATATTATGGACTAAAATATATGCGAACTTTCCATGATTTGATTTAACCATGTTTTAAAATATTAAATATCCTTTCATATTTAAATACATTTAAAGTTAAATTCATATTTTAATTGTTATATTACTTTAATTAAAAAAAATTCCTACAATTATGTTAAAAATAATAATTACCTTAATTAATTGTATTTATTCCTATGTTTATTGAACCTATTATAAATAGGTAGCTCTAGAATTTCCACTCTAGTTCAGACTCTTCCTCTTTTGTCAATGTGTTGTTTCAATTTTTTTGGATTTTTTTTTATGGTTTTATTATTTCTTGATATTCTTTTATATATATTTTTATTTTTATTATTAAATTTTTTTTTTTTTGGAATTAAAAGTATTCATGGGTCGAACCGGATCAATCCGCAGCTCAAAAAAATTTTTAACTCTAAGCCTAGGCCCTTTTTCGGCCTAGCTCGTCTCACCTATCAAGCTTGGATAACTGTTCATAAATAATAAAAAATATTTTGTATTAATATTTTTATGTTTTATTATTAAAATTTAATAAAAATATATTATTTTATTTAAAAATTATTATTTCTAATCGAACTGACCCAGAACATAAAAATTTAAATCCAAACTCGATCGAATCGGATCAAACGGATTGCATGACCCATAAAAAGTTCTACTTGGAATACCGGTCTCACAAATATTCTACTTTAATTAATTAGTCATGATAAGAAGAAGAATAGTTCGAAGACTCCATATTTGTAGGGAAATTCAAATGCAATAGAAATCTTTTCAATAATGTAACCTGGAACACATAAAAAAAAATTGATGAACATGATTGAAGATAGGTATTGATCGACTAGATAATATTGTACGCGACATATCGTTCACTCTTATTTTAACTTCCATTAATTTCTGGTAATTTCATTAATATAAGTTTGATATCTACTTCAAATACAATATATATACATACTTGTTTTACTATTTTATTTTTATTCTCTTTTTATATTTATTTCAATAACATTATACAAACTATTTTAAATCTAAGCACTTATATAATACATGTTATAAAAGTTATTAGACTGTTGAGGATTGTGACTTTGTTTGAAATACTGAGTTAGCCATAGATAATTTTGAATATATAATTTTTTTCCTTTAATTTGAAAGTTGTTAATAAAATCATTCGTTAAAGAGTTTCATGTTTATTAAAAGATTTTTCTTAAGTTTTACATTAAATCTATATTTTTTATTAATATTTTTTTAAATAGTTTGAGTGACAGCTATTTTTTTTATAACGTGTTTTACAAGCATAAACTTTAGTCTAGCAAATCACATAACTTTAAACTTAGAATTTATTTCTTCGTAAACACTCAAAAATATAATTTAAATTCACCAAAAGTACTAAAACTAAAAAGCTTAAGAAAACAAAACAGAAAAGAAAAATACAAAAAAATAGAGAAGAATATTTAAATATATTTCTTAAGTATTTGATGATACAAATGAGATTGAAAAGCTTCTATTTATAGTTGAATTTTCTATACATCAATAACTCAAATTAAATTTAATGGACGACTGGAATTTATACTCATCTAAAAAATGTAGAATCCCAAGTAAATTTAAACTTTATCAACTTTATCAACTTTATATCTATCTAGCTTTAAATAACTTGGGATGTTTATATTTAATTGAATCCTTAAGCTTCAAGAGCTTGGGTTTTTTAGAATTCTCTAAGAATTAGGTTTATCTTGATTGGTCAAATCGTTTCACGTAACTTATGTCTTAAGGCATAGAATGATTAGTATGGCTCGTGACACATGCATTTGCCTCAATGACTATTTCATTATATTTATAAACTTTTTACAGAAGAGATTATTGAGGTTGAATATTTAACTTAACTTTATAAACGAAATATTCAATTCTTATTAACTTAACCAAACTTTATTAACTTGATTTGCTCTTACCAATTTCATTTTTATTTTAAGCTGAATGACTGATCGAAAAATGGTCAGAGATTATAATTGATAAATAAATGATTTTTTTTTGGATCTCAAATTATAAGATTACGATAGTTGTATTTCTATTTGAAATATATGTATATCGAAGAACTTTTCAGAATTTTTTCTCTTATGTTTACAAATTCCTTCTGGACTTTCTGCAATTGTATATTATTTTCTATAGTTATCTTGTATTTCTTTCTTACGGTAAAATTTTGATATTCGGATACCAAATTGATTAATTTTAAATATTTTTATTTGTATATTGTACTTATTTAATATATTTTCAAAAAAAAAAGTAAGTAGTTATTATTAAATTTCAATCCGTCATATATAAGGCTTGAAATATGAAACACGTTAGTTATTTGATTTTATAAAATAATTTTAAATAACTTATTTAAATAAATTTTTAAATTACCTTATATGTTCTTATCGTGTAACAATTATCTTAAAATTTTGACCGATCAACGGTCTTTTTATTTGGTTTCATAAATTACCTTACATGTAGTATATTTTTTGCATTAAATTTGAGGTTAAACTTGGTAATTATTTTTACTTATTGAATCGAATGAATAACAAATGATAATTCAATCTTGAGAATTTAAATATTAAAAGAATAATTTTCTTATGATTAAATTTCTTTAGAAGATTTTAAAGGTGAATTTGTAGGACCGAATTAATTTTAAGATTTAATTGTTAATAGTAATTTAATAATTTAAGGGATTGATTTCTTCATTTTATATTCAGAATAATTTATATTGTTTTGGAACTAACTATTTAAAGAATATTATATGATCACGAGCACACTTTCGTTAATTTAAAAAATATATTTTCAAAGAAAGGTTTTATTATTACTTAAGACCCATAATTTTTGCAAAATCTTAGATTAATGGTGGTTAATGTTAAATATGACATATAATAATAATATCGATCCATTTATTTTAAATAAAAATTTAAATAGCACAACTTTTAAAAATTTAACAAAGTTAAAAGTTGATGAGATTGTTCTTCTTGGTATTAGCACTTTATTTTTTATTTTTTAATATTTACTTATAATTATTATTATAAATAGATAGTTAAATAAAACATATTGATATGATATAACTAATAAAATTTATTAATTATATTAGAATTGATATTTTTTAATATATAATTATATATTTATATATTTTACAAGTTTAAAATTAATATTATTTGTAATTCATTTCCTCGTTAACAAATGTAGCAGAAATTAACATAAAGTGAATCAGTTTTTGATAAATGATAATTTTTTTAAAATTTTGTAAATAAATTAAGAAATTATCTAATATTTTATTTATTTTATATAAAACTTAAGCAATTCGTATCACATTCTAATTTGCTTTTATAAAATCTAAAAATTCATAATAGATAAGATAATTTTTCATAAATACTTCCTTTGTTATTTATATTTTTAAAATTAATTTACTAAATTTCTCACAAGACCAATAGTATTTGAACAGGTGGCTAATTGGAGCTTTCAGTTCGAGGCATCAAAAAGTTCGAATCAAAACAGCAAAAACCAGACAACAAGGTGAAACTGTTGAAAGCCCGAGTCTTCAAGTTATTAATTTGCAAAGGAAAACTAGGGAAATATATTAATTTTTATTTTATTTGGAGAAATTTGTAAAGAAAATTAAAAAAAAATGTGAAGGAAGTTGAGTGTTTTTTATTATTTTATTTTTTAATTATTTCAAATTAGGGGAATTGTTATGAAAATGAAACAATTAATTTTTTTTCTAATTATAAAATAACATTTATACTTTTAATTTTTATTAATTTTCAAATATTATTATAATTTATTGTTCATGCAATTCATCTAACAACAATTTTTATAAAAATGAAAAAAAATAATAACTGTAATAATTAATCTTTTTAAACTTATAATAAATACATAATACCTTTAACAATGGAGCTTTAAAATACTAATAGTACTTGTAAAAATTTATAATAAATTTTTATTTTAGTAAGAAATATTCAGATTTTTAAATATTTTTCATTACAATTAAATCTTAAAAATTATATTATTATCTAAAAATTATTCGAATAATGCTTTTTATAAATTCATAAATAATATATCTATTTAATTAAAAATTTGTTTAATATGTAAAATGTAATATAACAATCAATTTCATTATTCACATAATAAATTATTTAAAGATTTTATTTAATAAAAATACAATTAAAATAATATATTATAATATATTATTTTTTTATTCTTAAATAAATAAAAAGTTTTCATAATACATTTCTTTTCTTTTTTTTAATTATTTTAATTAATCCAAAAAATGACTAAATACCATTTTTTTTTTAACTTTTACCTCCTCTCTTTTTCCTTCTCATTCCTGTACTTCACTAATTTCAATCCAAACGTAAGGTAAGTGCTGCTTTCATCTGTTCCCTTCTTTGTGTTATCTGCGTAATAGTTGGTAGAGAAAAATGGCATATGAAGAAATCAGGTTCTTTAAACTAAACACAGGCGCTAAGATCCCTTCCGTTGGCTTCGGCACTTACGCTGTTACTCGAAACACAGTCACTAATGCCGTCAAGGTATCTTCTTCTTCTTCCTTTTTTTTCGGTTTCTCGTTTTGGGTTTTTTTTTGGGGGGGGGGTTTGTGATTTTCAGTTGAATTCCATTTGGGTGTTTACCGTTATCTTTTTTGGGATTCAGGTTGGATATAGGCACATTGATTGCGCTTTTTTGTATGGCAATGAGAAGGAGGTGATTGATTTGCAATTTTTTTCTTTAATTTCTTAGTTTTGATTTAATAAATTCACCCAAGTCCCAAAGTTAATTTACATTTTTTTTCATAAATTTAATCATTTTTCTGGTGTATGCAGATTGGTTTTGCTTTGAAAGAGTTGTTTGATGATGGTATAGTGAAGCGGGAGGACTTATTTATCACTTCCAAGCTCTGGTTTTGTTCCTTTCCCCTTTTTTCACCCTTTATTTATTCTCAGTTTCAGGATCTGAAGAATTTAAGTAGTGAAAATTTACTCGGAAGTTCATATTTTGTACTTGCTGAACAAATTATTTTGGGTTTTTTTCCCCCATTTCTACTATCTAAGCTATATATAAAATGATCAGGTGCACCCATCACTTGCCTGAAGATGTACCGGAGGGTTTAAATCAAACTTTGCAAGATTTGCAGCTCGACTATGTTGATCTCTATCTAGTATGTATAAGAAAAAAATTTTACTTATTATTTATTTCATTTGAAAATTGAGATATGGTCCAGAAGTTACTGTTTTGATTTGTTAAATTTAATGTTCTTTGTTCCTTTCTGGAGTTAAATGTCAGATAGCTGAAGTTTATATATTTTGGCAATCATGAAAAAAAAAAAAGCCATATTTGTTGCTAATTGTGATGGAATTGTGAAGATTCATTGGCCCGCCAGTTTGAAAAAGGGTTCGGTTGGTGTTACGCCTGAAAACCTCACTCAACCTGACATTCCCAGTACGTGGAGAGCGATGGAGGCGCTATACGATTCCGGTAAGGCTCTGGCCATTGGTGTGAGTAACTTCAGTTCTAAGAAGCTCGAAGATCTGTTGGAAGTAGCACGCATAATTCCTGCTGTCAATCAAGTAGAGCTTCACCCTGTATGGCAGCAGCCAAAGCTGCATGAATATTGTCGATCCAAGGGAATTCACTTGTCGGTGAGTTTGCAGATTTAAAGTAGCATATTTTCCTTGTGGTGTTTGAATTAGTTTTTCAGCTGGGCAGGCTAATCATTGATTGTATTGGTAATGGTAGTTAATTTATTTGATCTCAGGGATATTCACCATTGGGTACCCAAGCTCGAGACAATCGCGGGAAAAAGGTTATGGAAAATCCAGTTCTTCAAACGGTTGCAGAGCGATTGGGAAAATCACCTGCACAAGTGGCTCTCCGTTGGGGACTTCAAATGGGCCATAGTGTGCTGCCTAAGAGCTCAAGTGAGACAAGGATGAAGGAAAATCTTGATGTTTTTGACTGGTCTATTCCCAAAGATTTGTTTGCCAAGTTTTCTGAAATCAAGCAGGCGAGTGTTGATTTCATGTCGTTTCTCTTTCGCTGTCTCTGGTTACATGTGCATGTTTACTGCAGACTAGCTTACTTGTTTGTTTTGGTGCTCCCTGTGACCTTCATTTTCTGAGATTTAACATGATAGCATATGTTGTGTGTGTATGTGTGTCTGTATATATATAAGGGAATAGAAAAGGATTTTGTGCAGCTTCTCGTGAATCCTACGGTATAATAGCATCTGAACAATCTTTAGATCAAGACATCCTGTTTAAAGGCTCCATCATTTCCTTTTTTTTTTTATTAAATTGAATTGGTTTTGACTTTCTACCAAGGAAAGGTCTTCAGTTCAGATAAGTAATGAATATGTGACTTTCAATGCAGGAGAAGCTAATTAAAGCCGGTGAATACGTACACCAGACTTATGGTGCATACAGGACTCTTGAAGAATTCTGGGATGGTGAAATCTGAGATTCAACGGATGTTCGAAAAGGTCATTGACATGCAACTAAAGAGCTTATTATGTAATTTAGTATAAGCAAAATTAGTGGATATTATCAGTAATGCATTTTAGGAAGAAGGAAGCAGGGTTGTTTGGTAAGGATGCAGAAGACGAGCTTTTATGCATGGAATATTTATGGATGACTCTTCTAAATGGTATTTAGAAGAAATAAAAGCTCTCTTCGTCATTTCTCGCAGCGTGTTCTTTGCTGAATTTGGGTTGCCAATTGCAACATTGTTTCTTTGAGAGTTATGAAATATATCCGTATTTGATACTCATATGCGGATCTTGATTAACATACCCAACAACTTTGGCTATACGATAAGAAGTTTAATTCATCATTTTTGTTTGCCTCACTAGCTAATCAAATTTAGGTATTAGCCCTTCCGGCGTTCAAATGAAAAATGCATTCAACAAAAGAAAGGAAATGAAAAACAATTAACAAAGAAAAAGGATAAGACCGCCGACCGCCCTAGGATTAGACCACGCAACAATACAGGAAAGATAGATTCAAGGGTTCAAATATAAGTGGAGAAGCAGGCGAACAATATGATAACATTAGTAAAATTTGTATATAATTCTATAACAAAATAAAAATCATCAAAAAATTTTAGTAAGAATTTATATTAAAATAAATAATATTAATCTATTATATCATTCATAGGTATAGCATACAAAGGTATCTGCCATTGTATCAAAGGGCTGCTGATCAGGGGACCAAGCCAATTTTGCATCGAAGTGGCTGCTAATCACTGATCCAACCCATAATTCAACATTACTAATCAATAGACATGGGAAAAAAAAAGGGAGGGAAGAAAAACACGAAGCCATCACAACTCATACGTGTATGAAGGGCCCAAACATACTATAAGCAAGTTGTCACTCGTGAAAATGAATGAAGGAGGAGGGTTCTGGTCAATCATCACGGTTCTGTTTCGTAGCTAAGGCTATTATCTCTCGCTGACAATGTACGTTGTGTATGTCTTATGTCTTATTCTTTAAGGTCTTTTATCTCTAGAGTTGGCATCTTTCGTTGCTGTCTATAAAAGATCAACTGGTCATGTGATTCTGTGGGTGGAAATGGCTCAGGCTATTAGATATTTTGAGCTCAACACTGGAGCTAAGATTCCCTCTGTTGGGCTGGGAACATGGCAGGCTGCTCCTGGCGTCGTCGGCAATGCCGTCGCAATTGCTATTAAGGTAGAGTTTCTCATCTCTAATCCACAGTGTCTTCTCTTATTTCTTTCATTTCATTTCTGTTCTGTTTGGTCAACGTTGTTTTGGATAATTTTCTCTCAACTGGAGCTATGAGGATGTTTTGTTTTTCATCTCTCTTAGAACATTTAACTATTATAAGGGTTTTGACTTTTGATTCAAAATTTCTAGCCTCGTACTAGTGTACTAACTGGTTTTATCAGAAAAAGTATGAAATTAATAAAATATTCCATCAAATAGTAGAAAATCTTGGGAAATGGAAGATAGACTACTAATTGCTTTGTTTGAATGTAGCATGGGTACCGGCATATTGATTGTGCTCAAGTCTATGGGAACGAGAAAGAGGTAATGGCATTAAAAGAAAAAAAAAGGTTCAGGTGGCTGAAGTTCAGTTCCTAACCTTTAGATGCTTTAATTTTATGCAGATTGGTTCTGTTCTGAAGAAGCTCTTTGAAGATGGTGTGGTGAAGCGTGAAGATCTTTGGATCACCTCCAAGCTTTGGTTTGCCTCAATTACAGAACCCTTTTTATAAGTGTATTGTATATTGAAAATTTGGTTCATTTAGTTTTTATTCAGTGTTCGAAGTCGTCCACTTTGAAGATATACAAATGAATTTACTATATTCTTCTTCAGGAATACTAATCATGCACCAGAAGATGTAATAGAAGGATTGAATGGTACCTTGCAAGACTTGCAGCTGAACTATGTTGATCTCTATCTAGTAAGTACAAAGATTAAGACAACCGTGTTTTCAACTTCCACAGGCTAAATTTGTCTCAAAGTCTATTCTATTTTTTTCCTAGAACTTTGTTAAATGTTTTTCTTACGATGGTTATTCTTTAAACATTTGAAGATTCATTGGCCCGTCAGCATGAAAAAAGGAGCAGTTGGCTTTGAATTTGAGGACCTAACTCAACCCGACATACCGGGTACATGGAGGGCAATGGAGGCACTCTATGACTCTGGCAAGGCTCGAGCTATTGGCGTAAGTAATTTCTCTTCAAAGAAGCTTGAAGATCTGCTGAAGGTGGCTCGTGTTCCTCCTGCCGTGGTCCAAGTCGAATGCCATCCCGTATGGCAGCAGCCTAAGCTGCATGCAGTATGTAAATCTAAAGGAATTCATTTAACTGTGAGTAAGCATGCAAACAATTCAATTTCAACTTTTTTATATATATATATATATGCGTGTGTGTGTGTTGCCTGCTCCTATCATATACAAATTAAGAATACTACTGGTAATTGTTTCAGGGGTATTCACCGTTGGGTTCCCCAGGCACAGGAACTGTTAAGATAGAAGTACTCAAGAATCCATTGCTGATTATGGTTGCAGAGAAATTGGGCAAGTCCCCAGCTCAGGTAGCTCTCCGTTGGGGGCTGCAAATGGGTCACAGTGTTCTGCCTAAGAGTACGAATGAAGCTAGGATCACAGAAAACTTCGATGTTTTCAATTGGTCAATACCAGAAGAATTGTTTGTCAAGTTTTCTGAGATTGAGCAGGCAAGTTACTTTTTCCCAACTTTTCGCTATTGGTTTGATTCTCCCTCTGTCTATACCTATCTGATTCCATGGTTTTTGTCATCCAGGAGAGGCTAATCAAAGGCATTTTTTTTGTGCACGAAACATTCGGTGCATACAGGACCGTCGAAGAACTATGGGATGGTGAGATCTGAGCTGACACCGGAGTTCAATAGCCTAGCCTAGTGACCAAGCAAAGGTAGAATTAAGTACTAAAATAAGAAAATGCTCTAGCATTTGGAAAGCAGAAGCAGATTTCATGCAGGAATGGCTGCTGCTTAAATAAATGAAAGAGCAGGATAGTAATCAATAGCTCGAGGATATATCTTCCAATGTAGCAATATTAATAATATATTTTCGGATGAATTAAGGTTTTTTTTTTTAATCTTTTCATTTTGCTTGCAAAGCAAAGCACAATCGAATGTGACTGAAAGTGAAACCTTATTTCATCATCCCTTTCTAGATTGTAGTAAAATGTAATTTCAGTCAGAAAGACGTGTTTCAAATAAGCTCTTTTCTTTGTTGTTTTGTTGCTCTTGGAGTTCGTAAAGATCCCACTTCCCATGTCATACAATGCTTACTTCATATTTTAATTATTTTTTCATATTTTAAAATTGTGTTGTGTCCGAAATTTTCCGATATAATTCGCTTCATGTGGATTTGAGCAAACATGTTACATATGCAATCCAGTTGATATTTGCCAACCTGGGCCTAAACAGAATCATCTGTTGCCGGGTCTGAAGCTGAAGAATCGTGATTCTCTTTCTGCCAGGAAACTATTCCAAAAATCGATCGCTTATAATTCGGATCAAACAAGAAATATATCATTGAAATCGTCTCGCTTTTTCAATTGCATTGCAATATAACAGTACTAGTTAATTGCTGTTGGTGTTTGCTCTTTGTTTTGGTCACTCTAGTAGCGAAAAATGGACAAGAAAACTGGACATGGACCTTTATATTTTGAACTTAACACTGGGGCTAAGATGCCACCTGTTGGTTTGGGAACATGGAAAGCTTCTCCAGGTGTTGTCGGTGAAGCTCTCGTCACTGCGGTCAAGGTTTTATCTTCAATTTACTGCCTTTGATTTGTTTCTCTTCCTTGTTGGAAGCCATTACCAATCCCAATTTTCAATCAATGTTATTTTGCCTCAGAAACGGAAAACAAATCGCTGAAAGTGTTGATTATTCTGGTACCAAATTTTGTTGCAGGCTGGCTATAGACACATCGATTGTGCCCATGTTTACGATAATGAAAAAGAGGTAAAAATTTCCCTTTCTTTTTTAATGATTGACCAATTTGTTTACAAATGTCATTTGATATAGGTAAATAGCTTAATTGTTTCTTGAAATATGTAGATTGGGCTTGCATTAAAGGGACTGTTTTCGTCAGGAGCCGTGAAGCGCAATGAAATCTTCATCACATCTAAACTATGGTCAAACCCAGATTTTATATTATTCAGGTTTGAAGAATCTGGCTTCCTAGTGTGAATTCAATTCCATTTTTTTGACTTGTACAGGTGCAGCGATCATGCACCTGAAGACGTTTCGAAGGCATTGACAAGAACTCTGGAAGACCTCCAACTTGACTATATTGATCTGTATCTTGTATGTCTTGGGTTGCTCTTAATGAAAATCATCAATAAAAATATGCTATTTTAGTTCATTTCACCATTATAATGCTTTGAAAAGTACAAATACAGATACATTGGCCATTTCGTACAAAGCCGGGTATGAGAGGTTGGGACCCTGAAATCATGGCTCCACTTTGTCTTCCCGAGACATGGGCTGCAATGGAGGGCTTGTATGCTTCTGGTCAGGCTCGGGCCATTGGAGTCAGCAACTTCTCGACTAGGAAGCTGCAGGACTTGCTAAAGTATGCGAAAGTTCCTCCTGCTGTCAATCAGGTCGAATGCCACCCTGTTTGGCAGCAGCCTGGGCTACACAACTTGTGCAAGTCCACCGGAGTTCATCTATCGGTACAATGCCTAATTGATTCAGTTTTAATCATGTCATATATACATAGATTCTTTGTATTTTAATCATTTGAATTTGAATATCCTTGCAGGCATATTCCCCTCTAGGATCTCCAGGGTCCTGGGTTAAAGGAGAAATCTTGAAGGAACCAATTTTGGTTGAAATTGCTGAGAAACTTAACAAGTCTCCAGCCCAAGTTGCTCTTCGCTGGGGTATTCAGAGTGGTCACAGTGTCCTTCCCAAAAGTGTGAACGAGTGCAGGATTAAGGAAAACTTAAGCTTGTTTGACTGGTCCATACCTCCCGAACTCTTCCCGAAATTCTCAGGCATCCAGCAGGTAAACAAACATGCCTTCTCACATCATGGTTTTATTTTGCAGGAAAAAAAAATGGATCATCACATGGACACATAAGGAATTTTCGGCAGCCTGCCAATTTATAACTGTTCCTTTCTTTTTTCTTTTTTTTTTTCTTCTGCAGCAAAGACTCCTTCGAGGGGAATTCGCCATACATGAAACTCATAGTCCTTACAAGAGTCTTGAAGAACTCTGGGATGGTGAAATATGAGATGTTGAAGATTCTATCATGTTCCTGGTACAATGCAATATAGTTAGATGTAGACGGCAGTTGCTTTGGCAAAGTTTTGTTCCAAGTCATGAACAATGAATTGTTGGCCTTTAGGGTACTTGTCGTCTAAATCTCCACAGTGTGTACATGAGATCCTAATAAAACTTTCAAAATCATAAATCTCAAGAAGGATTATTATCATTTATGAAGCAGATTAGGTGGCCTCAAATGATACCTGTCAATTGGAATACCATTTTTCTTTTGTCATGAATGAATCTGGTAGAGAGATTTTACCATGAATCGGTTGATTCTATATGACTTATTTTCAACCCTCTACCGCTTCTATTCGGACATGGAATCGAGGGTGATTTTTTTTTATTTCACGTTCACAAATAGGATATTCACAGCTAGCCAACACTCGTAGAAGTTGAATCTTAAAAGGCGTAAGTCCGTTAAACAAGCTAATTGTACAGGGTTCTGCGCCATACATGATCCAAACGAAAACTGCATTTCATGCTGCAAGTTAGAAACTAATAGTAAAGAATGAAGAAGGAAGGGACATGTTAGTTTTGGGTTAATTTGAGCGGGCTCAGATGAATGGGAAGAAACAAAGCGAGATGGGCAACTGCTGCTCACTCCTACAATATTAAATAGGGATAAAGTAACTAAAATATAATATTAATGAAAGTGTTGAAATTTATATAATACGAATATTAAAGTATCAAAATTTATTTAAATATAGAATACCTTAAATATAATTATGACACAATAAAATTTGTAATGTACTGTATGTTCTATCGATTGCTACAAACTAAGAGAATTATTTATTAAATTCTCAAAAATTCTAAGATGGTGATAGTTACTTATGATTGCAAAATGTGCCTTTGCTTCGGTAAAAAAGCCGACTTTAATTCTTGAGATGTTTGTGTTGCTAGTCCTATTTTCCTATGCATGTCAGCATAATTGAGCTAAAGCTTTAAATCCTGACCAAGCGTTGATTTTTCATGAAAAACAAAAGGGACAAGATCATGCAAACCAAACTATGTTACTCACGTTCGAGCGAGTATCAGATTTAAATATGTACTGATATGAATATATTTAATTTTAAATTTTTTATATATTTAAAAAAAATTAAATCTCTATACTTATTTTTGAATATATACTAAACACGTAAACTTAAAAAAAATTCGGATAATATAAAATCTAAAAGAGACCATGGGCCAGTCTATTGGGCTAAACTCAACCTAAAAACCCAAAATCTAACTGAGACCTCCTTTTAATTAGAAACCCAAAGTGTGCTATCAATTTAAAGTCAAAAAAGGAAGGCAGCAATGGTCGAAACTGGACCCAAATATCTGATCCAAAAGACGGAAGCAAAATCAAAATCCCCTGTTGGGACCCCAAAAGCAAGTCTTATCTCGAAAAAGGCAGTTTCAAACTAAACTAAAACTCACAATTTAGTATTTGCCAATTTGGGGAGATCGAATCGAAATCATCGGATGCATGGCGTGCCGCGTTAATTTTAGTCTCCGGTGTTCTTCCTCCGATACGCCGCGTTTAGTGGCCCCATTCCACGCCTTCAAAAACCCTACTCTCCTTCCTCCGTTTAAACCTCACGCCAACATCAACCCCAGTAATCCCCTTAAGGTAATTTCCTAATGCTATTCCATCTTAAAATTTCAATCTCCACTTCTTCTTTTTTTTTTAATTCCTATGATTTTACAATAGCGTTTCTTCTTAAAAGCTTTCTTTATCGACTTCTCGGTGGTTGCGGAGGCGACAGATGGGATTTGTGACGGTGAATTCTCATATGGCCACCGAGGGAAAGTCTATTTCAGAGGATAGAATGCTTGTCAGTTTTCTTCTTCAATTTTGTTTATCTGTTTGGTTAAACAACGTAGTTTCTTGTTTTTTAGTTTGGTTTATTTGTTTTTTTTTTCTTTTAATGTTTTCTTAAAGGTGTTTGTGCCTCCACATCCGTTAATCAAGCACTGGATCTCGGTTTTGAGAAATGAGCAAACTCCTTGCCCCATATTCAGTGAGTTTTCTTCGAATTTAGCTTAAACATAGATTCTTTTTGGCTTTTAATTATCTGGTTCAGTTGCAAAGTCTTTTCTTTTTAAGTTTATAAGATAATATAAGCCTGTCTTGGATAGGATAAGATCTCAATATCATTTTTATTTTTGTTCTTTCTGGTTATCAGGAAATGCTATGGCTGAGTTGGGGAGGCTACTTATGTATGAAGCTTCAAGGGATTGGTTGGTAAGTTATTACATTCTGCATGCATTTCCTTCTTTTCTTTTTTTTTTTTTGGGGGGGGGGGCCGGGGAGGAATGTTCTCTTTGTCATCTGTTCCTTCTAAATAGTACTGGCATCAAGGATGTGTTTTGTTATATGGGACTTATTTATCTTGGGTTTTACTGTTGTCAGCCTACTGTAACAGGAGAGATTCAATCGCCAATGGCTGTTGCTTCAGTTGAATTTATCGATCCAAGGGAACCCGTAGCTGTTAGTTTTCGCTTCAGCTTTTTAGATATGTCTTTCTGAATTGGTTGAGCAGAAGTTTATGTTAAGTTGGTAACTAATACCTATGTTACCTAGACTTAAGGTTGAATGTCAGATACGGATATGCATCTGACACAGGTTTGTTCAACATTTTCTAAGTTTTTCCATGTATTTGGAGAGGTCAGATCCCCATACCCATGGCTAAAAATGTTTTGGACACGAGCGTCGGACGTGGGTAATTTAAGAAAAATGAAGATTCGGAGCAACATAGACTAATACTTTGATTCTTTTAGTTTCTCAGATTGTTCCAATCTTGAGAGCTGGTCTTGCTCTGGCTGAACATGCGTCATCAATTTTGCCAGCTACAAAAACGTACCATTTAGGTAAAGTTGATGCATAATCTTGAAAAAGTTTTGCACTCCACCTCTACCCACGAAAAATAGAATTGTTCATGTGTTCAAACGTTTCTTTATTTGGGTTTTTGATTCCTACTTGTTCTTCAAGACTCTTGCTTTTATCCCTTTCACATTCGTTATATGCCCAACCAGTATAGTTGTTTACAATTACTTATGTTTTTTTTTGAATGAAGGGGTAAGCAGAGATGAAGAGACACTTTTGCCAACTGTTTATCTAAATAAGTAAGAATTCACTTTACTTGTCTTGGTATTATCTGGATCTTAATCTCTACTGTTTTCAAAGCATGATCATATGGAACTTTCCCTTCTAATTGAAGTATACTGTAGCGTTTTGTTTGATCAGCTTCATTTCATCCTTTTTCTTTACTTCAGTGCAGACTGAATTTCTAGTTGGGTCTCATTATGGGTTGTTAACCGTTTTTATGTTAAGGTGTGCATGTAACTTATGCTAACGTCCTCTGTAGGTTGCCTGACAAATTTCCGGAAGGGTCTCGAGTTTTTGTGGTAGATCCTATGTTGGCAACAGGTTCTAATCTTCATCTAACATCTGGAAATCTTATGTCTATCCATCCTGTATGACTATAAAACTTCCTGGTATTTTCCCTCTTATTTCAACAGTCAAGTGAAGAAAATAAAAATAAAATTAAAAAAAAAAATTGATTTTTGCGTGAAGATAATATAACTATTATCCTTGCAGTGGTGCATCACAAATTGTGTTTTAAGTGCTTGTTTTCCTCTGACTGAGGTTGATGCTGTTAAAAATCTTCTGCTAATTTTCCTGTTAAAAATTTCAGGTGGCACAATTGTGGCGGCACTCGACCTTTTAAAGGAACGTGGAATTGGTAACAAGCAGATGAAAGTGGTAAATAAGTTGGAAGCATCCTTTCTGTTTTCAGTTGAATTTACATTTTGGAAGTTCTTTAGAGTACTTGTTCATTGTTAAATATTTCAGTTTATCTACGTGGTTAAGTACTCCATTCCCACAGTATTACTACTGCATTTATTTCATGATATCAAATTCTTATTGCTCCAGGCTGAAATGCTTTTAATAGTCTCTACTATTATTCGCCTGTTCTTGTGTCAATGTAAATAAATTAGAAGACCATGGCCTCTCTTAGAAGTTTTTACACAAATTTCTGTTAGGTTGAACCCCCTCTTAACCTATGTTACCTAGACTTGGGTATGAGTGTCGAATACGGATATGTCTTACGCGGGTATGTTTAATTTTTTCTAAGTTTTTCCATATAGTTGGAAGTTCCTTGGAATGTCATATTCTTATATCCATGTCTGAATGTGCATCGGACATAGATGTCAAACACAAATACTTTAAGAAAAATGATGAGTCAGAGCAACATGGTTGTTAACAGTCAAGCCCTAGCTATTAAATTTCCCACACAGCAAGCATATGCAGACTACGAAAACTCTTGATCAAATGTGATTAAACTGCTTATATTTTCCAATCTTCAACTTAGACTGAAACAGTCATTTCCAATATACATTTGTTTATGCCACCTTACTGATGAATGGCGCTGTTCGATTACAGATATCTGCTCTGGCAGCTCCTCCTGCCCTCCGAAAACTGAGCGAGAAATTCCCCGGGTAATTAAAGTCCGAATATTAAAATCCATGTATAGAAAACTTGGACAGTTGTATAGCATTTATATATATATATATATATATATTACTGGTTTTGTGATTTTCAGGCTTCATGTGTATACTGGAATTATCGATCCCACTGTCGATGAGAAAGGGTAAGCTCTATCTTTTCTCTGGACTGTGTGTTACGGATGTTGTTAGCGGATTGTATATTTGACAACCGTTATTTCATTGCTTTCAGGTTTATAATTCCTGGACTTGGAGATGCCGGAGATCGGAGCTATGGTACATGACTGCAGAACCAAAACAAGGGGGGGAAAAAAAAACTATCTATGTTCAATTTTGATTTGAAGAGCCCATCATCACCAAGTTTGAATAGCGTGATGAGTTTTTATCGTTTAGCTATTTGATTGGCGAACTTGCGTTGCAAATTTGTTTATAGTCAATGCTTTGAAATTAGACCATTTCCATTCTGTTTGAAAGAAAACATTGTGTTATACTGTTAAATGATTATTGGCTTAGACATTTATATAAAGCGAAAGCATTGAACACGAATGCTCTTTTTGCTAACAGAAATTTTTAATGGAAAAAAATCTTTTGTTGTGTTACCAAAAAGGGATTAATGTCAGTATGCGATTATATTTAAATTTTATAAAATTTTTTATATATTTAAAAAAAACACATTTATATTATTTAAACATAAATATTTAAAAAAAATTAAAATTTTAAAAAATAGAGCTTTTATGAATCAATAGATCACTTGAAGCATTATAAATTATAAAAACAATATTTATTTTTAAATTTAATTATAAAATTATATAAATAATTTTAATAATATAATAAGTAGTAACAATCTTACAAAGCCGCAAAAAGATTGAATCTTCGGATTGCAGCTCAATCTGACGGTCCAAAGCACATTCAATGTAATATATATATATATATATATGTATATATATATATTTATTTATTTACACAATATATATGTATATATATTCTTTTTCCTTGTGTAAATAATTTTTACCATGATTGGGTAACAAAAAGGGCTGCATTGATTGCTAGCAACTCTCACTGAGACACACAACTTCAAATAGGCAGTTGTAAGAAAATAAAGCATTAATTAGTAGTTAGGGAGCAACATCCCGACGCCAAAAGTTATATAATTTATTGATAAAATATTAAAGTTTTAATTTAAACTTTTAAAATTAAATTGTCGATAAGTTTAACTATTCGAAGAAACCGAACACTCGCTTCAGCTTATTAGCCTTTATCATCAGGAAGCTAAGCATCTAATCATAGAGCAATCTGCCAAAACCCAGGCTGGATTAAGATTTTTAGACCCCTCATTTTTCTTAAGAAACATGTAACTTTTTCCTGTTATGAAAACCGAAGGAATAACAGCTTTTTCTTCTTTTTTTTTTTTTTGGGGGGGGGGGCCGCTAAAGCCAAAATTTTATTCATTAAAAACAAACAAGAGATATAAGGATACAAATATGAAACATCTACCCATCAGTAGCAAATCAAAAGGAATAACCGCTTTAACTCTGCAAACTCAAGTCTTATAAGGTTCTGAAGCAGAAGAAATCAAATTCTAGGGCAGAAGACAGTTCTGAATCATAAAATTCAAGAGAAATATAACAAAAAAAAAAAATTCTTAATCCACTGACAAATTTCTAGCAACTATACAACCTCGTGATGCTACTTCAACTCTTCATTATGTGTATCCGAATATATTTATAGATCTTCCGAGCTTCAAATATATGAAAATCTTGAAAAAGAATTAAATATATATATACTCGACACTCGTAACCAAGGCTAAGACAATCAGATATAACATGCCCTTCCAAAATCAATTCATGGTCTGTGCACCAGACATTCTTCTCCAACCACCTAAACTAATGGAGGTATAAGAGGGGGGAGGGGGGACAAGAAAACAGAGAAGGAAAAGAATGCAAGGAAAGGCGGCTCACCGCACAGCACATGGATTAAGCCAGAAAAGAAGCCATTAGAACATGGGCCAACCTGTAAATTTACAAATAAATATTTAAATTTATTAAATATTACATCTAAAAATTAATTATATAAATTAATTTTATTAAATTTAAATTTTGTATGAAATTTATATATTTAAATTTTAAATTTATTAAGTATTATATTTTAAAAATAATTGTATAAATTGATTAAATTAAATTTGAGATGTGCGTGATGCTTATGTAATGTATGTATGTATATAATAGGTATAGCATGTTTCGGGAATCACGTTCATGTTAGCATTAAAGATATAAAAGCAGATAAATGAGAGCTTAAAAGCAGGACTTGCTTTACAAATCCAACCCCTTCTTTACAAGATCAAATCCCATCAAGAAGGCTTGATTTGTTGTTTATTATTATAAATTGCGAATATTCATGGGTAAAAAAAAAAAGTTTCTATTAAGAAAAAAAGGAAAGAAAAATATTCCGTAGTTCCTTTTTTCCACCACGCCCCCACGGAACTGATGATTCAGAACATTGTTCACAAATGGAAAAAGATCACGACTCGATATCATTACTGCCACAAATCATAGATATAACTATAACCTCCAAAAATGGGAATTTTGGATTCTTTTAATATAGAACTTTCAGGCAATAAGCTAAAGCAAGTGGCATAATGTGACTGAATTCAATAGTCACCATCATCACTTCGCTTCATATGAGACCAGGTGGGACAGGCTAGAGACAGACTGATCATTCTTAACCTATTAAAACTTTATATTATATAAATTTTAATATATTACTTATTCTTTTATATTATATAATATTTTAATCATTTGAATGAAAATAAAATAATTTAAGTTTGAAAAGTTTTTGGACCAGTAACACTTGAAACCATGACCTAAATACAATAATTTATATTTTATGTTATGTTTTATATATTTTTATTTATTATAATCATATTTAATTTTTTTTTATTTATACAAATTTTAATATTCTAATAATACAAATTATATATATTTTAAGACATTATAATACTCATATCGTCTTCTTGTTAATTTTTTTGTTCATCCTACTGTATTTCATTTATTTTTAGGGTATTGTGTCTATGCACTATAATCGTGTCATATATATATATATATATATATATATATATGGGCCTTGAAACGGTAAAGTTAACCGCCTCGTTATTCCCAAAATTCAACCTGATCGTCGTAACACTGCAAAATCTCCACGCACTTATACTACATCAAATTAGCTCGAAATTAATGCATAGGGCATAAAATCATTCACAACAGACATTCATTCCTAAAGGCACCAAGTTTAAGTAACACTACCTAGGCTTTAAACTCACACTAGGAAACGGCTATGAGCAACTAAGAATCAAGTACAGCTAAAAGAAACATTAGCAGCTCACTAGCCCACAAACAATGAGCATATTTGAGCTAACAGCTTATATAAATTCTGCGGGTTTTTTTTTTCTTTTTAATTTTTTGGTTCTTTTTCTTCCTTAAAGGAGGAGTACCAATAAATCATCCTCGATGGTCTTCTCCCATATGGACTAAAAACAGAAATGGTCTGCTCTCACAGTTTAGGCCTTGACCATTACATCCAAAGATTAGCAGCCTTTCACCTCAATCGTGCCAGAGATATTATTTTGTAGAAACCTCAACGGCAGCTAGATATGCAACCTTACACTGTACGGGTTTCAAATCATCGAAACCATCCCTGCCTGAAACCAAAGACACCAGTAACAATCAGAACCGTAAAATGGAACATCATGTATTTTTCCCTGTGTTTAAGCCACACCACCCACATACCAGAAGCAAACTACAAATCAAATATTAGAAGGATTTATTTATATTGATGAAGGTAAAGGTTGAAGGTGGATGTTATAAAAGAATATAACAAAGTTCAGAAATGATTAAAAAGAAATACACTAGCACCATTACAACAAAATTTTGGACAAGTCCTCCCAGGTTTTATTACGTCAACTTTTCAAGAGAGCTGCTCTTGATGTTTTTATATCGAAAGCCAAATATTTTGACTAGACCTTGCACAGACCCGGGTGATAAATTAACTAATCCATGAAAAAGAACCTTGTTTTGCCACATCCAAAACCACTATAGTTAAATTAGAGAAATGAACCTTTTCTGGTTGTATACCCCATACAGAAAAATTCTTTTTAACTAGAACTTGCACAGACCCGGGTGATAAATTTAATTCTAATCCATTAAAAAGAACCTTGTTTTACCACATCCAACACCACTGTAGTTATATGAGAGAAATGAACGTTTTCTGGCTGTATACCATATGCAGAAAAATTCTTTTGAGCCACTAGGCCAAGAATTGTCATGTAGAACCTCAATGACAGTGAGGCAAAGCATTCAGTGACAGCTAAAGAGAACTCATTTACAGATCTCTACTCAATTCAATGCCTGAGGTTTTTTTAGCTTGGAACAGCAATGAGAGTTTCAAGAGCATATTTTCTCCAAGGAAGTGACCCAAAGCCATCAGCAACAGCTAAAGAGAATTAATTTGAATATCTCTATACCATTCACATTTGACAGCACAAAAAGTGCTTTAACAACTAGCATTTAACCCCAGAGTAAAAAGCGCCATTCCAGTTGCAAAGTTACCATACTAGGAAGGAAAATAAAGCACTAAATGATACTTATAGATAATCAGCAACCAGTAACCTATATTGAGAAGGTTTCACAACATCATGCATGAGTGGACAAGAGAACACAAACAAATGAAAGAACTTATAATCAACACCAATATACTGTGAATATTATGATAGTGAACTAAAAAGTCTACAATCATGGAATCTATAGGACATTAAGAGTAGCATATGAATATATAAAATAAATTAAGAAGGAAACCTAAATGAGCAGATTAAAAGCTGAAAACTAGAGAATTAAAACAAGAATAACGGCACTAAACTTTTAATAAAGGCAAAACCTTTATAAAAATAAAATAAAGAAACCCTGATCCAATATAACATTGGATACAGATATACTCACACACTTTAGACTATGCGAGCTACAGCTCACTGTAATTGCGCCAAACTGCACGAAATTCCTCACGGAAAGTGTTAAGACGAGCCTTTAGGTTAGGTGTTCTAAAACTAGCATGGAGGACAGTGGCTGAGAGAGAGAGAGAGAGAGAGAGAGAGAGAGAGAGTGAGTGAGTGAGTGAAAGATATATGAGAAAAATAACATGCTTAAAGGGAGGGAGATGAAAAAAAAAAAAAAAAAAAAAGATATAAGGAGGTGACTTACCTAGAAGTGCAATAGCCAGTGCCCATGGCACAGTCAAGAGACCACATGATACATACCAAAGGATGAAACTCACTGCAACAAGAAGGGTAACATTAGTAGCTTTTTCTACTACTTTTGGAGGCAAACTGATTGGTTCAGCTTGACTTAGAAAGAAAACATTTCCAAAATATATTGATACCAGAAGAGAATATAATGACAAACACCCAACGAGGTCGACCACATATGTGAATAGCTCTTTTCGCTGAAGGACGCCCTCGAATAACAGGTCTGGCAGTAATGAAAAAGCTAATAAACAAATCAAGAAAAATATATTCTGAAAACAAAAACATAAGAAAAAAAACTTACGTAAGGGGAGGCCTCATCTTAGCCGCTAAATGTGGAGAGAACTGCCTCACAGTTCTTGTCACCTTCTCACTAAAAGTACCAGCAAAGCTGTACTAAAATTAAAAAAAAAAACACATTGTATGCAACCATGGATGAGAAAACTAAATCTAACCATATGGTAACATTCAATATTAGTCCTCATCCTTCCATTTCAAAGATAATATTCAAATAACAACCTACGTGACCGGACATCAGAATTTAGAACACTTAACAAAGAGGAGGTGTAACATAGCTTACCTATCATTCAGAAAAGCGATGCTAAGCGCTGTCAAAATAGCGGCTAAAATAGCAACCGGTCTCCTCAAGAATCCCAAACCTGCAAAATAATATATATATATATATATATAGAACTAAAAATACAGTAGTAAAAATAAATTTGAGCCCACTGCTGGTTTTGTCTACTTACCAAGAATGAGAACAATCAGAATGAAATAATTGGTGCGATAGCTGCCAGGAAAAAAAGGGCATAAAATTCAAGTAATAAACTAAAAGAAATGGAATATTTGATCAAGAATTTGCAAAAGCACAATCAAGATCAAGATTCAAGATTTTTCTTCTTTTTGGAACATTTTCTTTTCGATTCTTTTTTCTTTTCTCGGCAACCAACACCACCGATCACGATTCAAACTAATTCGAATTTAAAAAATAAAGAAAAAAAACTAAAGAAAATTTACTAGTAGAGATTGCATTTGAGGCGGCTGTTCCATTTGGAGTATGATCGAGGGAAGGTGAATCGGGAGAAAAATTCGGAGAGAGGTCGAGGCGGTGATGACCAGTCAACTTCACGAAGCGCGTCGATCAAATCCTCCGCAGTAACGCTTCCCCAATCCATTGGATTTTGATTATGTTCGATCCTCTTTTTACCAAGCTACGGAACCCTCGAAATTAAAAATATTGGCGGCTGAAAGAGGACACTTCAGAAACAAAATCGAGGTTTGAGGGAAGGAGAGGAGCTTTTGATTGAAGCTTATAGATTGTTTGGAGCGTAGAGATTTTTTGCTTTTTTTATTTTTTTTAGGGGGACGAAAAATGAAAACTACAGGAGCGTAAAGAGTATTGGAATTTGGAAGGTCGGAGTCGGCGATCATACGTTAGCGAAGATCAAAATTGTAGAATGTCTGAGCCCGGGTTCGAACCGGGGACCTCTAGTGTGTGAGACTAGCGTGATAACCAACTACACCACCCAGACGGCTTGTGTGTGGGTTGTGAACTAATATAACAATAATTTTACTGTATATTTTAAAAAAAATAAAAAACTATATTTTTAAATGAAATATGTAACTACTTTTTACTTAATAAAGTTGAAAAAGAAAAAACAGTCAATTTATCATAAACATGGTTGCAAAAAGGGACATCCATGCTCCCAAATTACTTAGGTCCACCTTGAAAAAATAAAAACTCAAATTCTATTTGATAATTAACGAGCTAAGGTCGAGTTAAGAGTCAAATTTAAGTATCTTAATATTAATTCGAATAATTCATTAAACATATTCAAATTTTTTTAATTAATATTTAAAATCTCAACTTAAACTCAAACATAAGTACAAAATATATCAAGTTTGAAGTTGAGCAAATGAATTGAACTTAATGTTCATAAAATAAATGAGCCAAATTGAATAAACTTGAGTAATTTAACTTCTATCTTAAATTAAACTTGAACTTAAAAACTAAAATTTGATCAAAATTAAAACTTTAAATTTTGAATTCGACTCAAGCTTCTTATGACTTATACACCATCTTTAATTACCCTTACTATAAATTAAGTTAACCTAACTTAATTATTATTCACTTGAGTAATTAAATTTAAACTGTTTTTTTATATAATGAAAATTGTAATATAAAATTAAAAAAATCGTAAAGATTAAAAATTTAAATTTGATTTGCTACATCTATCTTTCAATTAGATCTTATGAACTAAATGAACATTCAAACTTATGTCTTGTCTTAAATCATTAGTATTCAACGTCACAGTGTGTCTTCACAAGGTTTATCTACTAATTCAAGACCATATACAATGGATCCGATGCACCCTTTAATCACATTTAAAAATATATATATATTTTTAATTGAAATTTAAAACAAATAACAAAATAATTTTTTATTTTAAAAATTTTAACCATGACTATAAAAAATAGATATATATATATGTGCCATTTACATTATAGGGATAATCCAAATACTATATAATATAAAAATAAAAGTATTAATATAATAAAAATATATGAATATATCAAAATTTAACACATATAAAAATTATATCATGAAAAATACTTAAAATATAATTATAATCTAAAAACATAAATTCATATAAATATATGGCTTATCAAATATTCTAATTAATAATTATAAGATCAATTTAATGAGTGCTTATATATATTGTTTAAAATTTAAAACTTTTTATTTTAAAAAAATTTTATATCTAATTAATTATTTTTATAAAATTTAAAAAATATTATAATAATTATATTTTTATTTTTAAAATCTAAACGATTGTAATATATTATTTTAGATAATAATAAACGTAAGAGGAAGGAAAAAAAAATCCGTCTTTTTATCCGTTTTCACTTAAATTAAAGCACAACGTGGGAAACGAAAGGAAGCTGTTTTTCCAAAATTCGTAAAAGGAAGGCGGAAAGGTGGCTTTAAAGCAATTCAACCACCAATGTCTAATCGACACCTGGTCAAAGCACACATTGTCAACGTCAACGTAAACAACTAAACTTTGCCAATCAAAACCTGCCAGCTCGCTTGCGTCCGACGTTGTACTGGAGAAGTAACCGTACATGAAAATCAACTCCATTTATGGAAGCAATAAAAATCACGAAAACGTTAATGCACGATTACGCCCGCTAATCACAATAATTGAACTGCGAATAATAATTGGATTCCGAAACTTAAAAAAAGAAAAAGAAAAAAAGACCATTAAAGCAAAGCTCCGTTGAAAATTTAGTCTCACCTTCCCTCCCCTTTCCTCTCTGTCTTCGTCACCAATATTATCTTTACACGGCCAATTAGAAATCCTTTTAAAATACGGGTCGAATCTTCGAAGGATACAAATTTCAGTATTCGATACTCTTAATATTTAAGTTTAAAATTTCGGCGTCGGATCCTAGGGTTTTTTTGTGTATCTGTCCTGTTTCTTTTGCAGGTCCTTCTTATAATGGATCAAGCAACGGGGAGGGGAAGACTGGTGGGCGAGTATTTAGTGGGCCGGCAAATCGGGTCGGGTTCGTTCTCCATTGTTTGTTATGCGAGGCATCGAGTTCATGGAACCGAGGTGGCAATAAAGGAGATCGCAACGGCTCGACTCGAAAAGAAGTTGCAGGATAGTTTGATGTCGGAGATCTTTATTTTAAAGAGAATTAATCATCCTAATATTATTCGACTGCATGATATTGTTGAGGTTTGGTTCCTCTTCTTTTTTCTTTTAAAAATTGTTTCCTTTTGCTACTAGTTTTCTAGGAGTTCTCTGGATGCCGAGAAAGTAGAGGAAAAATTGGAGGAAACGGAACTGTTTGAATTTATTCTTAGAAATTTAGCTGTTCCGGTGAAGATAGGGAGTCAAACTTGAGGTACCATTTATTTCTACGGAAAGTTTTTCTAAAGTAAAATATTGAAAAGAATAAGAGAAATTGGATTTTTACTGAAGATATTGTAAGATACGGTATTGAAACGAGAAGAATCTCTTTTTGATCGACAATTTTGCTGGCTTTACATTGAGAAAAGAGTTGTTCGGTCATAATTTGACTTGTATTTGTTAGAAAATGGGAGTGAATGAATTGATGAAAAGTGGAAGTTTTTTGTCACTGTTTATTGTGTTTAGATAAGCCTCTATTGCTTTGAGAGTTCGCAATGTGGAAGACTAGAGATTGAGTTAAATTTTTCTTTTCTTTTCTTTTCCCTTTGCTCCGCAGCAACTAATACTAAGTTAGAATCTTGGAACATTAAAAATTTTTTGCCAAATTTGCAGCGGTCAAGGGAACTAAATTAAAAGCTATTTTCATGTAAATTTTTGTTTCTTCGTGAAGCTTTCCAGCTAGGTGCTGTTTTTGTTTATAACTAAATTCTAAATCTTTTCTTTCTGCTGAAGTAGTTATATGCCATAATCCTTCATTTCAAGGACTTCCTCGATTGGAGTAATTGTTTCCATAGTTGCAATTTTGCTCTATGGGTTGGAGTAGCATTTTTTTATTTATCATTAGATCTTTTGTAAGTTGAGGTAGTCTGAAAAATGTCACTCATAATATACTTTGATATGAAATTAAAGTTGTTTGAGATAATGCTTCCACTTCTTGTACTCAATCATATGGTATATATCTTAGTCATATTTTTAATTTCGGTTCATATGTATATCTTTAGGCTCCTGGAAAGATTCATCTTGTTTTAGAGTACTGCAAGGGGGGTGATCTTTCTATGTATATTGCACGCCATGGAAGTGTCCCTGAGGCAACTGCCAAGCGTTTCCTGCAGCAGCTAGGTATGCAGCAAACAGTTGTTGATTTGGCTTACGCATTGAATTTCATTCACTCAAAACTCCTATAACCATCTTCTTGCAGCGGCCGGCCTCCAAGTTCTCCGTGACAATAACGTTATACATCGGGATCTAAAGCCTCAGGTTCAGTTTATTCTGTTTGGATCTAGTTCAAATTTTGATCTAATTTTGTGGCTATAGCCTATAAGTAGAGAAGCAAGCCTTTTCGAAAAGTCATACTATTTTCTTTCTATAATTGTAATCAAATAGTACTTACATGTTAAGCATCCAATCTAAAACCAATTGGTAATAGGTGAGAGGCCTAACTTGCATATAAGACCACAGGAAACTCCAGATTTAGTAGATGTGGGATAACATCACTTAACACCCTCTAAATCCGGTTTGCTCTTGAACCATATTATGGAATGTGATGAAGTTGTATATATCGGTAGATTTGCACTAAAAAATAGGTTTGTGATGCTGAGAGACATCCTGTGTTATATACCAGTCTTGTCCACGCCTTGAAGTTTTCTTTGAGTATATTCTCTTTATTATGCTGTTTCTCGAACAGAATCTTCTTCTCTCAAGAAATGACAGCAATGCAGTTTTAAAGATTGCGGACTTTGGATTTGCAAGGTAAATGATCACGTTGATCCACCTAATTGTAGGGTGTTTTTTCCCCCTTTCTTTCTTTCCATTTTTTTAATTAAGTAATCTCATTGAGTAAAAAGTACATGTCTTATCCTTGCCTGCATGATGCAACATTACAACTAATTCTATTGGTTGTTGATACTACAACTTGAGACCACATATCATCTTTTATATTCTTTATTATGTGCTTATCTAGCTTTAGGTTGTTTACGAATGGTTTCAATTCTCAATTTAAAAGTAAGAGGTATGATCTTAGGCCATAACCACTGCATGATTGGTGCTCAAGATTGTGAAGAATGGAAAGCTTGGCATCTGAGAACATGATATGTTTGCAAATAAATGCTGAAATAGCTGTGGCTGCAATGGTCCAGCATAATTGATTTTAATTGCTGATATTAGTCAAGAGAGTTATTCATAATTATTGTTTACTATCATTTCTTGTTTGAAGTTCGGTTCAATATGGAAAATCTTTTACATTTGGAATCCTGTTGTTGTCATTTGCGATTAAAATAAAGGTCACTTGTTTATATAACCCTCAATTATGTACATAGGAAAGAAGATGAAAAAGATATAACGTTAGTATTAACTGTGCTATTACATATGCTTTTCCTATGAATTTTTGGCTGTAGTCAATAGTTAGAAGATTACAGTTCTGTTTTGGCAGATCACTGCAACCTAGGGGGCTTGCTGAAACATTATGTGGTTCACCACTTTACATGGCTCCAGAGATAATGCAATCGCAGAAGTATGATGCAAAGGTGATAGTTAGTCCCCACACATGACTCCAATTCTTCTTTCCCCTTCTCATTCATACCTGAAATTACTGCCTAATAACCTTGACCTTAATACGCAGGCAGATCTCTGGAGTGTTGGTGCTATTTTATTTCAGCTTGTTACTGGGAAAACTCCATTCACTGGAAACGATCGAATCCAGGTTTAATGAAATTTAAAATTTTATGTTTACAGTGGCCCCTAGGGTTCTTGGAAGTTCTGACTTTAGACTTTCAATTAATCACCTGAGTTAAACCAGCAATTATTTCGGTGCCTTTGCAATTCCCTTGATCTTTTCTTCATATGTGGCATTTGCAGTTGCTCCGGAACATTGTGAAATCAGCTGAGTTGCATTTCCCTGTGGAAAACAATTATTTGACTGCTGAGTGCAAAGATTTATGTCAAAAATTGTTGCGTCGTAATCCAGGTAATTGTAAATTAAGTTATGAACTTCCAACATTTATAATTCAATTATTTGCTTACATATTAGAGACCCAAACGATTATTGCACTGTTAGATGCTACTTTATTCTAGGACAGTGAGGATTGCCAACATTAGCGGTACATGAAAGAACACTATAATTGAAACCTAGGTGCTTCAATCTCATTTAAAAATCTCTAGTTTTTAACTATTGTTGTCATCCCTTACTTTTGGCTTGCAGTTTTAAAGTTTGATGTTTTGTCACAAATGACCCTATCTACCTATTTTTTAATTTAGCTGACATGAATTATTTTAATGTAAAGTAATAGTCCATACATGCTAGACCATGCAAGGGAATGATGCTATGGTAAAGCTTTAGCTGTTATGTCAAGACAAAGAGCAAAGAGAACCATCATAGTCGTGTTTCATTCAGCGACGCTATCAATTTAATTTGAGTATTGAGCAATTCTAATTAATATTCTTGCTCTCATTCTTCATGTGCTCTTTATCCTTGTAATTGCAGTGGAACGTTTAACATTTGAAGAGTTCTTTAACCACCCATTTCTTTCTCAAGGCCAACCAGACGAATCATTGAGGTAAATGAGGAACTGATTATTCTCATCATCTTGCCATAATATACATGATCCCTGAGTTCCCAAAATAATGAAATTTTGCGTTATATGCAGGAGCCAGAGATTATCAAGAGCCGTTTATCCTCTTTCTGAAAGCGGTTCTGTTAGGAATCCTGAGGAAAGCTTTCAGGAGGACTGTCTTCCTTTCTTTCTAGATGATGATTCTAGTGGTCCAGGAGGTAGCTCTTCCTTTGCAAAGAATAGGTCCTCCATAAAATCTGCTTATGGATTTTCTCCTGATGCAAAAGATACTAGAGAAGAAACAACTAATCCTTTGACAAAAATGGGTTTTACGTCCAAATATGGTGGTACAAGACAAGAACTGGAAAATACTGGTTTTAGACTTGAAAGCCGCAAGGTTTCAGATGAAACTCTACATGAACCTAACAAATCCATGGACCAAAGATATGTTACTCGTTCAAGAGGTACCAGCTGCCTTATATGTTGCATTTCTCAGTTCAGTTATATTTGATCTAGTTCCCAGCATGTCTTGCTAAGTTTATATGTTCTGAGCAATTTTCATCCTTTGAATAACATGTGTGATTTAACTGTCACTCTTTTATTGTTTCCACAGTTGGGGATTCACTGGAGTTGATTGACCAAGATTATGTTCTCGTATCTGGACCTTCCATGGATGTGTCATCTTCTTCAGTTAGCACTTCCAAGCCAAACCATATTCCATGCAAATCAGAGAGTCCACTTCTACCCTTTATGAATAACACTCAATCAACAGTCCCCGTGCCTATCACTGGTGCCTCCAATGTCAACATCTTTCATGTAGGAAGCTTGGAAAGCCAGAGCTCTGCCCCTGGGACTTCTCAAGGATCCATGGATGTTGGAGATGCTCTGGAACAGCCATCATCTCATTGCATGACAAGGATAAAGTCGTTACAGCAGTGTGCCTCTGCAATTATGGAATTAGTACATGAAAAGGTTAGTTAATAATACAACTGCTATAAGCGCATAATGTAGAGTAGTGCGACAGCATATCTGTTTCCTTCTATTTCCCTTTATCCCCCCCCCCTGCTTTGTGCTTAACCGCCATTTAACCAATGATTGGTCTCATTTTGTAGTCAGCTTGGTATATCTGGACCTTGGAACATTTGATTGGCTCTCTTGGATAGATTTAGCATGGTCTACTAATATAAATTGATGACCATATATGCTCACACAAGGCAATTAGTGAATGACTGATCTCTCTGCTTATGTCTGGGTCTTATTATTGCACTAAAATTTTGTATGATTGAAGTAACCATTTTATACAGCTTGAACATTTACCTATTGCCGTTTCCTGCTGCTGCTTACTGTTACTTTTGGGTTTGTAAGGTTCTTGCAATGGTAGAATATTTTAAATGTTATGACGCAATGCCATTCTCAATGGTGATCACTGTTGCTTGTGTGGCACATACTGCTAGCTAAGTTCTCTTGTTATTTTCTTTGCTATCACAAGGTTTGTTAAGGTTATTTTATATATAACATTATCATGGTTTTTTGATAGATTGAGGCAGGTAGACAACTTGAAGCATTCTCAATCCAGCTCGTGATTCTTGCAATTTGGAAGCAAGCATTGCATATATGCCATACACAGGCTGCATCAGCTATGGAAGGAAGTCCAATCCCAGAGACAAGCAGATTGAGGAGGAGTGCCAGCAAGAAGCATGGAACATCTGATACCGAAGAATGTCAGGATGTTGTTAGCCATGAAGAGCTAGAGGATATATCCTCTGAGATAGAGAAGGAATTTCTCCGGGAAGTGGAGCGTGCTGAGGAACTTGCCAAGGTTATTGAGCGTGGTATACCTTTGACAATTATTTTGCCCTCTATCAATATTTGTTATTCCACTTTGAAATTGCTCAAACAATAACAAAATACTAAATTTATACGAGCTGATGTGTAACTTGTCTTTATTCTATAAATTTTAAGATTCTAAATTAGCATTTTCTCATCATGATTACAGGAAGTACAGAGATGCCTGATGCAATGGAGACAATATTTCAGGCTGCCCTTGCCTTTGGAAGAAGTGGAGGGGTGAGTTTGTTATTCTCACCTTGATATTATTCAATGTGCCTGAATTATATTCATCTATCTATCTAACTTCTAATTTCACTTCGCATTACTTTTATATCATTTGAATGAGATGAAGAACAAAAAAAGGAGAATAGATCAAGCGACAATATTTTATAATGTTGAATGAAGTTATTGATATAGTTGAAGGCCATGAAAGTTTTCTTGAATGAAGGTGATAGGAGATAACAACTGAACTTACATGCTGAAAACTATCCTGCATGTGTCTTCGCAGGTTGATGAGCTCATGGGTGATATGGGAAATGCAGCTTTATTGTATTCAAAGGCAGTGCGTTTATTAGTCTTCCTTCTAGTCGAAGCACCATCCCTCATTCTCAATCCTCCATTTTCCCTCACAAACTCGGATCGGTATAGACTTAGAACTTACATCGATTTTCTTAGAAACAGGCAAGGTTACTCAAGATCTCAGAGGATGGCTGTTCTCAAGTTCCAGGATCAGCCATAGAGTAGAACAAATATTTTTTTTTAACTCATGCTCCCGATGAATTACCCTGTGTCATTGTGTAAAAATATTTATTTGTACAGTTATTCTTTTAGGTAACAGGGAATTGGGGTTTTAACATGGGTCAACTGTATCTTGTTTGGATGTTGTAACGTTCTCATTTCTGCTATTAAAAAATTGTGATTTTGATGGCTACTGTTTCAATCAGACGTTGGATGCACAAACTTTTATACTACAAGCATCGATTAAGGAATCCAGACCGGTTGGTTGAATCGAGAATTAACAACTTATATAATCTGATATACTATGTAAAATCAACTATTTAATTAAGTGGTAGAAAACTAGTTTAACGATAAAAAAACCGGTTTGATCCATTTTTAAATTTTTTTTTTTCAAATTTTGGTATAATTGATGTTTTTTGTTTTTAACCTTTTAGTTTAATATTAAGAATCGTATTATTTTGTCAAATATATATTTTATTATTTTTTATTATATTTATATTTATTTAATATTAAAACTAAAAAAAATTAATTAAATTGATGGATTGAACCAATTACAATTAGAATCAGACATTTTACCAATTAAACTTAAAAAAAAAAAAAACCCTTGACTACAAGTTCTATTCTCTTAAATTTCATAACTTCTAACTTTTGTTCATAATCGGCTCCATTCTAAGATACTTTAATGCCATTCATTGTAATCGGGAAAGCTTTCCGCCCGACATTTTACCAAACATTTTCACACGTGGGGTCCTTTGTCAACGCCAACCATTTCTTAATACTCCGCCAACTGGAAAATGTACATATTATTCAAGTCCAAAGGATTGGCGGCATTTGACTTTTCTTTTTATTTTGTGGAGAAGGATTTCTTTTTTTTTTTTTTTTAACAAATGAGGCTGCAACCGAGAATGAGTGGAAGGGCAACAAATGATCACATCAAACAATTTGATTAAGTTTTGAGCTTGACGCATTTTTTTTTGCTTCGTATAATTTATTTTATGTTTGTATATTTTATGATGTCATAATTATATTTAATATATTTTATATTTTTATAAATTTATATTATATAAATTTTAAAATATTTGTATATTTTGTTTGATATATTGTTTTAATTTTTTTTTCTTTCATATTAGTCGGCTAGGACGATATTGATTGAATGTCGTATAAAACAAGGAAAGTGCAGTATTGGTTGGGGCTCAGGATGATGATGATGATATGGTAGTTGCCTCATGGAAAAGACCAGTAACTTCCAGACAAGAGACTAAAAACAGCCAGGCTTTAATCGCCGGACGATGGGATTCAGGCGGTTGAATCTACTCATTTCTATCTTTGCTTTTGATGCAATGTGACAGCAAATAAAAATAATGCCTGGGAGACTTTCCACGGATTAACCGCCGGTCGTGACAGCGACATTATAACATCCTTGCTTCATAACAATATTAACGCAACCTCAGACGTTCTGAAACTAAATCCGACAGCCATGAGATCCCAAACATTAACATCCTCGAGTTCAACTCTTTGTCTCATTCTTGTCATCTCTGTATGCTTCCCTTCGACGAGTTCAAGAAATCCCAAGAATTTTCTGAAGACAGGCTCTCATCTGTCTGTCCAAGATGACTTGGACCAGTTAACTTCTTCGGACGACACGTTTACCTGTGGCTTTTATGGCGCCGGTGAAAATGCTTACTACTTCTCGATCTGGTTCACTAACTCTAAGGACAAAACGGTTGTTTGGATGGCTAACCGCGACAAACCCGCCAATGGAAAGGGCTCCAGGATTTCTCTCCACCAAGATGGTGCCTTTGTCCTGACAAATGTCGACGGCTCCATTGCGTGGGAAACCAACACCAGAACCATGGACGTCCAAAGGGCAGTGCTTTTGGATAATGGGAATCTTGTTCTTGAAGACTCATCTGGTAAAGTTCTTTGGCAAAGCTTTGATTTCCCGACGGATACACTTCTTCCTCACCAACTGTTTACCAAAAGTAAGAAGTTGATTTCCAGTTTAGGAAGAGGAAATCATGGTGCTGGATATTTCAGCCTTTTTTTCGATACTGATAATGTCTTGAGAATGATATATGATGGACCTGACATATCAAGCGTGTATTGGCCTAATGTTGAATTTGATGCCTGGGGAAATGGGAGAACCAACTTTAACAGTACCAGAATTGCTGTTTTAAATGACATGGGAAGGTTTATATCAACTGATCGGTTCAATTTTAATGCTTCTGATTTGGGTTTTGGGATCAAAAGGAGGCTGACAATTGATTACGATGGTAACCTGAGGCTCTATAGCCTGAATAATGGGTCAAGATTGTGGAACATCACATGGGAAGCTGTTCTGCAACCTTGTTCAGTGCATGGGCTTTGTGGGAGAAATGGGGTCTGTGTTTATACACCAGAACCCAAGTGCTCGTGCCCTCCTGGATATGAGATGGCCGATCCAAGTAATTGGAACAAAGGTTGCAAGCCTAGGTTCAGTAGAATCTGTTCAACACCGTCCCAGAGGGTGAAATTCTTGAAGATTCAACATGTGGATTTCTATGGATTTGATTCCTCATTCAGTCGAAACACAACATTAGAATTATGCAAGATGAAATGCTCGGAAGATTGCCGGTGTATGGCATTTAGCTATCGGCTAACAGGGGAAGGAAGATGTTACACTAAAGTTAAACTTTTCAATGGCTACAAGTCCCCAAATTTCCCAGGTGCCATATATTTGAAACTGCCTTCGAGTATCGAAATATCAGAACCCATTATTCTCAATGGCAGTAATCATACATGCAATTTAAGTGAACCTAAAATAATGATAGAGTCTTCTCCTATGTATGAAACAAGAGGCAAAAGGGTGAGATGGGATTATTTATACTCATTTGCCTCTGTTATTGGTGCAATTGAAATGCTCTTCATAGTATCAGGTTGGTGGTTTCTTTTCAGAAAAGATGGCATTCCAGCTGTGGTGGAAGAAGGATATCGTGTGTTATCGAGTCAGTTCAGGAAGTTCACCTACATCGAACTCAAGAAAGCAACTAAGAACTTCAAAGAAGAGCTCGGAAAAGGAGCCTCCGGAGTTGTTTTTAAGGGTGTGTTGGCAGATGAAAGGGTAGTTGCGATCAAGAAATTGGGAGATGCATATCTATCAGAGGAAGCTTTCTGGGCAGAAGTGAGCACGATTGGAAAGATCAACCACATGAACCTTGTGAGAATGTTGGGATTTTGTTCAGAACACAAACATCAACTTTTGGTCTATGAATACGTTGAAAATCAGTCTTTGGACAAATATCTTTTCTCAGGAAATGTTCTTGGATGGAAAGAGAGGTTTAAAGTTGCCTTAGGGACAGCTAAAGGTTTGGCCTATCTTCACCATGAGTGCCTAGAATGGGTTATCCACTGTGACGTGAAACCTGAAAACATACTCCTGGATGGTGAGTTTGAACCCAAGATTTCAGACTTTGGACTAGCAAAGCTGTCTCAAAGAGACCACAAGAATTCCGAAGTCTCTCGAATCCGAGGAACAAAAGGTTACATGGCTCCCGAGTGGGCATTAAACCTTCCAATCACAGCAAAAGTTGATGTCTACAGCTATGGGGTCGTGATTCTGGAATTGGTGAAAGGCATTCGGCTCTCCCATTGGGTGGTGGAGGATGGCGACGAGCAAGAAACCGAGTTAACGAGATTTATCAAAGTAGTCAAAAGAAAATTCCAAGGTGGAGAAGGCACGGCCTGGGTGGAAGACATAGTGGACACAAGATTGAATGGACAATTCAGCAGAATCCAAGCAAAGAAAATGATTGAAATTGGAATTTCTTGTGTAGAAGAAAATAGAATCAAGAGACCAACAATGGATTGCATAGTTCGAGCGCTAGTCACGATCAACCCGGAGAATGGTAGCAGCAGTTAAAAGATTTAAATTTCAAGGTATCAAGTCTTTGATATTTTGCAAATTGTAACCCGAAATTCAATAAAGAAAATGCTTTGTTTTCTGCAATTTGCAGATGTAGTTATCCTGGATCATTATTCATATTAACGAAATCTGATTTACAGTCTAACATTTTCAATTTCATCACCCTTGTCAATCATTTTACTTGGGCCAATTGACAAGTGACAACACAGCAAAATTTCAATTCTAACGGCTATATCCATTTCCCGCACCGTCTTATTATTAAAGGTTATGGTATTTTTTCTGTTTTGATTTGTTTATTGTCCTTTTTGTATGAATTTGAATACAAATTCTGATATGCTGATAACATATCCTATAGTGTTTATCTAACCTATATGTGTTAGTTGTACTTAGTTTAAAATTTCAGAATATCATATTGTTTTGGTAATGTAACAGTAACAGTGGTTGAACCACTAATTTTATAACTTTTTTTTGAATGAAAATGTATCAGTTCCAGCAAATTACTATGCTGGTTTTCCCTCCAACTCCTTTTTCAAGTCTAATTCTCTATTCTTTAAGCTCTCTGGACAGCACCAACAATTGGCATTAGAGTTCATCTTGCTCTTAGGGGACCTCCAACAATAATATAAAGCAGAATATGGCTTCTAATAGTTGCTCTTTGCTTGCACCTCCCATCTTCTCTAGTGAAAACTATCAAATTTAGGCTGTTAAGATGAAAACATACCTTAGTGCCTTCGATCTTTCGGAACTTGTGGAGATTGAAAAAAAATTCCACATCTCCCAAGAAATCTTACAATAGCTTAGTTGAAAAACTATAGTGAAGAGAAAGCAAAAAGGTATAAGGCCAAGAGCTACATTGAATCCTCTATTTTTGATTAGATCCTAACAAGCCTAGGATATGTTGAAAGAAGAGTTCTAAGGGGTGACAAAACAAGGCAAATTTAGGTGCTAAATCTAAGAAGGGAGTTTGAGGTTTTGAAGATGAAAGAGATAGAGAACTAGAAAGAGTATAATGACAAACTTATGAAGGTTGTCAACCAGATCAGATTGCTTAGAAAATAGCTACCTGATAACAGATTGTAGAGAAAGTACTAGTCAGCTTACCCCAAAGATTTAAAGCCAAGATCTCATCACTTGAAGACTTCAAAGATCTGACCAAGATCATTCCAGCAAAGCTATTTAATGCACTGTAAGCTCAAGAACGAAGAAAAGCCATCAAACAAGAAGGCTCGATAGAGTATGCACTTACAACCAAGGAGAAAGGAAAGGCTTAGCCCGACACAAGAGGAAAGAAGCAATTTATAAGAAAAACAAGAATAGTGGAAAGAAAGGGAAGTTTCCAGTCTGTTCTCACGATAAAAAAACCACTCACCTTGAAAAATATTACTTGTGGAGAGCGAATGTTTAGTGCAGGTCATGTAAACGGATGGGGCATATTGAAAAAAAGTGCAAGAACAAGAATCAATAACATCAAGATTAGCAAGCAAAGATTGCTGATATTCCACAATAGAAGGATAAACAAGTCTTTGTTACCACCTGCTATGCAATCGAAACCTTTTCTGGTGTGTCTGGTGCGTGGCTTATTGATGGTGGTTGCACACACCACATGGCTGCTGACATAAAACTGTTCAAGGAGCTTGACCAAACTTGGAATTCCAAAGTCAGAATTTGGAATAAAGAATGCATTGAAGTAGGAAGGAAAGGTATGTTACTGTTAAAACTTCTTTTGGTACTAAATACATTCAAGATATCTTGTTTGTTTCTAAGATTGATCAGAATCTTTTAAGTGTTGGACAACTACTTAAAAATAATTACTCTTTAATATTTAAAGATAACGCATGCTACATTTATGACCTTTATGGTCATGAACTCTTTACTGTCAACATGAAAGGTAAATGCTTTTTTACACCTACATCAAGGCTATTCATCAGCATACATAACTTTTTTGGATGAATATGAAACTATGGCACAAAAGAATGAGTCGTTTCAATTACAGAGCCCTCAATCTCATGCATAGGGAGAATTCGGTGCTCAACATGCATGTTCTTTCACAATATTCTGAAGTTTGTGATGTCTGCCAACTTGGCAAAATAACCAAGCTTTCATTTTCTGTCAACAAGGCTTGCAGAGCATCTAAAAGGTTGCAGTTGATCCATACTGATGTATATGGCCCAATGAAAACACCTCCTTTAAATGGCAGTAGGTACTTTATTACCTTATTGATGATTTTACAAGAATGTCTTGGATTTATTTTCTAAAGCAAAGTCTGAGGTTGCTAATGTATTTTGGAAGTTCAAGGCTTGGATTGAGAACCAATCTAGCTGCAAGATTAAAGTGCTCAGATCAGACAATGACACGAAATATATATCTGACAAGTTCAATGAGTTTTGTAAGATTACAAGCATAGAACATCAACTTGCAGCAACTTACACTCCACAACAAAATGAAGTTAGTGAGAGAAAGAATAAGACTATCATGGAGATGACCAGAAGTATGATGTTTGAGAAGAAACTCCTGGAGAAGTTATGGGCGGAAGTAGCAAATACTATTGTTTATCTCCTTAACAGGTTACCAACTAAGGCTTTAGAAGGAACTACATATGAAGGCTGGTATGGATCAAAACCCTCAGTTCAACATCTTAGAGTTTTTGGGAGCATTTGTTATGTGTATATTCCTGAAGTAAAAAGGGATAAATTAGACTAGAAAGCTGAAGTCTACATTTTTTTTGGATACAACATTATCACCAAGGGGTATAGGGCCTACAATCCTCTTACTGGAAAACTTTTGGTTAGTAAAAATGTGAAGTTTAATGAGCTATCTACTTGGAATTGGGAAAGACAAGAAAAAGAGCCTGTAAGACACACTGTTGCTAATTTGAATCCTCAAAAGCTAGAAGACTTAATTTATGAAGATGAAACCTTTGATCATGAACTTGTCGGAGGTACAAAATCTCTTACTGAGATTTATCAAAGGTCTAATATGGCCATACTTGAACCTCCCAACTTTAATGAAGCTTTCCAATCATCTCAATGGAGGGCTGCAATGAATAAGGAGTTGCAAATGACCAATAAAAATCAGACTTGGATGTTGGTAGACAAATCAAAAAACAAAAATGTCATAGGTGTCAAATGGAACTTCAAAACTAAACTTAATGCAAATGGATCCGTTGATAAGCAAAAGGCAAGATTGGTAGTCAATGGCTACTTTCAGCGATAAGGAGTTGATTATTTGGAGACACTAGTTGCAAGGTTAGATACCATAAGATTGCTACTGGTTTTGGCTATTCAAAAGGTTTGGAAGATTTGGTAGCTTGATGTCAAGTCTGCTTTCCTTAATGGTTATCTCTTAGAGGAGATATATATTCATTAGCCTGAAGGATTTGTTGTCAAGAGGCAAGAAGATAAAGTGTATCTGCTTCAAAAGGCTTTATATGGTCTCAAACAAGCTCCAAGAGCCTGGTACTCCAGGATTGATGATCACTTGAGCAGTTTGAGGTTCAAGAAAAGTCCTAATGAAGCAGCTCTTTATGTCAAAGCTGTTAGCAATCATGAGTTGCTAGTGGTTTCCCTATATGTTGATGATCTGTTGGTGACTGAAAGTAATCCAGCATTGGTTCAAGACTTCAAGAGTTAAATGAAAGATGTTTTTGAGATCATAGACCTTGGAGAAATGTCATACTTTCTTGGATTGGAGGTTACACAAGCTCACAACAGCATCTTTATTTCTCAAAAGAAATATGCCATAAAAGTGCTAAAAAAGTTCAATATGGACTAATGCAAACCTGCTGCTACACCCTTAGCTTAAAATAAAAAATTAAGCCAAGATGACAAGTTTGGTAGGTTGATGAAACTGATTAAGAAGTTTGATAGGGTGTATTGTATTTAACTGAAAGTAGGCTTGGCATAATGTTTGCTGTTAGTCTAATTTCTAGGTTCATGCATTGTCCTAATGAAACACACCTCAAGACTGCTAAGAGAGTGTTAAGATACATCAAAGGCATCATTGACTTTGGTTTCTGTTTCAGAAAATAAATAAATTAGGACTCCTAGGCTACTCAGATAGTGATTAAAAAGGCTAATGTGATGACATGAAGAGCACTGCAGGTTATTTGTTCACTCTTGGTTCTGCAGTATTTGCTTGGAACTTCAAGAAACAAGAGACTGTAGCACAATCCACAGCTGCAATTGAGTACATTGCTATAGCTACAACAATGAGTCAAGCAATTTGGCTAACTAAGCTGTTAGAAGATTTAAATTTGAGGCATAATTTGTCCACTGAAATCAACTGTGATAACCAGTCAGCAGTAGCAATGGCCAAGAATCTGGTGTTTCATGGTTGAACCAAGCATATCAAGATTAAATATCACTTTGTTAGGAAAGCTGAATCAGAGAATGAAGTGAAGCTGACACATTGTAATTCTGAAAATCAACTAGTTGATATTTTGACAAAGTCCCTTCCTAAAGCAAAATTTGAAACATTGAGGTCAAAACTTAGTGTTTCCAGCAAATATGCCAAGGAAGAGGGTTAAAGGTTATGGTATTTTTGCTGTTTTGATTTGCTTATTGTCTTTTTTTGTATGAATTTGAATATAAATTCTAATATGCTAACAACATATCCTATAATGTTCGTCTAACCTATATGTGTCAGTTGTACTTTGTTTAAAATTTCAGAATATGATGTTTTGGTAATGTAACAGTAACAGTGGTTGAACCACTAATTTTGTAACTTTTATTTGAATGAAAATGTATCAGTTCAAGCAGATAAGTATGCTGGTTTTCCCTCCAACTCTTTTTCAAGTCTAATTCTCTGTTCTTTAAGCTCTCTGGACAGCACCAACACTTATCCTTGGCCGATTGAACTTGGCTACATGATGCAACATCGCAACTAATTCTTTTGGCTGTTGAGACTAACTTGAGACCACCTATCTTCTTTTATCGTCTTTATTACGTGCTTATCTCGCTTTTGGCTGTTTGAGAATGGTTTCAATTCTCAAATTTAAAAGTAAGAGATAGAATCTTACGGCATAACCAGTGCATGATTGGTGCTCAACATAGAGAAGAATGGAAAGTGAGGCTGATGAAAACATGATATGTTTGGAAATAAATGCTGAAATAGTTGTCGCTGCTATGGTCCAGCATGATTGATTTTAATTGCTGAAATTAGTCAAGCAAGTTATTCATAATTATTGTTAACTATCGTTTCTTGTTTGAAGTTCTGTTCAAAATGGAAAATCTTTTACATTCGGAATCCTTTTGCTGTCATTTTGCGATTAAAATAAAGCTCACTTGTTTATATAACTCTTGATTATGGACATAGGGAAAGAAGATGAAAAAGATATGTTATTAGTATTAACAGTGCTATGCACATATGCTCCTCCTATGAATTTTTCGGCCATAGTCCATAGTTAGAACATTACAGTTCTGTTTTGGCAGATCTCTGCAACCTAGGGGGGTTGCTGAAACATTGTTCACCGCTTCACATGGCTCCAAAGATAATGCAATTGCAGAAGTATGATGCAAAGGTGATAGTCACTTCCCACACAAGACTCCTATTCCTCTTTCCCCCTTCTCATTTATACCTGAAATTACTGCCTAATAACATTGACCTTAATACGCCAGCAGATCTCTGGAGTGTTGGTGCTAATTTATTTCAGCTTGTTACTGGATTATGTTTAAAGTGGTCCCTAGGGTTCTTGGAAGTTCTTACTTTAGACTTTCAATTAATAACCTGACTTAAACCAGTGTTTAGTTTGGTGTTTGCAATTCCTTTGATCTTTTCTTCATATGTGGTGTTTGCAGTTGCTCCAGAACATTGTGAAATCAATTGAGTTGCATTTCACTGTGGAAAACAATTATTTGACTGCTGAGTGCAAAGATCTATGTCAAAATTGCTGCGTCGTAATCCAGGTAATTGTAGATTAAATTATGAACTTCCTACAAATATAATTAAATTATTTGCTTAATATATTAGAGACCAAAATGACCAATTCGCTGTTAGATGCTACTCTATTTTAGGAGTGAGGATTGCCAACGTTAAGAGATGCATGAAAGAACAGTATAATTGAATCATAGGGGCTTCAACCTCATTTGGAATTCTTTAGTTTGTAACCATTGTTCCTATCCCTTATTTATTTGCTTGCAGTTTTATGTTTTAGTCACAAATGACTTTATTCACCTGGTTGTTAATTTAGCTGCTATGAATAGAGCGCTAATTAGGTTGGTTCAGGTAGTTTTGAGTCGAGTTATTTCAGGTTTGGATTGTTTTTGGTTTATACTGATTCAGATTTCGGTTTATTTGGATTTAAATTTAGATTTATGCAGGTTCGGATTTGGGTCAAATTTGGATTCGAGTATGGTTTATATTATTTTTTATTTTATGACTCATAATATGATTTTTTTAATAAATTATTATTTTATCATATATAGACATGTTCAAGGGTCGAGTATGGTTTATATTATTTTTTATTTTTTAACTCATAATATGATTTTTTTTAATAAATTATTATTTTATCATATATAGACATACTCAAGGGTTGAGTTACCCATTCAGCTCAATTGGGTCTAGGCTTAGGTTCTCATTTTTTTTTCAAACTAACTCGGCCTGGCTCATAATAATGATTTTAATTTAAAATAACATATATTTTATTTAAAATGAATTACAAAATATATAAATATTAATCAAAATAGTTTTTTAATGTGAGAAACAGTAATTCTAGTTTAAGTGGGCGGGTCTGGGCAAGGTTAATAAGGGTTTGAGCTTGAGAATTTAAAATATTCGTACCACGATGACACTCAACTTATGAAAATATTTAATCATATATTAAATATAGATTAAGTTTTTAATATTTAATTAAATTATTAAAAGAATATTAAAACGAAATTGATAACCAACATTTTTCTTTGTAAAAAATTATATAATTATAATTTTATCATATTTATTTTTTAATATTAAATTTGAGTTTGGGTTTGGGTTGAGCTAGGGTTAGGTTTCAATTTTTTTTGGGTTTGGGTTTTTTTTGGATCCAGGTCATAATTTTTTGGTCAAATCGGATTTGGTTCAGATTCAAATTCAAATTTTTTCAAATAAATTTTTTTATTCGAGTTCATTTTGTCACCTCTAGATATGAATTATTATAATGCAACGTAATAGTCCGTTCATGCTGGACCTTGCAAGGGAATGATGCCACGGTAAAGCTTTAGCTGTTATGTCAAGACAAAGAGCGAAGAGAGCCATCATAGTCATGTTTCATTCAGCAAAGCTATTAATGTATGTTGAGTGCAGAGCAATTCTAATTAATATTCTTGCTCTCGTTCTTGGTGTGCTCTTTATCATTGTATCTGCCATGGAACGTTTGACGTGAAGATTTCTTCAACCACCCATTTCTTTCTCAGGGCCAACCAGCCGAATCATTGAGGTAAATGAGGAAATGAATGTTCTTATCATCTAGCCATAATATACACTGTCCTTCAGTTCTCTAAATAATGAAAATTTGCATTATATGCAGGAGTCAGAGATTATCAGGAGCGGGTTATCCTTTTCCTGAATGCAGTCCTGTGAGGAATACTGAGGAAAGCTTTCAGGAGGACTGTCTTCCTTTCTTTCTGGGTGATGATTCTAGCGGTCCAGAAGGTAGCCCCTTCCTTTGCAAAGAAGAGGTCCTCGATGAAATCCGCTTATGGATTTTCTCCTGATGCGAAAGATACCAGAGAAGCAACAAATAATCATTTGAATAAAGTGGATTTTACATCCAAGTACAGTTGTAAAAGACATGAACTGGAAAAAACTGGTTTCAGACTTGAAAGCCGCAAGGTTTAAGGTGAAACTCTATATGAACCTAACAAATCCTTGGACCAAAGATCTGTGAATATTCGTTCGAGAGGTACCAGCAACCTTATATGTTGTATTTCTCAGTTCAGTTATATGTGACCTAGTTCCCAACATGTATTGCTAAGTTTATATGTTCTGAGAAATTGTCATCTTTTAAGTAACATATCTGATTTAGCTGTCTCTCTTGCATTGTTTCCACAGTTTGGGACTCACTGGCGTTGATTGACCAAGATTATGCTCTCGTATCTGGACCTCCAATGGATGTGTCATCTTCTTCAGCTAGCGCTTGCAGGCCAAACCATATTCCATGCAAATCAGAGAGTCCACTTCTACCCTATACGAATAACACCACATCGACTGCCCCCCTGCCTATCACTAGTGCCTCCAATGTCAACATCTTTTATGTAGGAATCCTGGAAAGCCAGAGCTCTGCCCCTGGCACTTCCCAAGGATCCATGGATATGGACATGCTCTGGAACGGCCATCATCTCATTGCATGTCAAGGATAAATTGATTACAGCAGTGTGTATCTGCAATCACTGAATTAGCACATGAAAAGGTTAGTCAATAATACAAACTGTTATAAGTGCATTATGTAGAGTAGTGCGACAGCATAACTGTTTCCTTCTATTTCCCTTTATTTGTCCCCGTGCTTGCATGCTTAACTGCCATTTAACCAATGATCGGTCTAATCTTGTAATCATCTTGGTGCGTCTGGATCTTGAAACATTTGATTGGCTCTCTTGGATAGATTTAGCATGGTCTACTAATATACGTCGATGACCATATCTGCTCACACAAGGCAATTAGTGGATGACTGATCTCTCTACTTATCTCCGGGTCTTTTTATTAGACAAATTTTGCATGATTGAAGTAACCATTGTATAGAGCTTGAACATTTATTGCCGTTTCCTGCTGCTGCCTACTGTTATTTTTGGGTTTGTAAGGTTCTTGCAATAGTAGAATATTTTAAATGATATGACTTAACGCCACTCTCAATGGTGAGCACTGTTGCTTGTGTAGCACATTGCTAGCTAAGTTCTCTTGTTATTTTCTTTGCTATCACAAGGTTTATTGGGGTTATTTTATGTGTACCATTATCATGGTTTTTTGATAGATTGAGGCAGGTAGACAACTTGAAGCATTCTCAATCCAGCTCGTGATCTTGCAATTTGGAAGCAAGCATTGAATATTTGCCATACACAGGCCACCTCAGCTATGGAGGGAAGTCCAATCCAAGAGACAAGCAGATGGAGAAGGAGTGCCAGCAAAAAACATGGAACATCTGATACCAGAGAATGTCAGGATGTTGTTAGCAATGAAGTGCTAGAGGATATATCCTCCGAGATAGAGAGGGAATTTCCCGGGAGGTTCAGCGTGCTGAGGAAATTGCCAAGGTTATTAAGCCTGGTATACCTTTGACAATTATTATGCCCAGTATCAATGCTTGTTATTCCACTTTGAAATTGCTCAAACAATAACAAAAAACTAAATTTATACGAGATGATGTGTAAGGAAACAAAGTCATGTCACTTGTCTTTATTCTATAAATTTTAAGATTCTAAATTAGCATTTTGTCATCGTGATTGCAGTAAGAACAGAGAAGCCTGATGTAATGGAGACATTCAGGCTGCCCTTGCCCTTGGAAGAAATTGAGGGGTGAGTTTTTTCTTCTCACCTTGATATTATTCAATGTGCCTGAATTATATTCCTCTATCTTATCTAAATTGTAATTCCACTGCGCATTGTTTTATACCATTTGAGTGAGGTGAAGAAGAAAAAAATGGAGAGTCAATCAAGCGACGATCTTTATAATGTTGAATGAAGTTTATTTATATAGTTGATGAAGGCCATGAAAGTTTTCTTGAATTAAGGTGATAGTAGATAACAACTATAGTGAACTTACATGCTAATAAAATGCAGCTTTGTTGTATTCAAAGGCAGTGCGTTTATTATTAGCCTTCCTTCTAGTCCAAGCACCGTCCCTCATTCTCAATCCTCCATTTTCCCTCACAAACTCCTATTGATATAGACTTCGAACTTGCATCAATTTTCTTAGAAACAGGCAAGGTTACTCAAGATCTCACAGGACGGCTGTTCTCAAGTGCAAGGATCAGCCATAGAGTTGAACATATATATATATATATATATATATATATATATATATATTAATTCATGCTTGTGATGACTTACCCTGCTTCATTGTGTAAAAATATTTATTTGTACAGTTATTCATTGATTAATAGGGAATTCGGGTTTTAACATGGGTCAAATGTATCCTGTTGGGTGCTGTAATTTTCTTATTTCTGCTATTAGAAAATTGTAATTTTGACATTGGATATTGAATGTCATATTTTAAAATGATTGCATGAACGAATCGAATTATGTCGTGGATTCTTTTTTGGTCACGAAGACAGGGCATTTGAAACAGTGAAACCATGGTAGATTTTGATCCAACTGCAAGGGACGATATTGATTGAATGTCGTGTAAAGCAAGGAAATTGCAGAAAATTAAGAAAGACCAAGAATTTCCAAACAGAGACTGAAGAGAACCAGCCTTCAATCGCGGGACTGCACACGACCAGTGACAGAAATTTCTATTACATTTAAGGCAGCGAAACCATGGTAGATTTTGATCCGTCTGTAAGACACGATATTAAATGAATGTCGTGTAAAACAAGGAAACTGCAGAAAATTGAGAAAGACCAAGACTTTCCAGACAGAGACAAAAGAGAACCAGCCTTCAATCGCGGAATGCACACGACCAGTGACAGAAATTGCTATTAAATTTAAGTCAATTTAATATAAACATTTCTATCTTTGTTTTTTATGCAATGTGAGAGCAACTAAAATAAATCTTTGAAGACTTTCCATGGAGTCACCGCCGGTCTATAGATGGGTAAATATCTAATTGTGTTTGTCGGGAGTGGACTTGCTTGTCCTCGAAGTAATGGCAGACTGGCAGCAACAAAATAAAATCCATTCTTCGTAACAATCTTAACACGACCTCAGACGTTCTGAAACTAGAACTGACAGCCATGAGATCCCAAAAATTAACATCCTCGAGTTCAACTCTTTGTCTCATGCTTGTCATCTCTTTATGCTTCCCTTCGACAAGTTCAAGAAATCCCAAGAATTTTCTGAAGACAGGCTCTCATCTGTCAGTCCAGGATGACTCGGAGCAGTTAACTTCTTCGGACGATACGTTTACCTGTGGCTTTTATGGCACCGGTGAAAATGCTTACTACTTCTCGATCTGGTTCACCAACTCTAAGGACAAAACGGTTGTTTGGATGGCTAACCGCGACAAACCCGTCAATGGAAAGGGCTCCAGGATTTCTCCCAGCAAGATGGTGCATTTGTCCTGACAAATGTCGACGGCTCCATTGCGTGGGAAATCAACACCCGAACCACGGACGTTCAAAGGGCAGTGCTTTTGGATAATGGGAATCTTGTTCTTAAGGACTCATCTGGCAAAGTTCTTTGGCAAAGCTTTGATTTCCCAACGGATACACTTCTTCCTCACCAACTGTTTACCAAAAATAAGAAGTTAATTTCCAGTTTAGGAAAAGGAAATCATGGTGCTGGACATTTCAGCTTTTTTTACGATACTGATAATGTCTTGAGAATGATATATGATGGACCTGATATATCAAGCGTGTATTGGCCTAATGTTGATTTTGATGCGTGGGGCAATGGGAGAACCAACTTCAACAGTACCAGAATTGCTGTTTTAGATGACATGGGAAGGTTTATATCAACTGATCAGTTCAATTTCAATGCTTCTGATTTGGGTTTTGGGATCAAAAGGAGGCTGACAATTGATTACGATGGTAACCTTAGGCTCTATAGCCTGAATAATGGGTCAAGATTATGGAACATCACATGGGAAGCTGTTCTGCAACTTTGTTCAGTGCATGGGCTTTGTGGGAGAAATGGGGTTTGTGTATATACACCAGAACCCAAGTGTTCATGCCCTCCTGGATATGAGATGGCCGATCCAAGTAATTGGAACGAAGGTTGCAAGCCTAGGTTCAGTAGAATCTGTTCAACACTGTCCCAGAAGGTGAAATTCGTGAATCTTCAACATGTGGATTTCTACGGATTTGATTCCTCTTTCAGCCTAGGGACATCATTAGAATCATGCAAGATGAAATGTCTGGAAGATTGCCGGTGTAAAGCATTTAGCTATAGGCTAACAGGGGAAGGAAGATGTTACACTAAAGTTGAACTTTTCAATGGCTACAAGTCTCCAAGTTTCCCGGGTACTATATATTTAAAACTGCCTTCAAGCATCGAAACATCGGAATCCATCGTTCTCAGTGGCACTAGTCACACTTGCAACTCAAGTGGATCTACAATCATGTTAGAGTCTTCTTCTATGCATGAAACAGGAGGCAAAAGGGTGAGATGGGTTTATCTATACGCATTTGCCTCTGCTATTGGTGCGATTGAAATGCTCTTCATAGTGTCAGGCTGGTGGTTTCTTTTCAGAAAACATAGCATTCCAGCCGTGGTGGAAGAAGGATACCGTGCGTTATCAAGTCAGTTTAGGAAGTTTACCTACATCGACCTCAAGAAAGCGACTAAGAACTTCGAAGAAGAGCTCGGAGAAGGAGCCTCTGCAGTTGTATTTAAGGGTGTCTTGGCAGATGAAAGGGTAGTTGCGGTCAAGAAATTGGGAGATGCGTATCTATCAGAGGAAGTTTTCTGGGCAGAAATGAGCACGATTGGAAAGATCAACCACATGAACCTGGTGAGAATGTGGGGCTTTTGTTCAGAACCCAAACATCGACTTTTGGTCTATGAATACGTCGAAAATCAGTCTTTGGACAAACATCTTTTCTCAGGACATGTTCTTGGATGGAAAGAGAGGTTTAAAGTTGCCTTAGGGACAGCTAAAGGTTTGGCCTATCTTCACCACGAGTGCCTAGAATGGGTTATTCATTGTGACGTCAAACCTGAAAACATACTGTTGGATGGTGAGTTTGAACCCAAAATTTCGGATTTCGGACTAGCAAAGCTGTCTCAAAGAGGCCGCAAGAATTCCGAGGTCTCTCGAATCCGAGGAACAAAAGGTTATATGGCTCCTGAGTGGGCATTAAACCTTCCAATCACAGCAAAAGTTGATGTTTACAGCTATGGGGTCGTGATTTTGGAATTGGTTAAAGGCATTCGGCTCTCCCATTGGGTGGTGGAAGATGGAGGCGACGAGCAAGAAACCGAGTTAACGAGATCTATCAAAGAAGTCAAAAGAAAATTCCAGGGTGAAGAAGACACGACCTGGGTAGAAGATACAGTGGACACAAGATTGAATGGACAATTCAACAGAATCCAAGCAAAGAAAATGATTGAAATCGGAATTTCTTGTGTTGAAGAAAATAGAATCAAGAGACCAACAATGGATTCCATAGTTCAAGCGCTAGTAGAATGTGAAGATGGACATAATAAGATCACGATCAACCGTGAGAATCGTAGCAGCAGTACTTAAAGCTGTAAATTTCAAGGTATCGAGTCTTTAATATTTGCAAATTTGTAACCCGCAATTCAATAAAGTAAATGCTTTGTTTTCTGCAATATGATTTAGTGTTTTTTTTTTTTTTTTGGATAAGCAATATGAAGATTTCGTTACCCAGGACCATATTAACAAAATCTGGCTTACAGTCTAAAATTTTCAGTTTCAGCGCCCTCGTCAACCTTTCTACTTGGGCCAATTGATAATTGACAACGAAGCAAAATTTCAATGCTAACGGCTATATCTATTTCGCGCACTGTCTCCCTTTTATATGAATGTAATGTCCATAGGCAAAGTACCCTCTCCCACTTTTGCTAACCCATCAAGCCAACAGAGTCTATCTTGATTTGAGCCTTTGATTTTATCTCCCTTCTTTGATCCAAGAAACCAATGACCAAGATCGACGCCCTCCGTCGACTCCTCCCTTGTTTTTCCCCCAGGAGTGCCAACGCCCACACCACCACAACTCCCATCAAGAAACGCCTAAGCACCTCCCTGCGAAACGACCCTGAAGACCGCATCATCACCCTCACAAACCAAGACTCTCAAAACCAAGACAAAGACTCCCAAGATTCCACCGAGACAACGGAGCTCGAAATAGCCGTTTCAGCCTCCTCGCGCCCTTCCAGGTCCATGGTGATAGGCACCATCTTCGGCGAACGCAAAGGTCACGTCTGGTTTTGCGTCCAACACGACCGTCTCTCCTCAAAACCCTCTCTCCTCCTCGAACTCTCCATCGCAACCCACCACCTCGTCCAAGAAATGAGCTCCGGCACCGTCCGCATTGCTCTCGAGTGCGACGTGTCAGAACTCAGTTCCTGTCCTCTCCGCTCGGTCCCCATTTGGACCATATACTGCAATGGTCGAAAAATTGGATTTGCTACAAAAAGAAAAGCCAGTCACCATAACCGACTGATGTTAAAGACCATGCAGTCTACAACAGTTGGGGCAGGAGTGATACCTGCTGGTTTCGGGTCGTCAGGTTCGGAGGAGATCATGTACATGAGGGCTAATTATGAGCATGTTGTCGGCAACTATGACTGTGAGTCGTTTCACCTAGTGAACCCAGATGAATGCGCTGGCCAAGAATTAAGCGTGTTCCTGATACGATCAAGGTGAAAAAAAAAAAAAAAAGAGGCTGATGAAGAGAGGACAGGGGTTAAAATTTATGGGTCCATTGTAGTGCAATTTTAGAAAGAGTGGGGTTTTTCTTTCACCCTCAGGGAAGTTTCGGAAATTTTGTTTTGTCTCTCGGGGTTTCCTTCAAGAGGCTTGAAAGTCGACTTTCCATTGCAAGGAACTTCTTTTTCCAGGTATTAGTTGGGAATGGATTGGGAGTAGGGGTTTGATCATGGTGAAATTTCATTTCACTTATAATTTTATTTTACTATTTTTTTTTTCTCGAAAGACAGTTCAATTTAGAGGAGGGTGGTCAAAGAACAGCAGGTTGATAAGTCAATTCCACAGGCTTTTTCCTTCCCAGTTTTAGCTTTTATTGTTTTAAATTCTTCGCAATACATTAGCAGCTAATGGGATTGCCAGATTTTACCCAAAAAATAAAAATAAAAAGAAGAAAAGGACAGGAACAGCTCCAGTTAATTTCAGTTTCATCTTTTTGTTCTTTCCTCATTGCTTGAAGATATATATATATATATATATATGTATCTTCTTAACATCAAGAAATCGAATATTATGATTATTATATTGTTCATGAGTGCTTTGCTAGGGTGAGTGTTGCATTATTTTATATATTTAAAGATTGTATTTTTATAAATTATTATTTGATATATTAAAAGTAGAGTTTTTTTAGTATTATAAATGATATTAAAGTACTATCATAATTTTTATTTTTTTAAATATATATTTAAGATAGTAGATAATATTTTAACATTATTTATGAAATTAAAATTTTTTTATTAACATATAAAATAATAACCCTAGTCATATTTAAATATGTATATTTAAAATAAATAAAGAATCTTGAAACACTAACTGATTTGACAGCTCTAAAATGCTTAATTAAGGTCATGTCACTGTCGTGATTTCTAATCTGGTTATGTATTTTAATATCAAAATTCTCAGGCATAAGAATTCTTAGGCATTTTTTTTTAAGCATTAGAAAGTGTCCGTCAGTTTTGATCATACAAATTCGATTCACAGGCTCCGTTGTTTATTGGTTCGAGCATGTATAATCCTAATGAAAAAAAAAAAAAAAACTTTAATCAAGCTATACCCTCCTCATGTTAAATAGATTTTGCCCAAGTATTGGCATGTTAAAGGCAACAATTTCTCTTTGACAATTAAATATGAGCTTTGAATAAATTGACACCCCTTCTTTTCTTTTCTTTTTTTTTTTTTTCCTGATATTACATGAATGGTCTTGGTGGGAACTAGTAACCATATGTTTAGGGTTCCAAAATGCACGGTGGGGGAATTGTAACTTTGATACTTTATAATGGTGAAGAAATATCATCCCGGAAGGGAAAGCTGTAGTTCGAGAAACTGATATGCCATAGTGGTTGCAGAGCCTTGCAATGAAGTTACATCATCAAACAGGGTCCATTCTTAACCTTGGAGCCTTCTTGTAGAAGAATCATAAAGCTGTAAAATGAATTTTTACAGTGGTATTCCTTTCTTTTTTTAGTGAAGAAATCATAAATTTGCCATCATAAACAGATGAATATATTGCTGTATAATCTTTGTTTGATCGAATCAATTGAAGGATAAACTTGTGGTTTAGTGTATCAAAAGTTCATAAAATACCATGACGAACGCAAACTACACTAGTGCTAATATTTCTTTATATAGTGATGCTTAAAGAAAAAATTCAAAAGCTTTCAGTTTGCTGTGAGATTCAAAGTTTTCAAATCTGCTGTCCAATCACTACACCTTTAGTCCTTTCACCTTTAACTTATTCTCTAATCTTAATCCTTGGAATAGTTCTTCAGGATGCTACGCCTACCTTGCTTCATATGGTTCAAACGATTTCTTGACGTTATCAGGGCATGCACCTTAATAATCTGTTTCCAAATATTATACTATTTTTTTGGGGGGGCTTGGCTTGTAAATAATGAGTAAGAGAACCCATTGACTTTGGATGAAGATATAATATATGTGAAGAAATTTTAAAAAAAGGGACCTGATGGATGAGACTTTCGATAATCGGTTCAAAAGGTCTGGCCATTTAGACAGGCACAAAATTTTCGCTTCTGTGATTCATCTTAGGCCGAACAAACCTTAAGTTTTCAGTTGAATTGGTCTAACCAATCATTCCTATTCGATTTTTATCGATACTGGTGTGAAGAATGTTAAGGAAGTAGTCACCACGAAGCTTTTGAAACAAATGGTATTTTAGTTTCCAAGCCTAGATTCAATCTTTCTAAACAGAAGTATGATGAAGCTCATGGACCAGCATGGCTCTGTGTGGTTCAGTGATATCTTATTTAGGACCTCTGCTACTAAAATAGGCCCAATTATGTCATAAAACTTGTCAACAATATGCCTTGCAGGATCTTAAAAGCATGTTAGGATGTTCAAGTTTTGAAGGAAATAAAATGTTTTTGAGCTATAATGCTCGACATAAGACGGCAAATATGTTTTTTTTCAGTTCAGTGTTGGTTGTATCTATATAACGAATTACACTGCTTGATAATTTAAACCTGCAAAATCATGCCCTTAAATGAACAGAAACAAGTAATTTCGGCCCAATTGATGCATGACAGCAATCAAATGAGAGCAAAAAAAAAAAGAAAAAACTGTCTGCAAATGCAAGGACAGAGTTTTTGGCTCAATTAAAATGAAGCAGATTACCATGAATTCTACTTTGTGGTGCAAGTACCATAACTAGGGTTGACTAACAAGTCTGGTATTGCCAGTGAGGAAGAGGTAATCTGCAACCCAAGGACTAGATTGAACAAAGGAAACTTGCATGCTGATCTAAACCTCAGGATGCAGATTACCCAGTCCTTACCGGTATGAAAATCTGCAAAGAAAATAGATGTTTGAAGGAAGATTTAAGAGATGGGGAAAAAAACGCAAGCAGAGGGGTTGAGGAATTCATGCATGAAAACGGGAATTTATAATGGTTCCTAAAGGTAAACATGAAGATTATTCCATAAATTGGGGGACTCAATACTATTAAAGAATAAAGGCGGGGGTAAGGTGCTTCAATGCCAATCATGGTTGATTCTGGTTCTTCTTAAACCAAAGATGGCCTTACTTTCCATAGACAATGATGATATGCTGATCTTGACTCTTTTTTTCTCCATGACTAACAGATCTTCCATGGCTTCTTAGTCTAATACTATTGAAAGAGGAAAAATGAATTTCTTTTGCCAAAACTTGTCAATAGACCTGCTCAAGGGCCGGATTATCCGCTCAAACTCGAAGGTCCGTTCGATATTTGAGAGGATTTGAATAAATATATTAGGCTCAAAAAATGAGCTTGGACAAAAAAATTAAGCCTGATTAAAAATGGGTCTGACCTTAGATTCAACTTTTAAAGCTTGAGCCCAACCCAACCCAGCCTATTTTACTATTATATTATATTTTTTTATTTTATATTCTATGAATTATATAATTTTTGTCATATAAATAATACATATATATAATATTGTAGTGTAAACTTTAAACATTAAGTTAAATTATTTATATTTATAAACTTAATAAAAGAACATTATTACATTAATAAAAATTAAATTATAAAAAAACATATTTTTTTAAAAAATAAATTATAAAAAAATATAAAATTGGCAGGCTTAAATGAGCTTAGGCTATCTATTTACAAATATGAGCGAGCTTGAACAAAATTCGAAACTCATATTTCGAGTCGGGCCGAGCTTAGATAAGCATATTTAATGTTAATACCATGCTAAACTCTGACTCGAATTTGACCTGACCCATGAGCAGATCTATTTGTCAATAAAAAACAAAAAAGTATTTTTTTTTTTTTTTAAGTATGCTTGAAGCTTACATTTCCTATTGAAGAATCTTTGATCATTATCAGCACATCTTCTAATTTGGGGTTATTTAGCTCTCTCTATCGAACATAAATAAACTGTTCAAAAGAAAAGGAATGACCACATTCAAATGTAATTTAATATCTGGTTTCATGGTCTCCATCGGCTGTTCTTTCCTATTTTATTCTCTTTGGCCATGGAAAGGCATCTTAACTTTCCCCATCCTACAAAAGGATTTGTTTGGCTATGAAGGTTGCTTTTCAAACCAATTACCACTTACTGAGCTCTTACTTATCGTGGGAAACCAAACAGCACACAATCTGTTGCTGCCTTCACCAGGATTTTCGTTCCCTTGAAGAATATTATATCATTTCGTATGTCATAAGCATTCATCAATCATCACATGGAGCATGCGTCTGATCTGAGAACAACCTGTGTTTTCAGAAGCAGTACAATCTGGGTAGAAGGCTTGAAAACATTCATTTTTTCTCCTGCTAAAATGCTTAAAGAAGCAATCGGCAAAGCAACTTCTTATCTGAGAATAAATTCCATGGTTACTTTCCACCGGCATGCATACGCTAACAACTTCACCAACCCCCCTCAAGACTTGGCTACAATGTGATATGTCACTGTTATATATGTCATCAGGTGGTCCTCCTTGTTCATGCCAGACTCTCTAAACAGTGACGAAGAAAAATAGAATAAACAAATGGCTTCCACTGTTGATAGTCTGAGTATATTAATAGACAGAAATCATGATCGCTTTACATTTTTTTTCTCAAGAAGATTGCAATGCTTCATTCCTAACTCCGAAGCTATATAGATAGATGAGAGCAAAGCTATAATATAATTCGACCATAGCTTAAGAGTTATTTTTAAGAAGTAAAATTTACCAAGTTTAAAATTCAAACCCACTATTCACAATCTTTTTCTTTATTCTTAAATTACTACTATGACCTCTTTCGTACTGAAACAAGACCAAAATTGCGATGTTTTAGCAATGGCCTTGCCTAAGCTGGATGGAGATATGCTAACATCGACTCTTAAGCAAGAAGTCGACGCCCTCAACCAAACATAATTTTCTGGCCAAAACATAAAGGCACCAACATCATTTACTTCATTTAATTTTACATGTTGAAATTAATGGCACATCTTAATTTAATATCGCTTCAAATACAAAGGAATTGAAACACTGGCAACCAGCTCAACCCTGCACAAAGGCAGTTAACAAACAAGTTACAAAAATCTGATGATGACACGATGATCAATAATTGTTAATTCTCTTAATGTTAAAGCCTAAGTATACTGAAAGTAAATAGTTGATAGACTTATCATCACTCTCACAGTGCTAATCACCGATACATTCAAAAAAAAATTACCCATGGCAGCAACTGCAAAATTTACCACTGGGGTTTCCCATCTAATGCGATAGAAAGTGTTTAACTACCTTTATCTTTAACTGACTGCTTTTGTTTTTTTACCCTTTTTTTGGGGGGGGGAGGGGTGGTGTTTCTTATCATCTTGAGAGCTGAATGATTAAATAGATGGTTGACAGAGCTGTAGCTAATAACTGGTTGGGATTCTCGATAGTAGCATTTTCAATGTCTCGTAGGTCATGAAGACAATGCCTACACCAGGAACCACCTTGTAGTACTCAGGCAGAATCCCCCTGTACAAGCCACGAAGACCTTCAGAATGGATTATATGCCCGAAAGTCCCAACCAACCCAGTTTTATAAACACGGGCTCGCCCTGCAGCCCCTTCCAATTGCATACGTCTCCTCACAAGATCAACAGGAAATGTCGCTGCAAATCATCAGTGAAGAAGAAGAAAGTCAATGCAGAGATCAGAGATAGCTTCTAAATAATTACTAGTACTTAGAAACCCCTTAACCCATACCAAAGTACATTAAGCAGAGCCAAACCAAAGGGCAGGGTTGCACTTGCAGATTACTAACCTGTTGATGATGCAATGCCAGAGAGACTGCCACAGGCAAGACTAACCATAATAGTGGAATCATTGGGCCTAAGGCAAAATCAAAGAAATTTCAAACATGTTACAGCCAGAGCACACCAAACAAATACAACCAACATAAAAGAGCACACGCCACTGATCAATCTAAGCAATTAGAATTTTTACCTTTGCAATTGCCAATAAGATCTCAAACACTCATATACTGAAAAGCTTATTGCTATACTTGGTCCAACACCCTGCATCACAAATAGTGTTTCAGCAGCAATCATAGATAATAAGACGAGAAACAAAAGAATTAAAGAAGAAGGATATATATACCGATAATGTGTCATAAATAGTATTTCAGCAGCAATTATACATAATAAGACGAGAAACAAAAGAATTAAAGAAGAAGTGTATATATACCAATAATGTTGCTCCAAGTCCTTTATACAAGCCCAAGAATCCCTCTTCCCTGCAAATGGTATGGAAGGCATGCCAAATACCTCTGTAGTATATTGCATTTCTCTGCAAAGTTTAGAAGAATGGATAAATTGGAGGGTCAGAAAAAAAAAGTATATACAACATATAAAATCTTGGTCAAAGGGTAGGCAATGCCAAATGCAAGTGCCTTATTCACTTAGGTATTTCTCATATTACCTGTGCTGCAAGACGTGTCCTTACGAGATCCAGCGGATAGGTAGCAGAGGCAGCAGTCATTCCAGCCAACCCACCGCCTACAAAGTCCACGCAGAGACCAGCACTGGCATTTCCCCTTTGATTTTCCAGGCAGAGAATAGATTGCAAGAACTGCAACAAACAAAGGAATGAATGAACTGAAAAAACATGGTTGAGAAAAAACACAAAGCCATTATTAAAAAAAAAAAAAATCAGAACATACACTCTTGTAGCGTTCGTAGGAATAGAAGTTAACTGCAGAATAGGGAAGACGATGAGCAATAGTAACCAGATTGCCCTTCCAAAATGCTCTGAACCCCTCTTCATTAATAATGCGTGAAGCCTCACGCCATACGCAAGCCTTGCTTAATGCCGATACATCTGAGTGCATTCCTTGCACCTGAGAAAAGAAGAGATCATTCAGCATTCAACTTTAAGGTTAAATATATTCCCCGCTTAATGTAACCATAAGCAGCAGTATGTAAATTCATGACAAATATTTACAAATATATCATTCAAATTCATCAAGCTGCCACTATTACTCTGTTATTCCGTGCTAAATATGACCCTATCACCCTAATGCCTATACAATTACTCGATTAGTGAGCATAGTTTTAATCCCTTCATCTAAATCCACTAAAATTAACTTTCTTGCGAAAACAAATATTACCTGTTTTAGTAAACCTATTTCCAACAAAGGAAAACAGAGTAAAACAGATAAAATATTTAACTTCCCAAGTCATCTAAAAAAGGTGAATAATCCTCTCCGTCTGTTACATCGTTGTTTTTTAAAATTGAAACCTTAAAATACAATTGAGAACAAAATTTTGAAAGCTGCAATTGTCGTTTAAAAAGCCTCACAAACCAATCTCAACCGCCCCATTTCCCCAATCCTCAGCTCCACTAACGAAAAATAAAAACAAATAACGAAATACCCAGGTCAAAATACCACTAAAAATCAATAAAAGAATCAGCATTTCTAATAAACTAAAAGAGCAACAGTAAACAAGACCTGAAATAAGATGGTTAGACGAGCAAGAGGAGCCGTACAAGTCTTGCTAAAAGCACCAGCAATACCACCAGCAAGAAGATGTTGAATAGTCCCAATCTGCGGATTCAAACCTTGCTTTGAAGAATGGCCATGTTGCTGCTGTAAAAACTTTCTAGTCCCAGCATCTACGACGGCTCCATGGGCTGAATTCAAAGCCCGTTGGCCTCCTTCAACCACCACCCCAACTCTTGCCTCCATATTCATAATCTCTCAAAGCTATCTCCTTTCCTAAAAGAAAATTTTGAGGTTTTGGGTTTGTGGGAATATGATATCACATGGGTTTTAAAGAAGAAAGTTGGAAAAATCAAGGAAAGGAAAACAAAGAAGTCATTTGTTCACTTTGACGAAGCCCGAAGGAAATAGAAAATGGAGAAACCCTACATGTAGAACCCTGCTGCGGACAAAAGAAAATTTTTTGGTGGTCTAAACACTTTCGGGAGCTTTGGCTACCTTGAAAATACTTTCTTTTTCTTCCTTCTCTTTTTTTTTTTTCTTTTTAAATGAAAATTATGTGGTTGTAATGGTTTTGTTTCATTGAAGGATAGATTGTGAAAATTAGATGTAGTGGTTCAGATTACAGTGTGGCGTGGAAATAACATTCAGCCAAATACTTATATACGTGTGTTAATTAAGTTAATAATTTTAAATATGATATATTTTATAATATAAAATTAATAAAAATATAATTTAAATATGTATCAAATTAATCTATATCATAAATTATAAATATATTAAAATTTATAAAAATATATAATATTTTAAGCATATAAAAATAAGATAAAAATATTTGTAAGTTTAGTCATAATTTTAAATTTTTTTATTTTTTTATACAAAAACAGGTCAAATTAATGATTTTAAAACTTATTTAATTATTTAAAATAATTTTAAAAAATATATATTAATATTTATAATTAAATTGAATCAACTTGAAAGGTTAAAATTTTTTATTCAAAATTAATTTAATATAAAATAGAATAAATTACGAGTCATAATCGTCTCTTTAGAAAGAGATTGAGAAGTTTAAAACTAATTCAATTGTATCCATATTTTCCACGCTTTTACTTTCAACTTTAGGGCATAATGTGCCAAAGCATTTTAACCCAGCGTGCAAACGATGAGTCGACTTAGAAATTCCATGTTTATGGTATGAAAAATATTTTACTTTGATTTAATTTTCCTTGAAAGTAGGAGAGGAAAAAAGAAAAAAGAAAAAAGAAAAAAAAGAGTAATCAAGGAAGCAAAGCCGTGTTTAGAAACTTCCAGTAAACGTGTGCTTAGTTTCATGTAAAGTGTTTAGAATCAATGAATTAAATTAAGAGCTTTGAAATTAAATTAAAATGTTAATACTGATGAACAATGACAAAACTCTCGACGGAACTGATCGTGATTGGTAGTCAACCCTTTTTAATTTTCTTGGAAATGTTTGGATTCTATCATTCTAAAACAAAATTGGGCAAATTATATGGTTTTTACTGTAAAAGAAATTAAAATTTAAGGAAAATTGGAAACAAAAATTTAAAAAACATTAAAATAGATGGATGGTTTAAACCGAGATACAGATGCACAAACTAAGATTGAGCAATAAGTAGTACTTTTTTTAATCGACTAAATCGATTAAAACCGATTTTAATAAATTTATTCGATTCATTTTTATTGATTTGATGGAGATTGAGTAGTCAAGTTGATTAAAATAAATTTATCTGATTAATTTATGATTTTTTTTAAAACAAACAAAAAAACACCTAATTAAAATAAATAAATAAATAATATTATTTATTTATCTATATTAACTATATTCATTCTAATTATCTTATTAAACCTACAACTACATTACCTAATTTCATAAACTATAAAATGACATAATCGCTCAAACTAATTAATTTTAATTTAATTATTTTAATTTTTATATATAATTTTACTAATTTATTTAATTATTAAATTTTTAAAAATCAAACCAACTAAACTACCTTATTTATACACAAATTATTAACTGGACCCTAATGGAAAGAGGCGAATAGAAATTCATTACTTCTCTTTTTTTTTTTTTTTTTTTAGGAAATTCATTACTTTTTCAGTTTGGTTTTCAACTTGCCCATGTGATTCTAGAATCTGTCACACTTTAGATCAGCTAGGCATTATTAAGCTCAAAAAGAGGCCTGCAAGTTGCCATTGTTACCGTATCATAGCCCAGGTCAAGTTGACCCATCGGACGAACCCAAATGAAAATAGGCTCATAAATATTGGAAAAAAGGTCGGTAAGATTTAATTAGCACAGATTCTAATTGGATCTGAAGGCCCTTCAACTCTAATGAAAGCCCCTAAGACAAAGAACAGCGTCCTTCGGCAGCGAGGCTGCTGGCAAAACTGTGCTAGCTCTACCCTATCGCGACACTCATAAAAGAGTTTTACGAGGTGAGGACCGATGTAATTCGAAATCGAAGATTTATTCGATGTGATAACTGATAAGCATTAAAAAAAATTATGATTTAATTAATTGATAAAAAAATTAATTTAATAAATAAAATTTTAAAAAATTAATTTTATGTTATTTTTTATAAATAATAAATTTTAAATATTTTAAAATTATGTTATTGAATCAAATCTATACTTTATTAATATTAACTATATTTTTTAAAATAAAAATTATATATTTAATAATTAATTTTTTAAATAAATTATTAAATTTAAAATCGATTAAATTAATTAAATTAATAATTAAAAAAATTACGAGTGCTCGAGCATATTGGCAGCCAAGATTAGGGTATAGCTCTCATTTTTGGGTTCCGTACACGATTCCAATAAAGTTAACTAATAAAAAGCCAATTAAAAAAAAACTTGTGTTTTTTTTTTTTGAAAAAAAGAAGTGAAGCAATGCTTAAAAATAATGTACCAATAGCTTCCTCTCAAAGTCATCTATGCTAACATTAATTAAGTTGCATCAATCTAATTACCTAGATTTTTCAAATTTTTTAATTTTTTATCTAATATTTATATTTAATATATATTTAAATATAATTATAAAAATAGAATACTTTAAATTTAATATTTATTTTTTAATTAGAATAACATAAGAAATCTGAAACATTATATTATTCGCAAAAACAAATATAATTTGAAGAATGAAGTAAAGAGCAATGAATTCGTAAACATTCTCCTTAACTCGTTGAAGCTCCTTGTGAGAAAAAAAAATCAATATAAAATGGCCATCGCCATATATTAATGAATTCTAGTCCGGGGCCATGTTCAGCACCTCGATCCATTTGGCTACTGTGCTAATGATGGGATTGACAGCTCACGTCTTCGTGATCATTGGTCCAGGCAGCTGTTTATCGCAGACATGATAATAGACTCGCAGCTGATAGTGTCTTTGCCGAAAAGATAACGTTTAATAAAAAGGAAACGAATACAATGAATCAGGTCGTTGGAAAATGACATTCACCAAATAGGATTTCACCAACAAATTTCAACAAAAATTTTGGGCTGCTTCAAATTATAAATTAATCTCTTTCTGAGATAACTATTTAGGAATTTAATTATAAAAAAAGATATTTGATGCTATAGGTATTTTTTTTCAAAAAAAGGTGTTTCCTGTAATAATTAAGAAAATTTTATGTTACACCGCCTTGCAAGGTCCTGTTAATCACTTCTACTTAATTAGTTATTAATTAACCTTAATGATTTAGTCCAAGATTTACCCAAAATTGAAAGCAATCCGCAATCAAAACGAACAAATTTAAGATCTTTTCTTAATTTCCCTGTATTTATTAGTATATAAATAATTGAAAATAATGTAATGTTCAATGAAAACCTTACAATTTAAGTGGAAATCAACTTTGAAAAAAAAAAAAATCAGTCTGACACTACTGAACTTTTTAAAGGAAGTTAAAAGCCGATAGCAAATTTGGTGGTTCTACCTGGTAATTTCACCTGCGTTAATTGAATTTTATATTCGATATTTTATTAAAAAATTAAATATATATATATTTGAAATTCGAATAATATAAAATTTATTATCACTTAAATCATTCAAAAGCTTTGGTTAATTAGGAGCATTTTAGGTATCGTACCGATATAGATTATATTGGTTGGTACGTATTGATTTTGACTTATAACGGTATCGAAGATAGTTTCGTTTCGATCTTAATTTTGGTCTGTACCGACCGTATCAGTAGGTACCGACCTATTTCGATGATACCGATTAAAAATAATTGTATCGACCGGTACATAACATAAGCTTGTAAAAAAATTAAATCGACATTAATCTTAAATCTGATGAATATTATACATAATTACTCATAAATTTGATGAATCTTAGACATAATTACTTATAAATTTAATGATTATTAAAAAATTTTAACTTTATTATATTGATTTTTTTATATTTAATAAAATTTTTATAAAACATTCTATACAATTAATAAATATTTAATATATAAAATTAATTTATTTTATTTTATTTTATATTTAAAAATATTTATATATATAAAAATTAAAAATATTTAAATTTCAATAACTTTAAAATAATATATTAAAATATATTAATATTAATAATATTTATATTAAAATAAAAATAATATACTTACTGATGCGATGCTAATTACATTATTATGAGTTCCAAGTTCGTATTGTCGCCATTTTTAACCTACTTTGAATCAATAGCCAAAAGAACTAAAAACGCTCCAATGCCAACGCAAGAAAACAAAAATGAAAAGACGCTTACACAATAAAGAAAAGGACACAGCCAAAGATGTTGATCCGCCACGTGTACTTATACCTCCCAAAAATAATTCCTATCCTTCACACTTCCATGCTTACGTCATCCATCTTCCAATCAAAGATAAACCGACAGCTGCTTCCGTTTCAATTTATAATGGCCTTTAAGGACCCACTTTTACAACGTTACCGTGGAATTTAAATCTCCCAAGGTTTTTTTCCTGATTTTCTCGCAAGAAAAAATAAATTACCGTACGATTATTAATTCTTCGAGATCCAACAGCTCAGGTTTACTTTCTTATTCTGAACCTTCCCGCACCCTGTACTCTTCAGCTTACTTTAAAGTACTATCTTTTTGACACTTTGGCTTCCACTGTCTCTCTTTTTTCTTTGCAATGGCAAACTTTGTTTCTTCTTCTCCTTTTTCTCGATGGCTTCTGCGAATCTTAAGTTTCACGATTCTCTCGATAGTACGGGCTCAGCTTCCGGGCACCTGGGAACTCCTAGTCCCAAACGCAGGTATAGCCTCCATGCACACGGCGGTTACCCGTTTTAACACGGTTGTTCTTTTGGACCGGACCAACATCGGACCATCTCGTAAATTGCTTCCCAAAGGCCACTGCCGTTACGACCCCAAAGATGTCGTTCTTAAAAAGGACTGTTTCGCTCATTCCGTCGTTTTCGATCCGCAAACGAACCAAATTCGGCCGTTGATGATCCTCACCGACACATGGTGCTCATCGGGACAGTTCCTCCCCGACGGGACACTTTTACAAACTGGGGGAGACTTGGACGGGTTTAAGAAGATCCGGAAATTCGAACCGTGTGAACCCGACGAGTTTTGTGATTGGGTGGAACTGAAAGACGTGGAGTTAGTTAATGGCAGATGGTATGCAACGAACCAAATATTACCGGACGGAACGGTAATTGTCGTCGGAGGGAGAGGAACGAACACCGTCGAGTACTATCCGCGGAGGAAAAACAAAAACGGCGCCGTCGAACTGAAATTCCTAGCTGACATGGCAGACAATCAAATGGATAATTTATACCCTTACGTCCACCTCCTTCCCAACGGTCACCTTTTCATCTTTGCCAATAACAAAGCAGTGATGTACGACCACGAGAGCAATAGAGTAATTCGGGATTACCCAGCACTATCCGGGGGGCCACGGAATTATCCCTCAGCTGGATCGTCGGTGATGTTAGCACTTGAAGGCGATTTTTCAACGGCTGTGATTGTTATATGCGGTGGAGCCCAGTACGGAGCTTTCATCGAAAGGAGCACTGACACACCGGCGCACGGTAGCTGTGGGCGCATTGTAGCCACTGATCCGAAGCCGGGTTGGGAAATGGAGGATATGCCATTCGGACGGATCATGGGAGATATGGTGATGCTTCCCACAGGTGATTCTTTGATCATCAACGGAGCTCAAGCCGGGACCCAAGGTTTCGAGATGGCTTCCAACCCGTGTTTGTACCCAGTTCTTTACCGACCCGATCAACCAGTTGGTTTACGGTTCATGACTTTGAACCCGGGAACTGTTCCCAGACTGTACCACTCAACCGCCAACTTGTTACCCGATGGGCGGGTTTTAATAGCCGGTAGTAACCCGCATTATTTTTACAATTTAGCTGCTGAATTCCCGACGGAATTAAGGCTAGAAGCATTTTCGCCAGAGTATTTATCCCCGGATCGGGCCAATGTTCGACCCGTAATCGAGGGAATTCCCGAGACGGTACGTTATGGCGAGGCGTTCGATGTTTTCGTGTCGGTTTCGTTGCCGGTTGTGGGAATTGTGGAAGTTAATTTTGGGAACGCGCCTTTCGCGACGCATTCGTTTTCACAGGGTCAAAGATTGATTAAACTTACCGTTGCGCCGTCGGTTCCAGATAACGGGCGATACAGGATTAAATGCACAGCGCCGCCGAACGGAGCGGTTGCTCCACCGGGTTATTATATGGCATTTGCTGTCAACCAGGGCGTTCCAAGTGTCGCACGCTGGGTTCATTTGGTTCCTTAAAATTCTCCCAAAAAAAAAAAGAACATTTTTTTGTTTTCTTTTTCTAAAAGTTATTGTTAACAGTTGTTGCAAAGATTCGTAAATTGTATCAACGTTTCCATGTCTTAAATTTTCAAACTTTTATATGCAAATGCACCATTTTAGTGTTGAAATTAAATGACCCATCAATATCTTATTTTCATTTTTCTTGTAGTAGCAGACTATAATATAAGTATTTACATTTTTAATAAATTATCAGCACATAAATTTTATATGTTTACGATATTATTTATTAATAAATATAATTTTTTATTTTTATTTTTATTTTTATTTTTATAGACTTTTAAAATGTTATAGTTTTTTATTAATTAAAAATGTACAGTATCATATGATGTAATAATCATATTTAATTATTGAATAGAAGATAAACAGGAGTCAAGTTTAAACAAATGTATTTTATGGAGGAGTGGGCCAAATTAATTGAAGTTATGGAATTAAGAATTTTCTCTCTTTGTCCCAACTTTTAGACTTTTTTTTTTTTTTTTTCAATTTTGTTTGTTTTCGTTTTTAGGTTGAATAAAAAGCTTTAGTTACTTTTAGTCAAGAAAATGGAAATGCTGTAAAGACCACGGTATGCTATTAAAGGAGCCCACTTTCACAACTTGTTAAATTAGCAAGGGGCTGGTCACTAGTATAGTGTCGTATAAAGGCAACTTTATAGCTTAGCTAGACAATCTGTAGGATAAAGATTGGCCATTAAAGCATTGTTTGAGAGTCATTGAAAAGATTCAAATTAAACTAAATTTAATTTGTTAGATATTAATAATTATTTTTAAATATAATATTTAATAAATTTAGATTCAATTTGTTGTGGGAAGGATAAAAGGGAAATGACTTAGAACCTCCACTAAATGCACTTTATAATGGTCATTGGTATTTTATTCTATTTTTTAGATGGTGGGTTCTCTTGTCTATTTTTCTATAAGGTGAAAAGCTTGAATCCAGGGTGGGTTTACTAATAGAAAGCTATCACAAGTTGAAACAAGCAAACAAATTGAGGCTTACTAATATGCTACAATATCATAATACTTGATTGAAGACTAAGAAATTAACACTAAACAAAAGCACCGATTTCTTATTTTATGTAAAAAGCACTGGAGCCATTAGCCTTAAGCCATCGATCCAGCGGCAGCAACGTCATCTTCATTGCAATTAGCAACAGCAATGCTCTGGACATTCTTGTAAGAGTAACGGTTTGCCACGAAGACGAAGACGCACAAGTTGGCCATGGTCATGATTGCTAATAGCCAGTAGAAATTGTCTAAGCGGCTGCTGTTCAAATCTTTGCCGAACCAGCTCTTCCCTCCTTTCTCGGTGATGTGATCAACGAGTGTTATCAGCATGCTGCTAAGGAAGTTTGCGGCTCCGATCACGCTTAGGTAAAATGCAATTCCTAAGCTTCTCATAGAATCAGGAACTTGGTCATAAAAGTACTCTTGCAAGCCCACCAGGGCGAACCCATCTCCTGCACCGATGATGATGAACTGTGGTGCTAACCAGAACACACTCATGGAGAGGGAGCCCTTGACCGGGTCCTTTTTGACAGCAGCTAATCTCTTTCTCTCCACGACGGCTGCAACGATCATTGTCGTAATTGAGAAAAACATTCCAATGCCAATCCTCTGGAGGATTTTGATGCCCCGTTCGTTTCCAGTTGCTTTCCTTAGTACTGGTACGAGGACTTTGTCATAGATTGTTACAGAGATTATCATGCCAAAGGCGGCTAGAGAGTAGATTGATGCCGGAGGAATTGTGAAACCGCCGATGTTTCGGTTCATAATGATCCCTTGTTTGATGAAGAATGTGGAAGTTTGGGCTATACAAATTCCGAAAGGTAAGGTAGTTAGCCATATGGGAATCATGTTGAGAATGAGCTTCATCTCCTCAACCTTGGTCACTGTTGCAAGTCTCCAGGAACCCTGTTTGTCAAATGAATTTTCCTTGTCCTCAACAATGGCAGCTCTATCAAGGAACCTGAAAGGAACATAATTAAGAAAAAGGAGGAGAACGGGTACAAAATTCAATATAAAGTCCAGTTTTCTATCTTACTTAAGTTTCTTGGTGTGGCACAAAAGCCTCCCCTGGACCATTTGTGGTTTGCGAACTTCATACAATTCTGCAGGATTGGAGGGGTAAGGCAGTTTTCTTTTAGAAATGGAAGCTACAAGAACCTGTAGCATTGGCGTAAAGGGGCTTCCAGATGGCGTCCTGTAACGATAATATGGCCTTCCAATGACGAAAATTATCAGCGACCAAGCCATGACTATAGTCAGAATAATATCTGCAACCCCCCAATTAACATGGTCTTGCACGTAAACAACGACGGTGACGCCGAATAAGAGTCCACTGCAAAGGGCAGAGTTCCACCAGTTGAAGAAGGACATCTTCTTCTTTCTCTCTTCCGGGTGATCATCGTCAAACTGGTCAGCTCCAAAGCTCTCCAATGAAGGTTTATGTCCTCCCGTTCCAATGGATATCAAATATATGGCAAGGAAGAAGGCCACCACGTGAACCTTCCTTGGCTCAGCGCACGTATCAGCATCGCATGCCTTTAAGCTTGATACAAACCAGGACATTGTCAAGAGAATCAAACCCTGTTTATTACCAATGAAGAACAGATAGTAAATTAAGCAAGTTTCCAAACAGATCTAATGATACTGAAAATGGAAGAACTGATCCAAAACAAGAAAAAGCAAACAGAAACATGATTGTTTGTGTCTTGGAGAAGACTAAAAATTCGACCGTCCATCTTCTGCTATCGCATAGGCTTGGGCTTGTGCATGTAAATCACTCACTTTAGCTCAAAAACAATAAAAAAAAGTCATTTCTTGGCCCAAAAGGGGGAAACAGAAACGTTCGGAGCTGCGGCTTAAATTTTAACTTCAAGTATCTAATTTCATATATTGAGATTCCAATTTAATATTTATTAAATATTATTTTAAAAATAATTATATAAATTAATTAAATTAAAATTACTTTAAAACGGAATAGACTTGTGAAGAGATTTACCAAAAGGTAGACAATGGATGAAGCAAGAACCGTACAAAATCGGCCCAAGTAAGCATCAGCAATGAAGCCTCCAAATAGTGGCATCAACGTGGTGACCCCAGACCAGTAGTTGACGCTCCTTGCTGCTGTCTTGAGGTCTTGGTGAATGACTTTGGTAAGGTAAATGATTAAACTTGTCGCTATCCCAAAGTAACTAAGCCTTTCGCTGAACTCGATTGCTGCTCCCCAAGAATCAAACAGCAAAAAAACCAAAACAAAATCAATATGAACCCATTTTTATAATATAAAAAGGATCAAATTCTTAAAATAATATTGATTTGGGTTCAAAACCAAATGCAAATCAGTGTATTGTACAGAACAACAAATAATTGCGATAAATAACTAAAATACAATAGAAAATACGAAAATGATAATAATATCCAAATATTTTAAAATTTATATAAAATAAATTATTAATGTATTAAAATATAATTATCAAATAAAAAAATAATATTAGTAAGATATAAATAGTCAACCTAATGTGGACCTTGCGTATTTGTTCTTGTTGCAGCAAATTGAAGGCTACAGTTTGACACCAAAAAAGCAGTAGGGCCTTGTTCTATATATCACTTTGAAGGTTTGTGACTGTGGGTAGACAAGAATAAATAGACCTAAGAATATCAGCCAGACCTCTTGATGTCGACTTATAAACACTGGAGAACCAATTATATATCAACTTGCAGTACTGCGCTTAAATGAAAAGAAAATCAAAAACCAAAAACAAAATTTTGAGCCAAAAGACTCAAACATCAAAACCCAAAACTTCTGATACGTCAAATACATCAAGGCAGTTTTAAAACAGGACACCCCATTTGCATAAAGATGGCTGCAGGCAGGAAGTCAAAAAAAGTGATACTTCCACTGATCATCCGAATTAAGGTTATGGTTCATGCAAGCTCTGTGTAGACGAACCTTTTCTTAGCCCCTTGTGTGTTTATATAGCAGATTACTAGGATTGGCATTTGGCATAAGCACTTACATTTATTCAATGCCGCAGTGGCCCTTCCTCCCACTTCCGGTGTCTTATTATCCCAATATCTCTTAATACTTTGCATAGGACATTTTAGACTATTTTCCATAAGCTCATGTATGGTTAACTTTTTCCTATATGGAACTAGCAAAAATATTCTTATAAATAAGGACCAGTTAAATGAGAATCATGTGAAACTGACTTTCTTATTAGTAATAATTACTGACATTCTAATGTAAAATAATGGTTTATATGTTTCTTTTTTCTACTCCGTTACTTAAATTTGAAAATAAATTTATATGTCTGTGTGCGTGTGTGTGTGTTTGTGTGTATATATATATATATATATATATATGATCTCTGCGAGAATGGTTCATATGTCATAGTTTATGGTTTTTCATAGTTACTCGATGATTCGTTTTCAAGCTTGTTAATTTATCAGAATATGAACTACCACATACTATACAAGAAATGGACTTTTTCCTTTCTTTTTTTCCCCTCCTAAGAACAATACTAATGCAACTTCTTGCTTGCCGTTCATTTTTTTTTTCCTGATGTTTCATGCGAATAATTAAATATTGGAGTTAATTACATTCCATTTCAGATACTAAAAATATGTTTAAGAGTTGGCTTTTGAAACATAAACACTGAACAAGCGGTATCAAAAAATTAATTCTAAATAATTTATTTTTAATTCTTTTAAATATATCTAATAGTATTAATTAGTCACTATATTAACCTGTTTTTAGAGTCGAAAAGCTTCACTAACGAAGATAACATCGGATGTTTAATAAGAATCAGAAAAAGTAATCATGCTGGGGGGACTAATGTCGTCGATCTGCTGTTGGGAGTCATCTTCTAAAAACTGATATACACTCAGGTGTCAGGTGACCTAAGGATCTTGACAAAAAAAACATTGGTTTTACATGTAAGCAAAGGGAAGGAGGTGGCAATTTGCATTAAATCCAAGCTTATAAAGAATTTATGATAAAAGAAAACTTTGATCCCTTCAAGATGAAGTAATTACGGCAAGAAAAAAAAAGGGGGAAACAGGTCTGGGATTTGTATTTTGTATAATTTTCCAAATCGAAATGTCATTGTGCTAAGGTAATGAAGGTGCATGCAGCAGCAGCAACAACAACTGCTAAATAAAGGAAAGGCAAAAGAAATTATTGCAACCCTTTCATGGCTACCAAATTGTGGGTTAAAAGAATCAAAATTTGTTTTCTTATTACATAAAACATAGACATTCATTAGAATTATATATATATATATATATGCATGTATATATCTTACCGATGATAAAGAGGGAAGCTTTCCAAGCACCAGTGGAAGCTCGAAGTGGAACTCGTCCTTTATGATCAACAGAAGAATCATAAACCCATTTCTCTTCATCATCTCGAATTACAATATCTCTCACTTCTTTTCCATTTTTTTGCTCCATTTTCAACTTTCCTTAAAAGCTCTGATCTCTACCTAAAGCACAAGAGAAAAGCAAAGCAATAATATATGTATGTGTATAAGAATTTTCCGAAGAATGTTATGTTATGTTTGTTATAGTATAGGAGAGGGAGATGATTAATTTGTGGGAGAAAAGCTATGCCTTGGACCTCTTTTTATAGGGGAAAGATATTTGTCTTGCTTTGACTCACTATTGTAGGAAAAAGAAGAAAGGGATAATTAAAATCATTCAAAAAAAAAAGGCATAGACAGCATTATATGTGAAAAACTAACTAATTTTTTCTTAAATACTTATATTTTATGTCAATAATTGTTTGAGATATATATATATATATATATATATGTATACACTTTTTCCCATCCATTGTAAAACGAATTGTTTAAAGATGGGAAAGGCATCAATACCTATTAGGCTATTACTTTGGAGAATTTTTTTGTTTTTAATGTCATTATCAAAAAAAAAAACTTATATATATATATAGAAATTAGTGAAGGTCTATTTCCGATATTATTCCATATATGAATGCTCCAAATTATCTAGAAAATTTTTTTCCTTATTTAAAAAAATTATTTCATTTATCGTTGATTTAATTTTATATTTTAAAAACCGATTAACAAAATATATTTAGAAAATAAAAAGAATTATTCAAAAAAGATTTAAGATATATAATAATCTCTGAACTTAACTTATTTAATTAAAATTTATCATTATCAATATATAAAAACGAACTTTTAATTACTTATAATTTTTATAAAGTTGAGCATAAAAATCCTTTGGATTGGTCAATTTACACCAACAACATAAGTTTAATTATCATGTTCAACAAATTGCTTTTGAAACTAATTTAATCACTTAATATCATTTTTTAAGAAGTATATACTATCTATGTATATATTATAGGATACAAAAGAAAGAAAGAAAGAAATGGGTAGTTTTTGGCTTTTTGCTAGCATATGCTCTCTCACCAAGTTTTATTAGTAAAAAATTAATCTCATAATTAATATTCTCTCTTCTCACCCCCTTTTTTAATTTAAACTATTTTTCTTTGACTAGGTAGATTAATATAACAATTAACTTTCAAGATTATAGTTTCATTTTTTTATTTACAGGTGGTTAATTCTTTTTAATATCACAATTATATGTCTTATTCTTTTTCAATTAATTTTTTTTAAAAAAATTTTCACTATATCATAAAGAGCAGGCATCATCTTATTAATCTATCTTTTGAAATTTAATAATTTCACTTGAATGTGATAATATCTTGTATATATTAAAATTTGAATTAAAATCTTTATATTTCTTTTAAAAAGAAATAATACTAATTAAATGGTTTATTGCTTTATCTATTAGTATTATTATTTTGCTAGATACAAATCTAAAGTGAGCTCTTTTTTTTTTTTTTCTCTTTTATATAATTTAGAAAAATGACAACGATAAGCACTAAATCTTCAGTTCTTTTGTTTATTTTTATTATGTTATGTTAAAAGGATGTCAAGAGGTATTAATTAAAAATTATTTATTAATTTTAAATAAATTTTTATATTTAATATATTATTTTTATTAAATTAAAAAAATGATGCATTTATTATTTATTTTTTTATATATCACCTTACCTAATTTGTATTTCTCTCTTACATTCATTTTAGCCGGTCTAAAGAAGCTAAAAAGCTAGATTAAAAGTGTTACACATTTTTTTTGTTAGAAGATGTTAAGTATTATTTTTTAAAACTCAGTAAAAATAATTTATTAAATACAAAAAAATTAAAATGATAATTAAATAATTTTTAATTAGTACTTATAAGCATCGATTAAACAAACTTAAATACTGGTACAATATTCGAATATAATGTGTTTTATATATATCTATATATATATATATATGTGTGTGTACGCGCTAGATTACCTTTTTAATCAACAGTATAAAACAAGAAAGGGGTTATGGTCATGAGAAAGGGGTTATGGTCATGAGAAAGGGTTATGATTACTTTTAGTCTGAAATTGATAATTACAATTAATAATACTGTAGATTAGAAAGGTAATCCAGCATATCATAACATTATATTCAAACATTCTATTGGTATTTTAATTATTGCTATGCTATTGCTATATATATATATATATATAAAGGAATTTAAAAGATAAATAGTAAAAAGCCATTACTGAGGAATGCGTAAAGCTTTAGATAATTTTCCAAAGCTTAATGGCCCATTTTCATTCCCCCCCGCATCTAATTTAATAGTTACCTCAACTACTGGAAGAAATAGTGACATGATAATGTCTGCTATAAAGTGATGATGAGATTGCTTCTAATCCCATCTGAATTATTTTTTTTGCAGATTCTCTTTGTGGCACCCAGTTCTCTATGTCACCATTCCTGCAAAATGGGTAGTTGTAAGTTGTTTTGGATGCCACCTTCAAGCCTAAATGACTTGTGAAAATTACTTACTAGTGGTTTTGAATTTTAGTTTATGAAATTCAAGTTTTATATATTTAATTTTTTATTATAAAGGAAGTCGAAGTTTTGAGATAAATAAATGTTATACTGTAAACACTAAAATTGAAAGATTTAAATTTATTAAATATTATTTTTTAAAAATAATTAAAAAATTAATTAAATTAAATTCGAATTTAATTTAAGTTTTATATAGAATACTTTTGACACGTGGATATTAATCAACAACTATTTCCCAATTGTTTATTGAGAAAAAATATAGTCCTCATGTCATGCACCAACAATGTTGCTAATAAAAAAAGAATGAATCTTGCTCTAATGATCTTATCTACTTTGGGAATAATTAATTAGGCTGAAAATGAAACAAAATATTAAATAATAAACACTAAAATTAAAAATAATTATTTAACACACTGTGAATAAAATTTTTTAATTTTACAATAAAAATTAAAATATTATCATATATTTCATTTAGTTATTTTTATAAATGTACAATAAAAATATGTGCGACTTTTAAATATCATTTATAAAATTAAAAATTTTATCTTTGATGTATCAAATAATCATTTTAAAAATAATTAAAAAATGAGTTTAAAATGTGATATAAATTATTCAACTCTGCAATTAAACTCAGTGAGCAATACAATTAAACAAAAAATATTTTAATCTGAAAGTCAACTGCTGCAAAAGCTCGAAGGCATAATAAGGGGATAGGGGAAGGGACTGAGTGGCTGTGGTTTGATCAAATTCATTAACTCTTTTTTATTTTTATTTTTTTTTTCATGGTGGTTTGAGCACTCTTTTCGTTGAACATCATAATTATTCAACAACTCTCAAAATCTCAATAGATTAAAATAAACAATAAGATCAGTACTGTTAATTGGTTTATCTATTTTACCCATATTGACAAACACCCGAAGGGTTCAACTTAATTTAGCAAAGCTTTTAAGGTCACAGATTGGTGGGTTTTTCCTTTTTCCTCAAACCATTTGATTGAAGCAAAGGATGGTGGGGATGTTGTCAACTTGTAATGTTATAGACTTTTTCAATGCAATGAACCATGTTTTTTTTTCCCCTTTTCTTATTGGATTAATAGGTAAATTGATTCTAAATTTATAGATCTTTTAACAATTCAATGCTTCCATTAAGTAAACAAGTTAACTTAGTGGATTAATGTTGTTAATGTTGATGTAGTTTAGTTTCTTAATATCACGTGTCAAGTTAATGTTACGATAGCATTTAAAAAATTATTTAACTTAACACGTGACGATTTAGTATCAATTAATTATGTTACATCAATTTGTTATGTAATAACATTAATCCATTAAAATAATCTGCTAATAAAATACAAATTTAAAATTTTAATCATGAATTTATTTTTTTAAGTACCATAATATATCGACCCTATGCTATAGTAAGTCCCTTCCTCTATTGGCACCTGTCTAGTAAAGAAATGATAGACATGAAAAAAAAACAATGGAATTGGCCCAGCTGCCTGCCAGAATCAATTTTATTTGCGCAATATCTAGCAAGGTCGCCATCTGTTTTTCTCCTTCAGATTCTTTCTTCAAATTAACTAAAATTTGCAGCCAATTCCAACTTTGATGTTCGAATTCAAGTCCAAAGCCGAACATCAATATTTCATTCCAGCTGTATTTCTGAGCCTGAGAAGTGTCATTATGTAACTCATTAGTCATTACACATGTTCATACCAAATAAAAGGAATTTAAGGAAAAAAACTATATGGATATGTCATTTTTCAGGGATATATTCTGCTTGCTTTCTTCCTGCATACACATATATGTGTGTGTGTGTGTGTGTGTGTGTGTGTGTGTGTTTATGTACATGGAAGAATTTGACACATGAACCATATGCTTCCTGATGTTGCTTTATTGGAAAATTGACAAGGAATATAGGACCGATTGTTCGGATTCCGGTCTTCCTTCATTTCCTAGACTTACTTGATCTGAATGGGGCAAGCTTTGGGATTCAACGATGGCGGCATTCGCATTTACAAGGACATGCATTAAAGAGTTCCTGGAAACTGGATCAACTTGAAGAGTATACTTCCCCACTTGCTAAACTACGATATTCATAATGCTAATAAGATGATTAATCCATCAATATTTATTTGACAATCATTAAAACAGTTGAAATGACAATATTCAACTTCTAAAAACGTGATTTTTTCCTATTAATCCTGATTTAGAAATGTGCTTTCTCCTTTTATGTCTAATGGCCATGATTTGAAACCAAAAAGTGCCTTTCACCCTTTTTTTCCAGTCTCTTCTGCTGATTTATTTGCTGTGCCTCCTTTTTATCTGATCTGACATCCTGCTAAAACTGTGGCTAATCTTCCATGACTGTCTCCCTGAATGTGGGGTTCTCTTTCTCTTTTAATTTATTTACTTTCTTTCCACATATATCTTCTCCGTATTCAACTATGTTACTGTAAATTCAAATCATTAACAATATAGCAAGTATTTAAGATAAATGTATTCGAAAGATTATAATTTTGTATAAAATTTAAATATATGTTTATAGACGTTAGACATGAACACTAGATAGATAGTAAAAAATTAAGAGCTAGGCTTTAATCAATTTTTCTTGTTTATTTTTTAAATATATTTATCAACATTATTTATATATATATATATGTAAGATCTATTTATAAATTATCAAAATTAAATAAAAATTAAATTTATAGACAGTGATTTAAATTATTTCAACCAAAAAATTAAGGCCTCGTAGATCCTTTTATGACTCTCCAATTCTTCACGTGTTGTTTGCATGCATTTAGATTTAATTGCCGACGACTTTGTTTCAACTTCTAATATATGTGTGGGAAGAAATTAAAGCAGTCGGGGAATTGAATTTCAACTATATCACCATTTCTCAATTGTGTAAAAAAAAAAACTCCCACGGTTTGATTTTTTTTTATTTTTTGCATGCAATAAACATGTGTTTAAAATACAGCAGTCAAACCGCATATGATATCTTTTTTTTAACACCACTGAGTATCTTTTTATGTCACTGCATACCCGAAATAAGTGTTATATATATATATGTGTATATTATTTTGATACATGTGAAATTATTTTATGTATAATTTTTTTTATAATTTTATAATTATTTAATTATAATAAAAAATAATGAAAGATTTATTTAGTTGTAAGTGATATAATCCCTCAAAATATTGGATTAATATATTTTTCATATTCATTGAATATGATGAAAAAGCATTTAAGGGTGAAAGCAATATAGAATTGACAAGTATAATTAATTATTTGGATTTTTATTTTTTATATATATATATATATTTTACAAGACATTAGCCAATCATGCAACAAAGAAGTGGGGGTAAATATACCGGAATCAAAATCTTGTGATTCTTGAAAGATTTTGTTTGGTAAAATTTCGGCCCAAACAAAGATGATTGCTAGTTTGCTACCCTAATCTTCTATATAGCTGTTAAATCATTATGATCCCCCAAAAATAAAAAGGAAGGGGTTCGGTTCAAAGAGGAAAATTGTGTAGGAAATTGCTTGATGAGTCGGCATTGCCCTTTTATCAGAAGAAGAAAATGAAGGTTCCATCAATCGTTGTATGGCATAGGAGCCGCTTTTTTATCCATCAAAATTTCCATCAGCCACACTACCATTTTCTTCCTTTGAAAAAAATGATAATAATAATAATAATACTTTTGTCCACTGGAGATTTAGATTGCAACACCAAAGGATGCCCTTTCGTTTAGTTCTGCAAAGCAATTTCAATATTGCACGGAACTAGACGGAAATTTTATTTTCTTTTTATTCTAATTCAAATCAGATTAAATTCGTGTTAATTTAAAATTATTTATTAAATAATTAAATAATTAAATAATTATTTTTTATTAATATTTATAATTAAATTTAAATTAAATTAAATATTTATTATATTAAAATAAATATAAGTTAAGCTAGATTCATTTAAATTACAAAATATTTTATTAAAATCCGATCTCATATGAAGACAGTGAGCTGTCCGCTTACGAGGAGAGGAGCAATACCTAAGGAAAGGGACCAAAAAAAAGAAGGGGGGGAAATGGCCAAGGCTTATAGTATTTTCTATAGAAGTTTATCCTACATTCAAGCGAAGAATAATTTAACAAAACTGACCAGAAATCGTTAAACTTCAACCTCATAAACAGTGTTCATTAAATGCATTTTAAGTTATTAAGAAAGAAATTACAGATTTTAAAATTCAAATTTAATTTTATTAGATATTAATTTTTAAAAATAATTATGATAGTGAACCGAATTAAACTGATTTCAATTTTTTTTTTCTATCGACAAACAAGTCTATCTGTTAGTGTTATTGTACGAAAATTTGACCATATTAAGGGAGGTTCACGGGCACGTCGGCACTCAAAGTTTAAACAAGATTGTTGGCATTAACCCAGGAGCGACCTTTGACCTTTGTTGGTAGCCAACTGGAAGTTGAGAAACTTGGAACTTCAAAAGATTTCATGATTGTTGTGTAGGAAAACTCTGGTATTGTTTGTAATAGCGATGGAACCTTTTTCATTATCGTTCATTGCACTGGCTTAAGTAAACCATTTGTAGCAGTAAGGATTCGACAGGATTTAGCAGAAAGCTCCCAATAAGAGATCTTGATTAATGCTTATAAATTAATCTTAAAATAACCACAGTCGATCAGAAATGAAAGCCGCAGATTTCCATTAAAAAAAAAAAGTGGAAAACTATGCTCATAATTCCACCTTTCCATTTTCAATTAGAGCAAATGTAATAATGATCAAATAAAATGATTGCGTTTGCTATAGGCAACGGGTCTAAGTTCTAGCCAAGTCATTCCACAATAACCAGCTGAAGCCTAATGCTGCAACATTTGGGAAAGCGAGCGAAAGAAGGGAATTGTTGAGTTCCTGTTAATGCTGGCTTGGCCCCAATATCTGTTAAAGAAATCTAAGCGTAAGTTAATAACAGAAGATATGCTACTCGATAAGCTAACAGGTCACGACGGTTGACTTGAGTAGTTGTTTTCAATAAACTCTTGGTGTTAATAGGGTAAAAAGGTGCGTGACGTGAACTACAAGTAGACCTTGTATTATAGATCGTTATGGTTAATCAGATTTAGTCCAACCTGAAATATAGATAAACTCAATCTAGTGTTATACAAACATTATCTAAACTTGTTTAAATTTATGCATAAAAAACGACCATTCTTAATAGAAGATAAATCTTGCTTGAAAAGGAGGATCCATTGCTCTTAAAATTTTCTATTTAATAAAAAAAATTCAGTCGAATCTAAGAAAAAAAAATGCTAGGTCAAAGCTAACTCATTTTTTAAATACGATTTTTTTAACTCAAATTTATTTTTTAAAATTAATATTAATATCCAATATCTTTCAAATATCATATAGATTTTCGGATTTGAACAAATAACCGAACCCCGCCAGGTTTAGGTCTAGCAAAAGAGTAGGTTGCAGTTGACTGTGTTGACAAGTGAAGTGTGGACACATTAATAATGGCGGATAGTGCTTCCAAAATGATTGGCTTGACCTAACAGGTGCCAACGAGAAGATGCTGAAATGGGGTTGAAGGAGATTCTCCGTTCATTTAAAACACAGGAGAGATGGGATTGCAGATACTTTCAAGTGGAATAGAACCTACCAGCTTCAAAGGACAATGACAATGGTTTTTATTGGTTGAAAGTAGGAAGGTGAAACCAAGTACGAAGAAGGCGTGACTCTAGTGGTAGGATTAGATCTATTCCAATAAGAAACGAAGTGAATTTCACTTCAATCTACTACAGTTCACATTTAACGAATAAAACACTGCTCCTAACAATTGACAACTTTGTTATTTCGAGAATCAAAAACCTTCTTTCATCGCAATTTGTTAGTGCCGATTCAACAATCAGTGGACCTTATCCTTTCAGATTTAGCATCCGCATGCGCGCAATTTTCTGATAGAGAAAGATTGAAGATATGCGAGGAGGAGTCAACTCAACTTCATTCGATAAAAGTGTCTAAGCGTCTTTCATTTGACAGCAAATAAAATAGTAGCAAATTGAAGAAACCTCTTGATTTTTGAATAATCTGCTGATGTAATGTTACGGGTGTTATTGTTGAAGAGTAATGTGGTAACAAAAGAAAATCCCTATGTTGCTTCGACTCTTTATTTTCTTTTATGTATCCCTGTCTAGCATCAGTCTCTGACGCATATCCGGACATGAGCATAAAGATATGTTCCTCGGATCTTCCAAATATATAAAAAAACATAAAAAAAATTAAACATTCCGTTTCGGACATCTCACACCCAAGAAACATGTTGCAATCACTCTCCACTTCTAGTGAAGCTCAAAAAACAGAACTCTCCGAGTAAGCGAGCTGTCACGGTTATCTTAGTCACCTAGAATAGTGTCTAGTGGGATTTATAAAGGCAAGATATCACGAACACCCTAAGTGAAAGATAGATGTCAGATCTTTCAATATGATCAGCCTATTTATGTGGCTCAAACCTTTAATGATGTTAGGATAAGTAACCCACAACTCAAAATTTCCAGAAAATCTCAATAACTCAAATTTGGAATGACTGGGTGGAGAAACACAAAGCGTCAATCATCAATAGATCAAGAGCCAAGTCATCAACCATTTTCACACACTGCAGGGCCAACAAAAACATCTTGGAAGCCATATCCACACCCACATCCATCACATGCTCATCTGAACTACCTTTCCAGCCCATAATACCACCAATATAATATAAATCAACAAATTTTCAAGTAGACTTGACAATGGTGCAGAATCAGAATGTCTAAAGTTCTTCATAAACTAAGTAAAACTAGCTGGTAATACTTTAGTTTCAATTAGCCTGGTTAAATTTGAGACCTCAAACTTTCCTTTGAAACAGAGGCTACATCTCTCCATGATCGATCTAGAAGACCTAATCATTGTTTCTTATCGCTGTACTTCATCTACAGTTTTACAACATTGACAAAGAATTGATACTGAAAAAAGTTCCAATGAATATCACATTTGGGTTGGGAATAATATAAAAGTTAAAATGTTATAATTCAACGATTAGGTCTATTCAAGATTTAACTAAGCACTCAACCAAAACTTTTAGCAGCTTGAACTAATGCCTAACTTGCAAACATTTGCCAAGTCCATCGGTTTCATCATACAGAAGAAAACTAGAGATGGTAAGAAATTTTCAGTGAATAGCTAAAAATATTCATTAATTTGATATACAAGTTATACAAATGTACATTCAATATTATCTCATCCACCGAACACCAAAAAAAGGAAAAAAAAAATTCCAGCACCTTCAAAGGCATTTCATCCAGGGAAAAAAAAGCGAGGCAATTGGGGAAGAAGAAGAACATTACCAAAAAAGCATAGCCTTTTTTCGTTCTCCCTTCGAGACCAGTCTCAAATCATTTTTTCTTATTAACCCCATAACTCCCATCGCTTTGCAAGCTCATATAATAAACCTCAGACTTGAAATCACTTCTTTTATCATAAATCTCAGACTTTAAGTTCCTTCTTTTATCATAAACCTCAGGCTTCAAATTACTTCTATTCCCATTAGGATTACCTTCCCCAGCAGCAGCCAACCGTCTCATAGTTCCTTTCCTCCTCCATTTAACACCGTTCTTTTTCCAATTTCCCTCTGGATTTCCATCTTTACTCTCACTCTCCTGTCTCTCATTTTCACTCAAAAGCTTAGTATTTTCACCACTCTCTCCACTTCTCAAGTACGGTTTAACACTATGAACAACCCCTTTAGGGAAAAACCTGGCAGAAGGCAAACCATCAATAGCATCAAAAAGTTGAGGCCCATCTCTGTCACTCCACATATCGAAACCGCCGGGCTTCTGGAATCTGTCGGCCAAGACTTTAACTTGCTCATCGGCTGAAACCGAGAACAAGTTGGGTGCTTTTTCAACGACTTCCCAAGGGCGTTCAAGTTCGGAGACGGCGGCTTTGAGCTCGGCCCTTTTGCGCATCTCGTAGATGTGACGCTCACGGGCAAGTCGAGCTTTGAGGAGTTGCTTGGCTTTCTTGGCTTGCATGTGTTTCCATTGCCACTTGGAGACTCCACCTGGGTAAGTTCTGGGGCCACCCCCCATGCGAATTACGGTGTTAGGCGGTGGGGTTGAATTGTGAAGGGAGAGGCTGGAGAGTTTAGTGTGGAGGAAAAGGGGAGTTGGGGAAAGGAGCGATTTTGAGAATGAGAGGGTTTGAGATGGAGCCGGGATTGAGAGTGGCATTTTCAGGATTGAGGACATTGAGTCTGGATTAAAGACTGGTTTTTTGGCCTTGAGGGATTTGAACAGGACCAAGGAAGAAATCGACAAAGTTGCTTGAAGCCTGGTAAATTGCGGAGCCTGTGGCTGCGGGTGCCCTGACGTTAGGATTATCCATGATTTTTCACAGTGATAAGAAATGGCCATCGCCGGGAGCTCAAAGGAGCACCAGTGGTCTAGTGGTAGAATAGTACCCTGCCACGGTACAGACCCGGGTTCGATTCCCGGCTGGTGCAATGCTTTTATTTTTAATTTTGGATGGAGCCAGCAATCATTTTGTTTCTGGGTTGCATGAGATATTATTAATTTGATTGACTTGTTTTTCTTCAAGTATAGTAGGTACTTTGTTTAGTTTGCTTATAGTCTTAATAAAAAAAAAAAAGACCGAGGGATCGCATATCATCCTTAACTTTCCAAGCATTAAGAAATTGAGGTTTAAATATATGATGGTTGTTCGTGATGTTCACTGTATCTGATAAACAAGATGGAGCTGTGTTTCATTATTAGTCTGGATCCTACAACAGTGGAAAAGAAAACCAGATCATAGTTTACCTCATGGCTCGAACAGTTCAGGCGACTACACAAGATAAATTTATGTATTTTATTGTATCATGAAATAAACAAGGTATAACTACATGGCTCGAGCAAAATCTATGCATGCGTAAAAATCCAAGTAGCTGTCTTCTACTGAGATTGACCATCACCATGCAATGAGCTGGCACAGAATCTCCAGCAAACAATTTTTTTGGTGTTAATTATATGGTTTAGTAACCTAATGCAAGCTCTCATGCATGCTTATAATAATTCATAAGGTAGTAAAAAACTGACAAGCATTTATATTCAATTAAAAACTCTGCTCTGCTCTTTTTCTCTTCCAAGATGGTTCAAACCCCAGTTGTTTCCTATACTTATAGCATCTGATATTATTTTATTCCCTTCTTTAATACTGCTAATTTAGTGATGTAATAAACAGCTTGCTGGCTAAAGAATCATCTTGCTCCTGCATAATGCCTCGAGTTTTTGAAGCATCCCACCGCAAAGTTCGATTACAAATTCCAAGGGTCATTTTTTTGGTGAAAAGATTCCCTTCTATAACACTATGGATCGACATAGTATGTATTTTCCTGTAGTATTGCATCCAAATTCCGATCCCATATCATTGAATCAATCTTATTATTGTTTGTCCATATCATTGAATCAATCTTATTATTGTTTGTAACTTTAAATTTAAGTTTAGTTTTGTTGATTTGCATGGACATGTTTGGGCAAAACTTCTTGTGGTTTTATGATCATTGTTGACACTAATAAATTTATTGTCTGTTGAAAATCGATCCCAAGTAATAGGTAATGAAATTTGAATGTTTCTAAACAAGATGTTAAAGTGAATGATTAATTATTCCAAAGATTTAACAAGCCGGATAAATGTTTAATGGTCACATACCAAAGTGTAAAAGAAACGTCCAAGCCAAAGAAGAATTAGAGTAATAAAATACAATCCAAAAATGTTACAATCAAAATTCAAATTCGAAGGCTCTAATACTACGTTAAATTAGGTTATTAATTATTATAAAAACTTCAATTAATAAGAAATTGCTCAACTTACAGTAAAAGTTTCAAAAAAGTACAAAATTTTTTTTGTACTGCTTGTAACTTTATATCATGTAGTTTGAATAATATGTTTAATTATTTTGCGCTGAAATTGATGTCCCGATGGAGACTGTTCATTGACAAGTTATAAATGAAAGAAATGGAAATTTTACAATGTTTCCCCCGTAATCGAAAACATATTCAGGACAATGCCCGAAATCGGCTTTTAACATGTTGTTGTGCCTACATTCGAAGAACATCATCGGACATGTTTAAGCAGCTATATTCATCCACGAGTTATCCCTGTAGAGGAAAATCACCCCCCGTCTTCTTAATAATCTAAAAATATAGTGCAAAGTCTGACCTCGGCTTTATAATAACCTTTAACGCTTGCTTTGGCTTTGAAGAGTGATACAATGCGCCCTCGGCTGCCAGCGAGTCGCAAACCGCCTCTTCCATGACTCTCTTTCCCTCCCCACCACGCCAGGGTGTAAGTTTCATCTTTCGTTTTAAAATTTTAGATCAATAGATATTAGATTATCTTGATCACAACCTCTCAAATTGTTAGTAGGATTAATTCACTGGTTAACAAACTTTTACAAATAAACATATTAGAGATCTTGTTCCTTTGATTGAAGTCCGTTGATGTTTATTTCACCGATACTCAGGGGTTAAGCCTATCCCTGCAACAAAGAGAGAAGTCAGGAGGATGTCGGAGTTTTACTCTGGGAGTCATCTCCGATGGTTAAGTCAGATGTGTTTTTCTATAGTGTACTGTAGATTTGCTTGGAAATGTTCCTGACTACCTATAGACGTGCTTCTCCCTCTTATAGAATTTGTCCGGAGACATCGTGCCAGATGCTTTGGTAGTGATGTAATCCACGCCGAGCTAGTTGTCAGGCCATGATGCCTAATGGTCGGCTCGGCCAGTCGCCCCCATTCAGTGAATGTCAATTCCGCATATAAGTCGCTGTTGGAGACATTAACTCCACATTTAAACCGTTGTCGGAGAGATCACATCGATGTCAGACATGATTTGATGATTATTCCAACTCTTGTTAGAACAATATATTATGATTGATAGACGATCGACATTTATGACGGTATAATAAAGTCTTAGTTGTATTTTCTAATATATTAATGCCTGCACGTGTATCTCCCTCGATATCCCCACTCAAGAGACAACATGAAAACAGATTAAGAAATTTTAATAATTTATGCTTGGAATCCAGCAATGGGAAACTTCCATCAAACCCCACGCTTTATAGGGACGCGTTTGTAGCACTTTCATCTCTCTCTCTCTCTCTCTCTCTCTCTCTCTCTCTCTCTCTCTCTCTACTGGGAAACACAAATCAGAGAATTATTAAGTAACAATAAGATAAGTAATTGAATTGTATCATATATGTATACAAATACAATGGCATGGTAAATGCCACCTTCTGTTTAAAAATTGTGAAGAAAATTACAAGTAGAAAACTGTTTGCAAGTGGATAATACTATTGCCTTCTGCTATTGAGTCTGAAATTTATTTACTGCTATCAAAGTTTGCCAAATTCCAAATGGAGATTCAAATTTGCAGTGAAATTCTAGGCTGAAAGTCTATCATAGAAAGCTCAAAAGGCCCAAAGATATGGTTAACTGCTTAAATTTGGTGTCCAAAACCAAATCGTATGATCAATTTCATACTTTAACCATTGCATGGCAGCCCAAAGCTTGTGATGACTACTTGGGATCGTATCAGCAGACATTGGGTTGCCATTACATCACAACATTGACCAACGTTAACAGTGCAAGTTGAACTGTTCTTCTTGATTCTTCTAGCGGCATAACATAAAGCTAAGTGCTTCCACTTTAAGCTCTGACTCACCGAACGCGAAACCGCCAAGCTTTTCCTTTCTGTCGTGTTTATTAAAAGTTTCCCAGAAAAATAAAAAAAGTAGTAAATTGTAATTGCATCGAAAAATCTCGAAGATGTTGAACGAGAGATCAGTAATGGCAGTTATTAGAGCGGCGAGACGTTCATTTAGGAACGACGCCGACAAGATCGCTTTCGCCGTTCACGCCTCGTTTCTTTCCTCCGGTTTTGTCCTCATTGCCACTGGGCCTGACGCTTTAAGAGAAAACGTTTTCAACTCTTCCTCTACTGGTATTCGCTTTTTTTCCCCCCTCTTTCTCGCTTTATTGTTTACTAATTATTCTTTCACTTTCTTATAAAAAAACCACTTTGGGTTTTTAGACGAGGTTGGAATCGATAGCTGGAACCAATTCGAGGATCATTACGCGTTTGTTTATATCAATCCCGAGAAAGGGTCGAGCAAAGTGTTGGTTAAATGTCTGGCAATGAATGGGAAATTGCTTGTTGACACTTTAGCTGAGGGCAGTTCTCAACCCTTTCATCTTGAAATCGAGTATTTATCTTTTCTTTTTTTACATTTGGTCTCTAGAAAGTTGAAGTTTTTTGGAATTTGTTTAAATTAAATGTATTGTGGGGCTTGTTTGATCATTGCAGCATTGATAACTTTGTTGGGGAGAATGGAAGTGGAAATTACTCTGCACAGTACAAGAATTTGGAGAAGTTAGTGAGTAGTTTAGACAAGGAAATTATATCCAAGTTATATAGTTCATCAAGTAACCCTCCTAGGTAATTAAGCTAATTTAGGCTTGGACATTTCAGATTTCAGTTCATCAACTAGAAGTAGTTCATAGCAGTATTTCTAACGTTTGAAATTCTTGACAAGAGGATAATTTTCTAATTTCTGGTGATAGATGAACGTTTTTAGGGTGAAAGATAATTTAAGGGAATACTTTCTTTCACATTTTACATACCTTTTCTTTTCGTGCTTTGTAGTTTAGAAACAGGTGAAGGATCGAGGCGTGATGTAAATGATGCTGGTGTTACAATTAATGAACCAACAGGCCCTCAACCACATCCGTCAGGGTATTTCTTGAGTTCTTCTTTGCAAATTTGGTTTAATCCAGTTCGTAGATAATTGTTTATAGCATCTGCATACTTATGGGACATTGTGATTGGTGCAACAAATCATAATCTTGTACTCCTTAGTCTTAATTTGTTGGTCAAAACTTCAATACTGTTAAACTTTCATGACCAAGGTTTGATAATGCATGGTATCTGTTGACCAACTTGTAATTTAGGGTTTTTTTTTTTTTTTGACAATGTTTAGATTTACATGTAAGATTTCCCGATTTAGGCAAGGCTCATTGTAGCTTTTGTCCTTTTAGTTTAAGTGCCTTTAGAGAACAACTTACTTTCATATTACTCTGGAACAGACAGAATCAGTGATTGATCTGATATTAGATATTGTACGAAACCTTAAATAAGATCGGATGTGTGTTGTAAACTTCTCTGCATATTAAAGATGTATAGGGAAAAAATGGTCTGAGACTGTTGGGTTTTTTTTTTTCCCCAGTTCTTTTCCATGTCTATCTATGGGTCTAATTAATTGTCTTCCTCACAATAGCTGATATACCCAGCAAAATTATAAAACTTGCTTTACAGGGTGGTTATTCCTCCAATTAGTCCTATTGGTGGCAGCGATCTGGTTCCCGGGCCTGGTGCTGGAATGTATCCTACCAGGTCTTCTGTCCCAAATCTTTGTTTTAGTGGTCAGAACGTGTTAACTGGTTGGCTTTAGTTTCTGACTTGAGCGTGTTCTTATTTTTTAAATGGCTTTCAGGGGTGGTTTTGGTGGTGGTAGCATGCTTCTAGGTTTGTAACATTTGTTTTGTACTTTTGATGAATTTGGAGGTTATAATCCTTTAGGCAACTTAATTATATATTATAACGTGGAAGCAGGACCAAATGATCCTCGTTGGGGTGGAGTTGGTGGAGAGCATGGTTTCCCTGGAGCAGAACCGTGAGCTTTCTTGCTCTTTATCTCCGTGTGTGTGTGTGTGTGTGTGATGTGCGCTGCTGACTTTTTACCATAGATGCTAGTGTTGATGGATTGTTTGAAACAGGGGTGTTCCTCCCGGTGCACGTTTTGATCCAATTGGTCCACCCGGTGTTCCTGGTTTCGAGCCTCATCGATTTTTCAGGTGCATCAAAACTTTCAATTACAGTTTCAGATCATCAAGTTGCTCTCTATGCACTTCCAACAGAAAACCAATAACATGACACCTAATCGACTTATTTCTCTTGTCGAAATCCAGCTACGATATAAGCAAAATAGCACAACACCTAATCAACTTCTTTTCCCTGGCAGGAATCCACCGCGGAGTCCTGAGGGCGGTACTCACCCTGACCTAGAGCATTTTGGAGGTGGTTCGGATTATATTTAGATGCCATCTATGCTTCCCTTTTATCTGTTAATAATGGTTATGGAGAAGGATCTAAAGATTGTAAACAAATTTTATAACTTGTTAAATGATTTGCGCTCTTAGGGTTCATGTTTCCTTAATCTGTTTTTGTTGTTATGTTACTGCTCAATTAGGCCCTTTCAAATCAATCACAATCTTGCCTAATGAGGTAATATGAACATTGGACTAATGTTAACAAAGTACAAAAAATTTTGAGGAAATTAGTGTATTGTGGAAAACTTTATTCCCTTCACTGTAAAATTTAGTAGAAAGTGATAAGAAATGAAAGGCCATTTGTTTGGCAGACAATGGTTGTTGAAAAATAATTTTTTATTTTCAAATAGTTGATATTTTTGTTGTTTGAATGATTTTGCGTAATATATATATATATATATATATTTCCATTTGGCTGTATCGAAATAAAAATAAAAAAATACTGATTCCTCCATTAGGAGGATTGAATTTTATTTTATTTTATACGTAGGGGGATGGATGGGATGGATGTGTTGTCTGTTTTGTTTTTCAAAAGAATAAGATAGTTTCTTTGGGAACATGAATTTATTTTTTGTTATTCCAAAAATTATTTCGCAGGATCAAGTTTCGTCAATCTGGGAAATATATTCTATGTTTACGTACTACTCTCTGTTAATTAACTAAAACGTCTCCATCATACCGGCTTCAAACTCATCACGCCGGAGTGGTTATCGGGCATGACTAGAAATGATGGGGGCTTCGCCCGCGCAGGTTCGAACCCTGCCGCTCACGTTTTTCTTAATTTCCACTTGTCCAAAGCTTGCAAATCATTTGTCCTTTTTTTTTTTTTTTTTTTAATTTTTTAACTTGCTGATCTGGGGAACAGATGACATTTCTATAAACAACAGATCGCCTTCCATTTAATATTACAAAAAATAATTAAAATAATGAGGTAAATGAACAAACAATTCATCCACTCACACTCATTGCAGTGTGAGTCAGTCAACTTTCAATCCATTCCAATCAGCTCTTCATCTCAGTTGGTATTATTATTATTATTATTATTATCGTGGTTGAAACTTGGAACTGTTCCAAGTGCTCAATCTACCAAAGCCAAATCACAAGGATCCATCCCTCAACCCTGTTTTTTCACACTTTTGATCATATTTACTTTGAAATCTAGGTCTTCCCCCTCATCATTTTCTTTCTTTTCTTCCCTTCTTTAAGGGGTTTCAAGTGGGAAGAATAATTCCAAGATACCCCCAAAATGGTGTGACCTATAATAGAACGATTAACTTTTTTTTTTTTTAATTCTAGTTGCCGATTCATTTTGCGGAGATTATTTTGTTCATCACTTCGCAGACCCGAAGCTCAAAGCCTAGCCACATAAATCTCTAAAGATCACTCATCTAATATGATGTGAAAATTTGTGGAACGTGGGCGACCTTGGTTGCAAAATTCAGCCGAGAAATGAAGCAATGCACCTTTTTGTCATTTCAAGTCGTACAAGTAGCGCCAAGCCGAGGTTGTGGATCCCACAATTTGTCCCCCCCCCCCCCACCCCCCACCCAACCCCACCACTGACTTAAACATGGGAAGTTTCAGACCAAGTTCGATCTTCTTTCTTTAGAAACGTAAACAAGTTGGAAACCTGTGCGCACATCACAGTGCTTTAAATCTTTGTTCTCCACGAGTCCTTACCTCTTTTAAATCCCTGTAATTGAGTTCAAATAGAAAAATTACAGCCAACTTTCTAGATTAACAAGTGCCTGATGTGACCCCTCCTATTTAATTAAACCCCATTATTGGGGTTTCATTTTTGCTTATATTCATCCCCTTTTGATTCCTTATCCTCTGCCCAAAAACGCCTCACTTAAGCACAAGAAAAGAGGAGAAAGATGATCAAATTTCAGGGTTTTTTGCTTCTGATGTTGCTTGTCATCTCAGTTTCTTCATCCCAGATGCCCCTGGTTTCGGCAGCCAGGCCACTTTCAATCCTGCCTGATAAACAAAGTAAGAACCTATTTGTTCGTTAGTTTCTTGAGCTTTTCATTGATTCGCTGATTGTTTCAGGCCCAGTCGACTTATGGGATGTATTTCTTTTTTATAATTTATAGGGTATTCGAAGATTTTTGCTACTCTTGGAGTTATTTGCCAGTGTTGCGATGGAAGTGGAGGTGAATGCTCCAGTACTTGGACCCAGCCCTGCTCTCAGCTCAAGTGCCTGCCCTGGAAACTACATTAGGATTTTTTCTCCAATTTTCGTTTATCTCTTTTGTACCTTTTTTTTTTCTGCTTGTATGTGTATATATCATTACTAATGGAGACCAAACTATTGGATCATGTTGGCCTACTTGTTGCTTACTTGAGAGAGTGTTTTCAGCTTCAAATTATTGTCCTGAAGCTTTTGAAAGCTCAACAACTTTCCTTCTGATACATGCTGCCAGCTTACAACATTGATCAACATGTTCTTCTGGAATTTCACTTTAGACTACGCTATTTACACTGTTTGTACTTCAAATTCCTTTGAGCAACTGAGTTATTAAAATTACCGAAGAAACAAACATCCGACATATACTTCATAAACAAACAATCCGAGAAAAACATAAAAAACTTCAAGCAGAAAACTGAACCTGAATTTAGTTTAATTGGCTTTATCTGCCGTCTTTAAAATATTTTATTTAATTATTGGTATAATTATTTTAAAAAATATATATTTAATTAACTTAAACTTCGAATTTTACATTGTAAGGAGTAAATTAAAGGCGAAAACGCGTATTTTAGCCACCAAACACTGTTGCAAAATCATGAAAAAAACAATGATTTTGTGGGTGGCAAACACTCAATAATCAATCAGACCCTATTGTAAAATCATTGACTTGGTAAGTCGTCGTGAGACTAAGCAAAGGGCCAAAGCCTTCTGCCCAATGCCATTGATTGGGAGGTTAGAGGAAGGTGACCAATAAGTCATAGGATTTGTTTATTTATTTCTCCCATTGCTATCTAAGTTCCTATCTAAGCTACCTTTTTATATACGGTGTAGAAAAATAAATATCACTTTGGTATTAAGTCATTGACGTGGTCAAGGAAAATCACTTTTATGAAAAATAACAAAAGTAAAAGATATTGTAATTCTACATTTATATATATATATATGTATGTATATAGTCTTTCTTATTTTCTTGTTTTTTGGATTTATTAGCTACAAAGTAACCATGTTCACATTTTCTTTCTTCAAAATTTCCCATTGAGTGAAGAGAAATTATTTCATTACTATTAGTGAAAATTTTAGACTTCACAAATCAAATTAGTAAGAGATACATATTACTTAAAGTATATTAAAAAAAATTTCGTAAAAATCTCTTAATCTACTTATTAAATATTAAAAAAAAAGGCTTCGCTATTTATATATTAAAAAAGAATTCATCAAAAAGTTTATTGCTTTGATTAAATTTACAAGACAATAAACCTTTTAGAGGAGTTTTATATATATATATATATATATTGATAAACTTTGAGATTTTTTTTAATAATCTGGCCAAGAAAGAGGTTGGTATTATTAAAAAAAATATTTTGTGGAATTTAATTCGACCAAATGTCTTTCTAGATAACTCAAATTATCTATGGCTTAGGTAACTCAAGATATTCCCTCAAAAAACAAGAAGAATCTATCAAACTTCAAAGAGTTGGGAAAAAAGAAAAGGAAAAAAAAAGAAAAAGGTAGAGAAATCATGAGCCTGACCAAAACTTGGCCTTTTATCACTAAAAAATATTAAGCCTTCTGGCTGGCAGCTTCTCGTTTTCTCCGCCCCAAAAGCCTACAATTGGGCCTTAACAAACATTGATTTGTTTAAGCAAAAGTAGCAACATCTACTTAGAAATTTTCCTAGTCCTGTCTTTTTACATTCGAATGCTCTTTGATATTTTTCATATTTGGAATAGGGAACATGGAACTGTAAATGACCCACCATATATTTTATAAAGGAAATTACAATTTGAAAATAACATAATGATTATGAATGTTAAGATTCTAAGATTTGAGTTTTATATTTATAAAATATCATCTTTTAAAAATATTTATATGATTAATTGAATTTTGAAAAGACTGTATGAAGTAACTCACCGGAGCCTTAAGTTCAATGACCCACTTTTTCTCCCAGCTCCATAGTCATTTAGTTTTCAGTCACCCACCATTTTCTGCCAACTCTCCGTTGTCAATTAGCTTTCCAGGGGCAAACAAATTATTGATGTAACATCAGTGCTTGTAAAAACCAAGGTTAGTCATAGTCCAATCTAAGTTTATTTTATTTCCAGACCCATGCCTGAAAATTTACCTGGTTGATGTATGAAATTAGTCAATGATATATTATTTCAAAGACAATTTGTTAAGGTTTTATAAGTATTTGATTTGAAAATTATTGGGGTATTTCCTATGTTCAATCTTAGTGGCTAATTATCGATATGGACCCTAATTATTCAATTTGATCCATATCCATATCATGATTGATAAACAACAAGCTGATAAACAAAAAGCCCACAAACTCAATGAAAAGGGAAGCTAAAGTTGCGCAGTATAATATCAACATTTACGAGTTTGAAATAAATCTCAATCAATGAGTTAGTGTTTATCTAGGATTCGATCCGAATATATAAATTTAAATATTTTATTTAAATCGGACCTTAATTGGGTAGATGAAGCCCAGACCCATTTTATTTTTTTAATTTATTTTTTCTCAAACTTGGTTGCACACAAAACTAAAAAAAAAAAAGAGGGGAGGTGAGATTATATTTTTGAAAAGTAATGAAAGAACCAAATTAAACAAGAAAAGAATGCATGATCGGCTAAGTAATACCAAGCTGTAGCATTTGATTCCAGGTGGGAACTCCAACGAGTAAAGTGAATAAAAAAAAAAGTGAAAGGCATTTAAAAAAAAAAAAAAACTGAAGGGCAGACCATGAGGTATATAAATATGTATCTTTTTAAAAAGTTAGGACAAAGCTACCTTTGATAAAAGGCAAGCACCATAAAATAAAATCCCATAAAGAAATAACAGACCTTTGCTCAAAGTCTGACAAAAGCCACTTCAAATGGATGAAGCCGTTGCGTTTTCCGCAAACTTTAAAATTGATATATTTTATTATATTATAATTATATTTATAATATTTTATATATATATAAATTTTAATATATTAATAAGTTAATTTATTTATATTTTAAAATATATATTTTAATTTTATTTTAATTATTTTATTCATATTATATTTATATAATAATATTTAATATTATCGAATTTACTTTTTCGTCAATTATAATTTCTTCATTGTTCAGCATCTTAGCCGAAACCCAAATGGTCATGAATTATAGCAATGCCTAGCAGCAGCTGAAATACGTTTGGAATTCAATTTTCTTCAAAATCTTGAATTCAAGGTAAATACAAATATGCATATATTTATATATATATATATATATATTTAATTTATTAATTTTTTTACATATTGAAAATTTGTAACCATACTCATATATAATATAAATACGTATTATATATAAATATTAAATAAAAATATTTTAATAAAAATAAAAAATTGACTAACATGGGTTTAAAATTGTATTATCTATATTTTCACAGACAAGCAAATTAAATCTAAATCATACTTAAATAGTGATTAGGCATTGAATCAAATATTGTGAAATCTTTTTTAACGAAAAGAAAGAAATAAAAATACCAATGCATGTAGAATGGAATTGGCTAGGACTTTGACAAATTGGGTTTTGGTCTTTCTTTAATTTGGTCAATTTTTCAAATGAAGGTTTGTTGTCCATACTCAATTATATAAAATTAATAATTATTATAGGTAGATGTCATGCCTCTTACAATTGTAAATTCAAAAAATAAAATAAAATAATTATTATAATGCCACTAACGACGACTTGTACCGCTAAGTCTTAGCGTATACTCGGGGACGGGGGTCATTGGCACGTAGAAAGTAGTTTACTTTCTTCTCTTTTCATCTAATTTTCCACTTCTTCTTCACTTATTAATCAATATATCCATAAAACAATTTCTTGAATCTTCCACTCACCAATTAACATCTTATATATATATAAAACATAATTATCAAGTATATTGATAATGATTTTTTTAACTTCAATTACGACTTATTTTTATTATATATTTAAAAAATAAAAAAATAAAATATTTATTAATTTTTTAATCTAATTGCAAGGTTAAAAAAACTTTATTGTTAATACATTGAATAATAATCTCTTTATATAATATATATATATATATATTGGGCATGAGGTTGTTAAGTTTGAACACAAGCTTACGCTTGTATAACTCGCAATTCTTTTTTTTAATCTGCCATTTGAGGTAGTTGGCTAAATAATATGAAGTTTGAAAAATTAATCTACTTAAAAGAATGTTATGTCCATTTTTCTTTGATAAATTGAAAATGATAAATAAATTTATTAATATTTTATTATTTTTAAAAGGGTAATCTACTTATACCGACTTAAAATGAATTATTGTTGCATGTTTTTATAAATTCATATAGAATTAATATTTTAATAATTGGTCGCTAAATCTACAAACGTAATTGCATTTGTCGTGTACTTAAAATTTTTTTTGAATTAATCCGATATTTATATCATATCTATTAAAAATATTATTTTATATGTTTAATAATTGAAATATTTTTATATCAAATAAATAATTACTTACTTTAATTATTCTAAGTTTGATGTATATACAATTTACGTAAATATTTCTCCTAAATAATATATTAACTAACATTAAAAAAATTATTTCGAAGACTATTATTAGCAAAACCACCGGACAATAATATGATATTTACAATGAATACAATTGTTTGACATTTTTTTAATTAAAAAAATCATGCACTTCCAAAAGCAAATCATTTTCACTTGTGATAATTTTGAAAATTTATTATTTCCTCACCTTTTTTTTTTTTTTATCCCCAACTTGAAATAAATAATGAAATGTCAATGGTTTTAGTTAGAATCAAACGGTTAACCCCTTTAATCAATTGTTATTTTCTTGTAAGTCTGCTCTGCCAGCTACCGTATCTTTGTTTGACACGTGTAAAAGCCCTTGCAACTATTTTCGAAAGAGATACTTTGGGGAAAAAATAAATAAATTAGGTGAGTGTTTTGTATAGTTTCAACTTTGCCAATTTATAATGATGAAATTATTGATTTTTTATATATATATATAAGAGATAATAATTTGAAATTAAAAAAATTATAAGTAAATTTATTCATAAATTTAACCGTATTTTGATTTTTTGTTAAGTTTAAAAATTTATTTTACTTTTTTATATTAATATCAAAATATTAATTTTTATATTCATGTTTTGTGTATTTTTGTATATTAAATTTAAATAATTTGTACTATTAAAATAATATTTGGATTGGGCTTAATTCGAAAATCATGAAAACCTCGTCAAAAGCTTAATTAGTACTAATGGAACCTATCGAGTTAGGCAAATAAAATGATTCATGAATAATTTTGATTATTTAAATATTAAATTTATTAAATATTATTTTTTAAAATTATTTTATTTAATTTGGCTGTCTCAATAAACAGCATTTGCTATTAGTACTATGAATTGACATCAAATTGATTAGAAGATTTAGCATAAAAAAAAAGTCATTAAAAAATTGAAACAACTATGCAAATTATCAAAGACTAATATTCACAGCCGTAGGTCATCTGTTTAAGGAAATGCACGTGCACAGCAGTCTCCCAATTCTTGGTGGGAGGTTGACGAGTTTGACCACTGATCAACGGTTAAGGAGACCAACACCCCCGTTCGATTATTTCATCTGTAAGTAGATCGGACGGTGTACGATCAATCTAGTTCACACCTTGTAATTATTTACATTTAATGAGATGAATTTAAATGAATTTGGATTCAAATTCTGAAGTTCTTTACATTATCATTAAGACCGTTTTTTTTTCATAAAAAATTATAATTTCATGTACATAATTTTAAGATTTGCTAATGAGTACCTTTAAACAAGTATTATTTACAATAATATTTTATATTAAATGCAATAATTAATTGTTATTCCGATAAATTTTAATGTATTAAAAATGATAATTTACTTAATACAGTAGCCTTATAGTTGTTCTTAGAACTGTTCATTTAATGTTCTTTTTATATTTATCGTGAATTAAATAAGTTTAAGATCTATCATTTTCGTATAAACTTCATATCATAAATGATTATTATGAGACTATCAATTTAATTATCAATTTGAGCTTTGTTTCTTTTTGTTTTTCCTGTATCTTTGATCTCTATCCCTAGCTTTTATCATTTCTTTATTTTATTAATATCCTTTCACATTCATATAAATATATAAATATCCAATCAAAGTAATTGACTGGGAATTTTAGCATGACGAAATTTGAGCTAATAATAATAATAATAATAGAAGAAGCAGCTATAGATAGAGAGATTTCAAACTGCACAATTTGGCTTGGTATGGTTGGATTACTATTAAACTACTTGGATAAGTCTTTTTTAAACTGCAATTTAATTCAAGATTTACTTCAATGTATATATATATATACTTACAAGTAATTTACTTCATTATTATGTATTACTTATCAAAATAAATTCCAACCATATACAAATTTAAACAAAAAACTAAACTTTTTTTCATATAACAAATGATAGTTATATATATTTAATTACTTTCTAATATATCTTTAATTATCATTTATAAGCGTAATTTTTCGCAATTGATGAGTAAATTGTATATATAAATAATATTAAATGAATATATTAAAAAGTAATAGATTAAATTCTAATATGAAGCATTAATTATTAAACACTTATGCTCAAGTGTTATTAACCTAATATGAACATATTTTACTTGTAAAAACAATAATAATACTAATCTACCCCTATATAATTTTCTTTTGTTTTAAATAAGCTTGTAAATCAGATTTTTTTTTTCATTTTTTTGACCAGGTAAGTTGTTTAAAAAGGAAAAAGACATGTTATGTAATATCATTAACCAAAATTACCAAAGAAGTAGGGATTTTTGGTAACAGGTTAGAGCAATTCTTATGAATATATAAATGAAGATTTTTTTTTTTTTTTGGTTGTTTGGATAAAGACAAAGGAAGATTAGTTGATGATGATAAAATGCACTGTTCGCTTATCAGGAAAACTAATGGTGGGACCTTAGTAAAATCTGTCACCTTCGGTGATTATGATGAACAAATCTCCACCCTTCATCCTTCCTACTTTAGTGTAACTTTTGATTTTTGATTTGATGAAGTCTCTCAAAGAGTTCCACTTCTATTGGGACCCACAATTGCCTCACCAGTCAGTGACTCCCTTCCTTTTCCTGAAAGATATATTAAAAACCAGTAAATATATAAAAAAAACAAAAAAAATTAAGATAAAGTTGTAAGCTTGAAGGTGATTAGCACAGGAACAGCAAGTAGCCAGGAAACAAAACATACAATAACTCTTAGGAAAAAAAAAAAAAGAAAAGAAAAAAGAAAAAGACTCCTCTTTTTTCTTAAACTCCACTAATTCTTTCTCTCTCTCTCACTCTCCAAATGATTCACATTTACTTGCTTCTTTCGCTCTTGTGGCTGACTTTGCACTATAATTGCATTAATGGGTACTTGTCATTTTGAAATTTACCATTTCTAAAGAGAATCAAAATCAGATTTTTATTTTTTTTTTGTTTTTAATATTATACAGTCACAAAGAGCTCCCTTTTTTAGCTGTTGTTTCTTTCTTTAGCACCATTTCTTTTCTTTGTTTTTTTCATGGTCTCTCATTTTACCATTTGTTGTCTTCACCATGGAGATGGAGAAAAGCCTTATCTTTTCGCTTCTTTTATTCTCCTTGCTTCTTCTTTTTGATTCCTCCTCAGCCCAGATGCAAGGTATTTCCTTTTATTTATATTTGTATTAGTTACAAACAAAATAAGTTCTTTTTGTTATTTGTTTGCAACTTTCTCCATGTTTTGTGAAATTTAAGCTTTTCTATGGTATGGGGTTTAAGGACATCGATTTTTCTGGGATTATCTTATATAATCGCTTATATTTTAATTTATTGTCATCTTATTAATACTTATTTTATTCCTCTGGAAATATGTATCAATCTGGGATTCATTCTATTTCAGCTTTGGGTTATATAATTTGAGTGATATCTTTGTTTTCTGTTCTCATTTTATGTTTCATGGTTTACTATGAAGATCTATTAGTTTTTTTTATAATAGTGATTTGAACTTCATCTAGTGTACTAGCCAACACATGCTATCTTTTTGTAAGAAAGAGTAAAGTATTTATTTTGGTATCTTTTTAGTATTTATTCTGGCTTTGAATATGTGAAAATCCTAACTAATTAGCCCAATTTTGGTCTTGCTTCCCTTACAGACAGAGATTCTTGTTGTCATAACTGATAACCCAACTTAAAACTCTGGGTAAAAGAACCTGAAAATAGTTGTAGACCGATTGAAAACAGTTCCACCAATCTCTTTTTTGTTGAGCATTATTTGTTGTCGGAGTTATTTTTAGCATAATGCTATAAACCGGGGACCAGGAAGCATGCAAGGCAACATTGCAACTAGACACAACCAGGAAAGGTTAATAATGTTAGAAAATTTCTCCTCATGATTTTGTAACATATTATTGTCTTAAATCACATTAGCATAAACTGAGTGCATTAAGAGCGAAGCATTTTTAGACCAGAAAGCATCTTGCATCCATGTAGATATCTGTTTCCTTGAAGTGTGCGCATATTGTAAGTTTTATTTGTCTATTTATGGAGTTATTACAAGTAACAAGTTTTAGACATTAGAAAAAAATGTGATTCACTTGTAAAGTTCGGTTTTTTTTTTAATTTTACATCCTTCAGCGGTCTTTTCTCTTTGACCATGATGCATGATGCCAAGCATTTGGAAGGTGAATTCTAATGGAGTTTTGGGATGACTGTTAACAATTCTAAATGCATGAAACAGGTTTTGTGAGTTTGAATTGTGGGGGTGATGGAAATTTCACTGATGAACTCGGTCTAATGTGGTCTTCCGATGATTTTCTCAATTACGGAGAAACAGCTGGCATATCAGTTTCAAATGAGACAAGAAAGCAGTATACGACACTCAGGCATTTTCCTGCTGATTCCAAGAAGTACTGCTACAAACTTAACGTTGTAAGCAGGACTAGGTATCTTGTAAGGGCAACTTTCTTGTATGGCAATTTTGACAACAATAATGTTTATCCAAAATTTGACATTTCTCTTGGGGCTACTCATTGGTCTACAATTGTTATATCGGATGCTAATACTATAGAGATGACAGAGCTTATATTTCTGGCTACTAGCCCTACTATTAGCGTCTGTTTATCCAATGCTACAACTGGACAGCCATTCATATCTACCTTAGAACTTCGACAGTTCAATGGTTCGATTTATTACACACCATATGAAGAAAGCTTTTATCTCAGCGTCTCTGCTAGAATCAACTTCGGTGCAGACAGTGAATCACCAGTTAGGTATGCTTGGGCACATTTTAAGATTGCTGTTAGATAAACTGTTGTCCTTCCATACAGATTTGTGTTACAGAAGATATAAAAGTACAGTTATCTTTCAGGTATCCTGATGATCCATTTGATAGAATATGGGAATCAGATTCTGTGAAGAAAGCAAATTACCTTGTTGATGTTGCTGCTGGCACTGTCAAAGTCTCAACTAACAAGTCAATTTACATTGGCAGCAATGAAAGGCCGCCTGAAAAAGTGATGCAGACTGCTGTAGTTGGTACAAATGGATCGTTAACTTATCGCTTGAACTTGGATGGTTTTCCTGGTTTTGGCTGGGCATTCACGTACTTCGCAGAAATTGAAGATTTGGTTCCTGATGAGTCCAGAAAATTTAGGCTGGTGCTACCAGGCCAGCCTGATTTGAGTAAACCTATTGTTAATATCCAAGAAAATGCCCAAGGAAAATATCGTGTTTATGAACCAGGATATCCTAACATATCCCTCCCCTTTGTATTATCATTTAGATTTGGGAAGACATCCGATTCTTCCAGGGGGCCACTTCTGAATGCTATTGAGATAAACAAGTATCTGGAGAAAAATGACGGTTCGTTGGATGGTACGTAAGATTAAGTTTCATTTAGTATGTATTATTGTAACACGTTCTGTGGTTTGATTCTTGGGATTCTGACTTGAATTTTCGTCTAAATTATAGCTGGTAGGCATATGGCCTAGCCTTGTCTATCTCATTTTGGTTGAATCTTGAAAGTTATAATCACAGTGTCGCTGACATTAGATTTTAATGAGTTGCAGGAGCAGTTGTTGCTAATGTGGTTGCACTCTACCCATCAGCTGACTGGGCACAAGAAGGTGGTGACCCATGCTTGCCTGTTCCATGGTCATGGGTGCGGTGTAACTCTGACAGACAGCCAAAGATAGTTTCAATGTAAAGATTTATGCCACCTGAGATTCTTGTCTTCAGTTAAATTGTTTTTTTATGGTAATATCTGAAACAAATATGACTACATTGTGACTTCTTTTGTTTATCGCTTGGCAGCCTTTTGTCCAACAAGAATTTGACGGGGAACATACCCTCAGATTTGACAAAATTGAGCAGTTTGGTTGAGTTGTAAGCTTCAAACTGCATTCTTACCTTTGCTAGCTATTAGCACAGCCTTTCTTCCTTTGCTTCTCTCTCTCCCCCGCCCCCCTTTTTTTGTTTAATTCAGTTGGTTGATGCACCTGTTGTACCCCCTAAACAAACTAATTTCTTATCTTTTGGTTACAGATGGCTTGATGGGAATTCCTTGACTGGTCCAATTCCAGATTTTACTGGATGTGTGGACCTAAGGATCATGTAAACACTGATTGCTCTTCTCTTAACTGTGATATTTTTGTGAAGTATTTGCTGACTAATTTTTTTGTCTGATATAGCCATCTTGAAAACAATCACTTGACGGGTGAGCTACCTTCATCTTTAATGAACCTACCAAACTTGAGGGAACTGTAAGTCATTTGAACTTGTCTGTTAGATGTTTTTATTTGTCAGACAGAACTTTCCATATTTTAGAAGTGAAATTCTAATATAGTTACTGTTCTAGTTAAGATTGGATTGATTCAATTTCTATTGTTTTATTTATGTATTGCTGTTTTCCATGTTGCTTTCTAGGAAAAAAATCTTATAGAGTTGATGCTTTCATGATGCAGGTATGTGCAGAATAATATGTTATCTGGGAGAGTACCATCAGGCCTTCTGAGTAAAAACTTGGCTTTGAAGTGAGTATCATAAAGTATAGAATTGAAATGCATTATCAAATCTTTAATAATTGGTGTAAGTATCATATTTACATGTTGTATTTATACAACCTACATGTATTAAGTCGATGCTAGGAAGTGTCTTTGTTTAATTTTGGCGAAGGTACCTCTATTCTCTCTTAAAAACAAATATAAACATACAAACGTATATACACACACAGGAAGCAGCATTGGTAATTCTGTTGAAAGGTACACTTTTTTCGGAAATAGTGTATCATTCCAAGCAGTTGTTGGAGAAATGTGAGACGTCAACAACTGTTGGTTCTTCATTAAGCGAAAAGAGGGTGACAGACTATTGTTTGAAAAGAATCAGATTATCATAACATGATTTTAAATTTCTAAACCGCCAGCTAGGTGTTATTATGCAAACTTTGAATTCGCACTTTGCATCTTTTTTGTTTTGGTTTTCTTCCCTTGTAATGATTATAGAAGGCCTATTCCTACTTTTTTAATGGATAAGAAAAGTTACCTGATAGGAGCCAGTCAAGGAATCGTACACAAACTGCAAATATGTTCTTATCTGCTCGTTGGTAGGCATAAATATATCTACATTCTGGCTTCCCTTCATAAAATTTTTTATCCTTTTCTCCTTTTATACTAATATATGCTCCTTTGTTAGTTTAGTGCAATATAGTTACAACTACTTCTTTCCCACAGCTATGCTGGAAACATTAACCTTCATGAGGGGGGTGGAAAATCGAAACACCTTAGAACTATTATTGTTGGTTCGTCAGTTGGGGCTGCTTTTCTGCTAATATCTACAATTTTGTCTTGCATTATTTTGCGCAAGGGGAAGAAAAAACATGAACAAGGTATGGAACTGGGTTTTTGAAGTTTTGTCTAATATATTACGTTTCTGGCTTGACATGCTTAATTTCTTTCATTTTTGTCAGAACAATTCCATCATTCTTTGCCTGTTCAACGTCAAAGAATTGCTTCTTCATTGAGCAATGCTCCAACGGAAGCTGCTAATTGCTTTACATTAGCCGAGATCGAAGAAGCTACGAAGAATTTTGAAAAGAAAATTGGTTCTGGAGGCTTTGGAGTTGTATACTATGGCAAAATGAAAGATGGAAAGGAAATTGCGGTAAAAGTTCTTACTAGTAATTCCTTCCAAGGAAAGAGGGAATTTACAAATGAGGTAAGTTTATCCTGCTTCGGTAATCCTTGGTCATAATTAGAAAGAGAGTTCTGAGCCTTTTAAATAATTTATATTGCATTGATCGGCATATTTCTTATTGGCCATTCGAAGCAAACATCATGTGAGCTTTTGACTTATTGGGTAGGTGAGTCTTCTTTCAAGGATACATCATAGGAACCTGGTACAGTTTCTTGGGTATTGTCAAGAAGATGGGAGAAGTATGCTTGTTTATGAGTTCATGCACAATGGAACTCTCAAAGAACATCTGTATGGTAAGTTCAAGTGTTCTTAGGTTAAAGGCAACATATAAATTGAGTGCTCACCCGTGTGTAATTTTTATTAGGTCCTTTAACACGGGAACGTGGTATCAGTTGGATAAAACGCCTTGAGATTGCTGAAGATGCTGCAAAAGGTACTTAAGCTAATGGAATAAATTGTAATTTCTTTGTGCAGAAGGTTCTTGCTTTGTTCAAGTGACTGAAGGTTTGATTCATTGTATTCCTGTATTCAGGGATCGAATACCTTCACACTGGCTGTATTCCTGCAATTATACATAGGGATTTAAAAACTAGCAATATTCTTCTTGACAAGCACATGAGGGCGAAGGTTTCAGATTTCGGGCTTTCAAAGCTCGCAGTGGATGGAGCATCACATGTGTCGAGCATAGTTCGGGGAACTGTGGGGTATTTGGATCCCGAGTAAGGGCTTGCTTCTACTAAATCCTCCCTTCTTTGCATAAAATGATGCTAAATGACTATTTGCACTGATTTGCTATTGTTGCTGCCTGCTGTTCTCAAATAATTAAATTGTTTTTAGAGGATAAAATTGTGTTTGCGGACTGATAAATGAGGATTATCTCTCCCAAGTCCACTGTTTCTGAGGGAAATTTTGTTTTTTGCTGGCATTGTGAAATTCTGTCCCATTGGGTTTATAATAATTTTTCTTTTGGTGCACAGGTATTATATCTCCCAACAATTAACCGATAAAAGTGATGTCTATAGCTTTGGTGTCATTCTTCTGGAACTGATGTCTGGTCAAGAAGCCATATCCAATGAAAGCTTTGGTGTTAATTGCCGTAACATTGTCCAGTGGGTAAGTTCATATAGTTACATGAAGGCAAGGGTAAATGTTTCGATCGAAGTACCTTAGGTGCAAATGATTTTGCTCTTGTTATTTGCAAAAGCTTTCTTTCATTCCATGAGCATGCTGTCATTTGTTGATATTTTTCGGATAAATATTTTGCAGGCAAAGTTGCATATCGAGAGTGGGGACATTCAAGGAATCATCGATCCTTACCTACGCAATGACTACGACATCCAATCAATGTGGAAGATTGCGGAGAAAGCTTTAAATTGCGTGCAACCTCACGGGCATATGAGGCCATCAATATCGGAAGTTCTCAAGGAGATCCAAGATGCCATCTTAATCGAAAAGGAAGGGCTGATGATTAGAGAAGGTAACTCCGATGAGATGTCCAGGAACTCTGCAAATTCTTCCTTTAACCCCGGTTCCTTGGATATGGCTGGAACTGATAATTACCTATCATTGGATGACTCCATTGCACGACCAGTTGCACGATAATCCTATGTTTGCCAATGTACAAAGAGAAAATCCCTTCTGTTTTCCTTTTTATAATATTCTGTGTAATATTTGCCAGAATCTTCAATCATGCTCTAGATTTTTAGGAAATTTCTTGTGCATCCCCACCCCAAAAAGGAGGGAAGATAAAAAGAAAAAAAACAAAGATGGGATGATGATCCCACAAGACAGAACAGATCCAAGTTTTTGAGGGTGTAATTTTTGGGTTCTTGTTGCATGGTATATAAACTTTATTTCCTTTCTTGCACGAAATCTATGTTCTTCACAACTGGAGAAGAAAAAAAAAAAAAAAAAAGAAACAATTTCGGCATGGTTTTCTTCATGCTTAGCTTGTATGGAACTCGTATGATTTGGTTTCATCCTGCATGGTGAATGCAAGATTAAGGATTGGTAAGCAAGGTGCATCTATTCTGACAGGAATAGTGCTGATGAGTGGGGCCACCGGCCCCCGTCAAACGGTGGCAAATTTGTAATAAGTGGAACATTGGAGATGAATGGGGCCCCCGGCAACTGTCAAAAGGTGGCAAATTTGTGATCACTAAGTGTGGAATAGCTGAAAGTAGCAATCTCTTATCGGAATGACGAAGACCAGTTGAAACTGGTTATATAAGACTGAAAGAAACTTGGCTAAATTACCAGAAGGAGCTCTATGACCAATTTCATTTTGAAGTAAATCTCCATATTTGCCAGCAAAACTTTATCCGAAAAAATTTTGGATAAATATTTCGGAAATGTTAATTTACATTAAAAATTTATTAAATATAAATTAAAAATTAAAAATTAAAAATTTTTGTATTGGAAAAATAAACTTTGAACAGTTATTTAATTTTGGATTTTATGAGCCAAATAATGAATTAATTAATTGTAATACGATTAACCGTTAACGAACAGGGAATGTTACGCTGTGGATAAAGAAGTGAACACAATCCAGTCGACGTAGTACTTTCCTTCTCCATTCAACACAAGCACCAAAATCTTCCATCTTCCTTCTTCCTCCGCATAATTCAAATACTTGTTTTCCTTGTTCTTTTATTCCCCAAATGGAGAAGCTCTGGCCATGGCAATGATTATTTCTTCCCCTTCCTCTTGCTCTTCTTCTTCTTCTTCTTCTTCTTCCTCATTTACCTCCGCTCTACATTGGCTCTCACCGCTTCCTCTAACTCCTCCTTCTCCTCCTTCAACCACGGCCGCTGCAACTTCCTCTAAGCCCAATCGTCCATTTCCGGTGCAAGTCACAGCCCATCAGCAAGCTCAACCCACTGCTACTGATTTATCCCTCCCAACTAATAAGGGGAGTAACGATGATCAAACCCTTCTTTCACTCCTCCGCCAAAGGAAAACTGAACAAGCTTGGACTCATTACTCCCAATCCCCTCACCTTCCGACCCCTACTTGCCTTAGCCGTTTAGTCGCTCAACTCTCTTACCAAACTACTCCACAGTCCCTCACACGCGCTCGTTCCATCATCACGCGTCTCCGCGATGAACGCCAGCTGCACCGTCTCGATGCCAACTCCCTCGGCCTCCTTGCCTCGGCTTCCGCAAAATCCGGGCATACCCTTTACGCTTCTTCCCTCATCAAGTCCATGCTTCGCTCTGGTTACCTCCCCCACGTCAAAGCATGGAGCGCTGTCGTTTCGCGGCTATCTACTGAGTCTCCCTCAGAGTCGATAAGCCTTTTTGACTCTGTGACTCGCCGCGTTAGACGCTTCGCGGATCCTTCAATTGTTGCTGATTCCAAACCCGACACGGCTGCCTATAATGCCGTCCTTAACGCTTGTGCAAATTTGGGGGACAAAAGTAAGTTTTTGAAACTGTTTGATGAAATGCATGAATGGGGTTGCCAACCTGATGTTTTAACTTATAATGTTATGATAAAGTTCTGTGCTAGAGCTGATAGGAAGGATTTGCTTGTGTGTGTGTTGGAGAGGATTGTTGAGAAAGGAATACGTTTTTGTATGACTACTCTGCATTCCCTCGTTGCCGCTTATGTTGGATTTGATGATATTGAAACGGCTGAGAAAATTGTTCAAGCTATGAGGGAAGGAAGGAATGATCTTTGTAAGATTCTCCGGGATGCTAATTTGGAAGATTTAAAGCAAGCTGAGGAAGATTATGATGATGATGACGGTGAGGAGGAGGAAGATAGGAAAGATTTGAGTCAAAAAAAGGGAGATGATATAGTATTTGAGAAGTTGCTTCCTAATTCGATTGAACCAAGCAGTGAACCACCATTGTTGCCAAAAGTGTATGCACCTAATTCTAGGATTTATACGACGTTAATGAAAGGTTATATGAAGGCAGGTAGAGTTACAGACACAGTGAGGACATTAGAGGCAATGAGGCATCAGGATGATAAGGCTAGTCATCCTGACCATGTTACATACACAACTGTCGTTTCTGCTTTTGTGAAGGCAGGGTTGATGGATAGAGCGCGAGAAGTGCTAGCTGAAATGACAAGAATTCGTGTGCCTGCTAATCGGATTACTTACAATATTCTTATGAAGGGCTATTGCCGGCAGCTGCAAATAGACGAGGCAAAAGAGTTACTAAGGGAGATGGCTGATGATGCAGGGATTAAGCCTGATGTTGTTTCATATAATATACTGATTGATGGTTGCATATTGATTGACGACAGTGCAGGAGCGCTTGCATTCTTCAATGAGATGCGGGGGAGAGGAATCACTCCTACCAAGATCAGTTACACTACGTTGATGAAAGCTTTCGCTTTGTCAGGTCAACCAAAGTTGGCTAACAAGGTTTTTGATGAGATGCTTAGAGATCCAAGGGTGAAAGTTGACTTGGTTGCTTGGAACATGTTGGTGGAAGGATATTGCAGACTGGGACTAGTTGAAGAAGCAAAGAAAGTAATCCAGAGAATGAAGGAAAATGGGTTTTACCCTAACGTTGCTACTTATGGTAGTCTAGCAAATGGGATTTCATTGGCTAGAAAACCAGGGGAAGCACTTTTACTTTGGAAAGAGATAAAGGAAAGGTGCGAGATGAAAAAGGAAGACGAGAATCAATACTCGGATTCTCCTTCCCCTCCGCCATTAAAACCAGACGAAGGTCTGTTAGATACTCTGGCCGATATATGTGTTCGGGCTGCTTTCTTCAAGAAGGCTTTGGAAATTGTGGCTTGCATGGAAGAGAATGGCATACCACCAAATAAGACCAAGTACAAGAAAATCTATGTGGAGATGCATTCAAGGCTGTTTACTAGCAAGCATGCTTCGCAGGCGAGGCAGGACCGGAGGTTTGAGAGGAAGAGAGCGGCTGAGGCATTCAAATTCTGGCTGGGTTTGCCTAATTCCTATTATGGAAGTGAGTGGCATTATGAGCCTACAGACAGATGATTATTTATGTCTCTTGGCTCTAGGTCTCTAAAACAACATGAACATTACTGCATACTTTTTACTAATTGTAACTCCGTGATTGTGTAATGCACTACAAATTGCAGATGCAAAATAATCAATCAAATAGTGTTTCATTGTAATGAATCGAATGGTTTCTTCACTGTATATATAATCTAGAAATATGTTGGGAAGAAATGCTGAAGAGATTGATATTCGCTTCTGATTCATACTAATGCTAAAGCTAGACTTGGCAATTCAAATATCCATGTTATGTTTTTTTGTTTTACAATCTTGTTTAAATTATTATATGTTTTTATAAATTTTGATAAATTAATAATTTATTTTATATAAATTTTGATATATTTATATTAATTTTTTATATTATATTATATTTTAATTATTTTTATATCATATTTATGCCGCAAACGAACGATGTTCGAAGTTAGTCTAGTTAAAGCCGAACTTCCGTTAGCTCAGATTCCAATTTCCATTCACTTCCTGTAATTTTGGACAAATTGTTACACTTACATCCGGTGTATTACACTAAAAATGCACTGAAGCTTCCCCTTTCGTATGTCTATTCGTTGAGGATAAATTTAATAATTTTAAACATGATTAAATTAAAATAATATAAAAATAAAAATATAATATAAAAAATAAATAAATAAATATAGCATAAATATTTAAATATATTAAAATTTATTTAATCAATAAATAAATTATTTGGAGTTTAGATAATATTTTAAGTTTAGTGTTGTAAGAGATTTTAATTTAATACGATGTTTTAATATTTTATTTAATTTGTTTGAACTATAAAATTAATAGTTGAATTTGATTATAAATTTTTATTTGATTAACCGACTAGTAGTCAATCTTAAACTTAGTGTCCGTTTTCATGAGTTGGTTTCGATAAAATTGAAAAAAACAGTGATAGTGAAATTAGTTATTAAAGCAATGAGATTAGATACTGTTGCAATGAGATTAAAATTAGTAGTAGAATAAGTACTTGAATTTAATCGTAACGGTGATAGTGAGATAAAAATAAAAAAAAAACCATTAAAAATGTACGACTAAAATGGTTATATATATATAATAAATAATTAAAAATTATTAAAATATATTTATATTAAATAGTAATAAAATTATATTTATATTGAATAATAATTTAAAATTTTAAAATTATATTTATATTAAATAATAAAATATAAATAAAATTATGTTTTTGTTAAATAATAATTATAAATTAATAAAATGTATATTTATATTAGAAAAAATAAATTATTAAAATTAGATTAATATTAAATAATAAAAATATATTAAAAACTAAAAATTATATTTATATTAAATATTTGTTAAAAATTATTTATATTAAAATGTAATTTAATAAAAACAAATTTTACTCCCTTTACTACCTTAAGGGTTGAGCAATTGGCCTAGAGCTCTGACCATCTAGCTGGAGAGGCCGGTGGGAACACAAATTCAAATGATTTGACACGTGGAAGACCATAAATCAAAATCGTCAATCACCATGGTCCTTAGATCGGAAGGCCGGCTTTTTTTTTTTTTTTGGCCTTTTTCTTCAACCCCTTCCGATCTCCGCCACGTTTTCGTACTTTGGAAAGGGACCCGAAACAGACAAACCATTTCCGGTAAACACAAAAGAGACGCAACCAAAAACCCTCCCCCCAAATATCCCAGGGATTTCATATTTTACTCTTGAATTAGGGAAGCCTCATTTCTTTACACCACGGAATTCAAGTAAACGGCGGTACGCAGCTTTTTCTTTAATTAATTTGACTTATTAGTTAATCTCTTTGCAAATTGGGTTTTTATGATTTTATCAGTATATATTTTTGAGCTGTTGATGGTTTGCGAGGTTTTACTTTTTTTTTAAATGAACTATAGATTTGACATTTTAGGGTACTTTAATTCGAAAAATATTCCTGAAGAAATCGACTTGAACTGTCATGCTGTTCCCGTTGACCGAGAAAACGAGGATAATGATGTAAGTGTTGCGGGGGAGCCTGCCTTTGGGGCGAGCTTTTGTTTAACCGAGACTGTAACTGAACGTGTAGTTGATGGAGGGATTAGGGACTTTGGAGAGGATAATGAGTCGGCGGCTGGTGCTGGAGTTGAAGAGTTAGGGAAAGAAAGCAAAATTGAGAGTGTAAAGAATCAATCCCTTGATTTGGAAGTTGATTTTGGGTCTTTAGGTGAAGAGGTGGATGATAAAGTTAGTCCTAGGTTAAGTTCAGGTGGGATTTCATTGATGGAGGTCGATGGAGGATCAAGAGGAAGTGAAGACAGAGATGGAGAGAGTGTTTCTATGGAAGTCAAGAAGCCAGTGGAAACTGAACAAATGGCTGTGAGGTCTTCTGGTGAGGTAACCGAGGACCTTAATGTTAGCGTATGTCCTAAGGAGGACTCATTGATAGAGGGGACTAGCATTCGGTCAAGCTCAATTGCTGATAATAGAGTATTCAGTCTCGTGATGAGAAGCCTATTTCTTCAGCATTAGCTCATCAAAGCCTTTTACCGTGTGAGGACCTGAAAATGAGTTCAAAGGAAGGATCTTCTGGCAGATCAGAAAGTTGTGATATGGACGTTGACAAAAAAAATCAAACCACTGTGATCCAAGGTGAAAGGGATTTTAAGAATGCAGAAATTAGGTCTGAAGTGTTAAATGCTGCAGTAAACTTGAATCAATGTACAAGCACAGATGAGGATGTATCACTTGAATTTGATGCGAAACCTGAAGGACCTGAATTTTGTGTCTCTGATTTAGTGTGGGGTAAAGTAAGAAATCATCCCTGGTGGCCGGGACAGATATTTGATCCTTCAGCTGCTACAGCAAAGGCAAAGAAGTATTTCAAAAAGGAGTGTTATTTGATTGCATATTATGGTGATCAAACATTTGCTTGGAATGAAGCATCACGGATCAAACCCTTTAGGCCCCATTTCTCATGTATGGAAAAGCAGAACAATATGGAAGAGTTTCACCATGCTGTGGATTGTGCTTTGGATGAGGTTTCTAGACGGGTAGAGTTCGGTCTGGCCTGTTCTTGCATTTCCAAGGAAGCATATTCCCAGGTTAAAACTCAGATAATTGTTAATGCTGGGATCCGGGAAGAATCAAGTAGAAGAGATGGTGGGGACAGGTTTTCAAGTTCTGCTTCCTTTGACCCTTTTGAACTTGTTGAAACTATGAAAACATTGGCCCTATCAATCTTATAGCAAGGTTGATAGACTGCATTTAACAATATCACAGGCACAGTTGTTAGCATTCCATCGTTGGAAGGGTTACTCTCAGCTACCGGAGTTTCAAAATGTTATGGATTATTGGAGACTGATGCCGAAATCCCTCCCTCTGAGGAAGTGAAGAAATGTAGCGAACTGATTGAAAATGATGTTCCTAGTGTCGAAGTTGACAAAAAGGTGCCCTCTGAAAAAGAGAAGCCAGAGAGTCGAGATGGCTTTTCTTGTAAACAAAAGAAAATCGTTACAGTTTCCAGCGAAAAGGAGAAAAGCTTGTCGGAGTTCATAGCTGAAAGGCAGTTGAGTTCGCAAAATGGTAAAAGGAAATTGAATAGCAAAATTGGTGGCAAGTTAATTTCTTCATCCCCTGCTAAAAGGCTAAAGGCTGTTGACTCTGTGTGTGATGATTCAGCAATGAAGCAGAACAAAAGTAATGTTTCGGCAGGGTCTGTTTATAAGTCTCTGCAGTCTAACCAAACCTTCAGGGTTGGAGCCAGCATCCTTAGGGTTGCAAACCAAATGAATGGTTCAATATTTTCGATGCCAGTACGTGAGCATTGTGATGGGACATCTCCAAAGTATGCAGTTAATAATAAAAGTAAAGGAAAACCTCCATCTGGTAAATCTCCGGAGAAGGCTTCTCAAACAGATATCTCTTCCCCTGATGAGATGCTCTCACAGCTTTGCTTGGCTGCTGCAGATCCCTTGAAAGGGTATAATTTCTTGGCCTCTATTGTTTTTTTCTTTACTGAGCTAAGGAACTCAATTGCTTTGGATGTTAACTACTCTGAAATGTCTGAACAATCTTTGGAAAAAGGAACTGATGCCATAATTGGGGAGAAATCAACCAGGTTCAAAGTTACTGGAAAGTCTAAGTTGATCTCAATCAAAGGCTCTTCTTGTTCTGAAAGGATAATCCAATGCCTTCCTGAAGAGCAATTAGCAGTTGACGAGCACAACCAACCGCAGAGATTTCTCCTAAAACTCCCTAGTGAAAAGAGCTTTTTGGTAGTTGAATCACAGCCGGCCGCCCAAGCAGGTGCCAATATGGATATTGAGCAGAAAGATGCAGTCACGGATGAAAATCTTGGAATGGAAGCGGAGAAGCAGAGAGCATAGTTTGATGAAACTTGTACGGAGGATCTATCTCCAACTGCACTGATTCTTAATTTTTCAGACATAGATTCGGTTCCTCCAGTAGGAGACCTGAATAAGATATTTAGCCAATATGGTCCTTTGGTTGCGACAGGGACTGAAGTGTTCAAAAAGAGCAAACGGGCCAAAGTGGTTTTTAAAAGACATTCAGATGCAGAAACAGCTTTCAGCAGTTCTGGAAAATACAGCATTTTTGGACCCTCGCTTGTTAGTTACCGCCTTAAGCGACTGGCTTCTACACCAAGTGAAGCTTCTTTCTCGAGGTGCAAGTAAAAGAAGCAGAGCGGATGAAACACGTGGAGACTAAAATTCTACTTGATTCTTTGGATTCTAGTCAAAGTTGATGTCGAGAGAGAGTTTAAGCGTTCACATCCCTAGGTTTGAAATTCTAAAGGCTTTTCTTTGATGAGGTTATATACACACCGTGGTAGGTTGTATTAGCTGAAAATATTAGGATCAAACAGTGACATTTATATGACTGACCCATCATGCGAATTTTGATTCGCTGTAAACTTTTTTACATGTTCAGTTAATTTGATATGGTGCAATCCCCCACTTTTTGCAATGTTTATCTCCCATTGTTCTTATAGAAAAAAGCATCAAACCAGCAGTTGAGCGTGGATTTCTTGCTGAAGTTTGAGAGATTTGAAACTGGCCTTTTAACTAGGTTCATTCATGTCATATTTAGATGCTCAAAGACTGCCATGATAAGCAAGTTTCTGGATTCCGATCATAATCCCAACGTCTTGGCTCACTGGCAATACTTTGAAAACTTTATTGGCTTTTTAAGCATGAGATTTAAGGTGGGCGGCGCCTTCTAATCATCACCTAACTGTGCTCATCTGACAGGAAATAGATTAGGCCGTAAATCCTCCATCAATGCTTCGTTCCAGTAGGAAGGAGAATACAGTAAGTTTAGTAATTTTAAATAAAAAAATTACAAATATATCATATTTAATAAAAACAAAAAATTATATAATAAAATTAATATAATATATTTAAGTATGATTAATATAAATTTAATATATGTATTTTATTTATATTTATAATTTATTTTAAAATTAAAAAAATACGACATGCATATAATTATTGTGATATAACTTTTGAGCTCAAATATACGGTATTTTCAACCAACCTCTAGGCACAACGAATATTATGGCCAAAGCACAAGTTAGTACGAAAATCGATCTTCGTCAACAAAACGAGATGATCTGGACCTTCCATGCAATGATGTCCCGTTGGATGAGGCCTGAAAAATGATAAAGTCCGTGTAACCAATTATAATCACAAGTAAGAGAAAAAAAATCAGAACGGAAAAAATCCAACGATTGAATCACTTGATCATCACCGCAATCAACAATGTTTTCCGGTCCCACAAGGCCTCAACGTCTCTCAAGGGATTCGTAACTGAACCTCGGTGGAACTGCAATATACATCAAACGCTCCAAATCCTTTTTTTTTTTTTTTTGTCCTTCTAATTATTTTTTCCTCGCTTTTATTTTATTTTGAGCCGCCTCTTTCATCTTCTTGCAAATTCAAAAAATTTCACTTTGCTCTTCGCCCTTTCGCTTTCCAATTCTCTTTCCATATCTATTCAATTAAATTAAATTATTTGACTAATAACGCATTTAGTCGCCTCATTTTCGCTTCGATCTGGTGTTCATCTCCGCTTCGAAAATGTGTGATTCTGAGATGCAAAGCGATTTCGATATCAAAGGGCAAAGCCTCATCGACGTTTCTTCCGAAGACGATTGCCTCATCAATTCGCCTCTCGGCGTTCCTACAATCCATCAATCCTCAGGTTTCCCTTTAGTATTATATGATTTCCTCTTAATTTAATGCGATATAAGAAAAAAATTGCAGATATTTGTGGCGTTTCCAAAATCGGATTTGATTGATTTGTATGCATATGTATTTTTAATTTTAAGCTGTCTGGAATTTGTTTATTATTTCCGTCTATATCTTATCGGAAAAGTACTTTTTTTTTCACGTCCAAAATCGGGAAATATTTTCTCGGTTTTCATGTGTCATGCATTTTCTCTTCGGATTCTTTTATACAAAGTGTTTTGAATAAAGCTTCAAATTAAGCATTACTAGATTTCTTTTGCTTTTCTGAAAGCAATTTTCTCTTTAGCATTAGCTACTTTTCACTAGTTAATGACGGATTCATTTCGGCCTTCTTAAATCTATTTCTCATTAACGTTAGATAATTTGGGGGCTCCTTTTGATAAATAAAATTGATGGTCCTCTATTATTTTTGCGTGCTAAATTTGAAAATTAATCTCATTTTTGCATAACCTTTTTCTTCTCCTGACAAATTGGATTTTGTGTACTGCACAGAGAAGGGGAGTGGAACCAAAACTGTTAGGTTTGCTTTGGATCGCGACAATGTAGGCTCCGTTGAAGAAGCTGGAGGGTTAGAGGAAACACCAGGTTCTTTGGAACTCGACAAGACGAGGAAAAATGGAAAATACAATTTACGCAAAAGTTTAGCTTGGGATACTGCTTTCTTTACTAGTGCAGGTACAATGTCATTGGTTTTATTTACACTTAGCGAGTTGTCGTTTTAAATTACTTGTTTTGATATGTTTTGTGTTCTCGTTTTAGGTTTTCTTGAGCCAGAGGAATTGTCTAGCATGCTGGGAGGCAATGAGAAAGATGAAATACATACATTGCCTGGGATTCAAGAGGATGTAAGCAGATCTTCTGATTCGTTAACGACATTGGATAGTGAAACTTTGACATTGGAAAGTTCCGAGGCTGATTTATTTGAGGATATAAGAGCTTCAATCCAGAAATCTAACAAAGTGTCCAACACTGCAAATTCTAGTGGCGAAAAGGAATTGAAAACAATGGATTCTCGAACTGTATCATGTAAGTATAGTTTTTTTCTTTTTGAATCTGCATTGTTTCAAAGGATTTTCTTTCATCCATTCAGGGAGAAGTAATAATAAGGTCAACAGAACTTATATTCTATAGTTTCTACTTATCCCTAGAAGGAAAGATGTATGATCCTTTGTTCATACGTTGAGGGTATCTAGGGCTTAAAATAACATTCAAGGTGTGTTATTGCGCAAATATTTCAAACTGACAGTGCTCTGTTTCTTTTTACTTCCAGCTTCAAAGAAGGTAGAATTAACCACTCAAGATAAGGTACATAAAGAAATGTCTGCCATTGTAGATTTTTTTTGGATTAGTTCACTGTAGATTTTCATTTCTTGTTACTTTGTTGTGCTTTTCTGATAACATTTTTTGTTATTTCAAATGAACCAGAAAGCAGCTCCAAAGAAGCCAAACATTGGTGCCAAAGATACTGGGAAAACATTGAAGCAGGTTTCTGTCCGATCACATGTTTCACATGCTTGTATTATATTGCTGTGTCATGCAAATGACTAACTGCAACTTGAATCACCGTTTCTAATTGAGATAGAAATGATATTATTTAACAATCTAAAGTGTTCTAAGGAAGTTTTTAACTTCCAAATCTAAATGGTTAAGCGAAATTAATGGGCTTGTCTTGTTATAGGGATTCTTAGAAAACAATGCTACAAGGCCGTAATCATTCAATTATTGCAACTGCTGAATATGCAACCACTTAACTGCTATTTCCTACCATTGCAAACTATCATTTTGTTTTTCGTTTAACAAGCACTGGAATGTACAGTCTGTTGCTAGAAGTGGAGAATCAGCTTCATCTCTTCATAAGCCGCCAGTGGGACTAAGCCGGGTTGGTCCCATCTCAACAACACCAACCAAAAGGGTTTCCTTGGGTGCTAAGAATGTCAAAATGGAAAAGGATGCAAAAAGTGTGACTGGTGATTCAAACTACTTTTTGTTTTAGCGTCATCAAAGTAGAAGTTTTCTTGCTCATGTTTTGTGTTTAATTGACTCTTCATTTATTCAAATGCATAGGTAGAGGGACCACAGTATTAAAGGCTTCTGCATTGGGTGGTTCAAAAAATATTGTTCCTAGGTGTACACTATCTACCAAATCTTCTTTATGCTCCCCAGCCTCTAGCAAAACGGAGCAGATAAGGTATCGTTCCTTGCAGTTATGCCAGTGTTTCATCTGACAGGATTAATGAGTCTTCCTTGAATATGATTAAACAAAAAAATGACTCCAGAAAAGTTAACCTTTCTTCCTGTGGTTACGCTATCAGCAACCCATCCAAAATCGTACCAAAAGGTAAAAGTAAAGCAGGAAGTTCAAAGCCCTCAACTTTTTTGAAGTCTTCTGCCAAGCTCGCTTCCAATATATCTCCTGTGAGCTCCATCAGTGAATGGTCCTCAGAGTCAACATCATCAATCTCTGCTGCTGATCAAAGTGCTAATATTGTAAGAGCTAGCCTTGGCACTGGCTCTCACAATGGACTCGCTACAAATTGTGATGCCTACACAGATCTGGATTCTCAGAACCATCCTACTGGTCAGTGCTCACTGGGAGCTGGTGTTGACGTTACTGGTTCACTCGATGAAAGTGTAAACAAAGTTTCAGCTGGAACTAGCGGGCTTCTTCATCCTGCTTCAATGAAACCCTCCGGCCTTCGAATGCCATCACCAAAAATTGGCTTCTTCGATGGGGTTAGATCTTATTTCTCAAGATTGCTATCTTAAACTGTTTTCAAGAATAAGCGGACACAACTTTTCATATCAGATCTTCAGCAGAAAGGAGGATACAACTTGTCTATGTTTATTCTATAATGAAATCTAAATGAGCAAAACTGCCTCTATGTATTCTTTTTAGCTCTAGTTTGCTTTGTTGATCAAATAGTAATGTGTGTGAAATTGTGATGGGTGCAGGTAAGATCATCAGGATGCACTCCAACTGGAAGTATGTTGTCTCATCCTAGTGTTCCTAGTGGCTTGCCTAAAATTGGAGCAAAAAGCACTAGTCCAAGTGGAAGCTCAAACAATGCAAAGATTGGAAAGTTTCAAGCTATTAGAACTCTTATTGCAGTCCAGAGCCCCAAGGTTGAAGTTAAGCAAACTTCCTCTGTTGTAAAATCTAGATCTTCGTTATCTGCTCAAAAATCTGCAAATGCAGCAACAAAGGTCCCAAGTGCTTCAAGAAACCCCAAAAGCAGCCCTGACATATCTCCAAAACTTCAGAATCAATCCTTTCCTAGAACTGGTAGAGAAAGTTACTCGAAGGCTCTGGGCATTGGTTCTGCAGAAAAAATTATAAGCCAAGTGGCGGGCCTGGGAGGCAAGGATGTTGCTCGCATAAAGGATACCAAGATTGTTCCTTTTGATGGAGTACCTGAAACTGCTGATAATTTAACTTCCAAGTTTGATGTTCAAAATACCATCGCATTGGAAGAAGCTGTTGAAAATGAGACATACACTCGTCATCAGTACCTGAAGACTGATACACTCTCCCTTTATAACAACACTAAGGAAGAAGCTCCTGTCGAAGATCAAATTGCTGGTTTAGTCAGAAACGGTAGCACTGTGGGTATAAATTCAGACACTTGGAAAGAACCCATTGCTGATGGCCACAAGGAGTTTGAGAACAGTTTGTCAAATCCTACTCCTTCCCCAGTGGCTTCTGAAATTACTTGTGGCTCAAGGATACCTTTCTCGGTCAAGGATTCTTTTTACAATATTGATGCACCACTTGAAGGTTTATCAGGAGCAGCGGTGGCAGTAGACAAGACAACCATATTACCTGTTCCAGAGAGCGTCTTACCTGAGAACTGCTAAGATAAGTGGAAAATTCTTGTTTCAGATTTTCCCAAGGGTATGGGTCTCTCCCAATCATTCTTATTGGTAATTTTTAGATAACAAAGCCTTGTTGATTGTATAATACATTCTGGTATCTCAGCAGAATTTGTTCTCTTTTCCAGCAATGAGGATTTTGGATTCGAATTCCACCAAGTTGCAATCTGATATTCTGATTTCAAGCAAGTAGCGTCTCGTAGATTTTCGGGTATGGAGTTGAAGTCTTTAGATTGGATTTGCCTTATTTCATAATCACCCATTTGTGTTCAGACATATTTATTTTGCAATGAGAGCAAGCATTACAAGGAAAAAAAAGTTATAGTTTCATGAATATAAGATTGTATCAACATCAAGAAAAATGTACTAAAATCAAATCTGTATTTATAATACAATTTTATGCCCATTTTTGCATAACATAATTACATATTTTGAGCCAAAAAAATTCGAAGTAAAACAGCAAATGATAGCAGATTCTTAGAAATAGTTAGGACTATTTAAACATCGTATCAATTTTCCCATAAGTACATTTAATTTCTTTTATCCTAATCAATCATTGGATATTAACAATTTTCCTTAGTAATCTTCCAAGCCCCAAGTTTCTTATCCAATCAATGGGAAGACAAAAAAATCGACACATGGAAAGTTTTAGACTTTCTACCGATCCAACTTATCTTATAAAAAATAATTTTAAATATGATTATTCGAATACAATAAAAATAAAATATCTAATACATATGATATAAATACATATCTTAATTTATATAATATATATTATTAATATATTATAATTTATATAAATTTTAAAATGCATTAAAAATAATTATAATATTACAAAAATTACACGAATTATCAGGGGTGCGTACAGCCTAGTAAGTCACTAACACACTGAAAATTTACAGATCGAACTACTTGTATGATCCAATAAGCTTGAACCATCTGTATAGCCCGATATGCTCAATGACCAATATGAGATAGGAATTATGTAAACCAAATCAAAGCAACAATAAAATCCAGATTTAATCAACTCAAACCGACAATAAAAACAATACTTTTGCAAATCAAACCACTTCAACCCAGATTATCATTTAATTTTTTTATTTAAATTATGAAAAATATATAGATATTAACGTAAACCAATTTTCTAATATTAAATTTATTTCAAATAATAAAATTAACTTTAGGACCGACTAGATGCAAAGAAAGCAAAATTTTTACTTGCAACTTGAAGAGCATAACCAGTTTTAGGATGGGGAAGTGACAGCAGTTTGGAACTGCAATAAAGCACCGACATCTTTTTTCGATACAATAATAACCAGAAAATGAAAAAAAAAAAAAAAAAAGTTGTCCAGAAAAGCTACCAAGCAATATGATGCTCTCAGTTTTAAGTAGAAAACTACTAAAGCCTCCCCATTGCTAAAAGCTTATGATCTAGGCTTCTCCTTTTTCTCCTTGAAGAGTGCCAAGAGTGAAACACCAGAGACCTTCACAACCTTGAATCTAACACCGGGAATATCACCAACGGCATGACCCTTTCGTCCAAATCCGGCAATCAAGACCTCATCCTAAAGCATTATATTATCATCAAAAGATGAAGCAATAAATGTGATACTTAATATGGTTAATCGATTCAAAGTTATCGCGATTTCACTTTGAGTTCTAACCACTCACATTCTCTTCAATGTAGTTTAAGCAACCATCATTTGGAACGAACGCGGCAATCTTCTTTCCGTTCTTGATCAGTTGAACTCTAGCACACTTTCTGATAGCGGAGTTTGGCTGCTTAGCCTCAATACCTCTGGCATGTTCCACATTCGTCAGTAAGCTTATAATTGAATTAGAGTTCAATGACAACACGGGAACCAAATAAAAGGAATTTAGAGTTACATCTTCTCAAGGACGATTCCTTTGGCATGGGAAGAACCGGCAAATGGCTTCTTCCATTCATTTCCAAGGTTGGACTTCTTGTATGCCTTGTCAGCCCACCTCTGCCTCCGGCGGTGGGTCCTCAGCTTCCGCCCAGCTCCCATACCACGCGTTTTCCTGTAAGAAATACCCTCAGTCATAAATTAACACTACAAAGATAAAATTCTAAACCTGAATCCCGAAACTATAATATTTTTTAACGTCATATCATTTGAGGAGAAAGCAAAATACTAGATGATTTCAAACAAGCATCATTCAAGTGTAATGTTTCTGGAATTCTCATAAATCTTAAAACATAAGTTGATTTACCTCTTCATTTTTCTTGAAATACCAGCATAAAAATATAACCCTCCAAGAACCTTCCAAATTTATGAAAAAACTTTCAAAAAAATTGAATATAACCATGTGAGACACATATTCATATCCGACTGAGTAACTATCTTAAAACCCAAAACCAAACCGAAATTTTGTTCCACTAGATAAGCTAATATCGCTTCTCAGACAAGAAATCATAATCCCAACTCCTTATTCAAATTAACTTAGTGCTAGAGAGCCTAAAACAGCAATCAAATTTCAAACAAGCATAAACTTTCGGAACATCCAAAATCAAAAGCAGTGGGCTGTAAAAATTCTCTTTCTTCTCGCATTTATTCATCACCAACCCTAAACTAAGAACAGAACCAACAAGAGACTTAAAGATACAAAACCCACTTTTTAATAACTAACACTTCTCATGAAAAATTCATTCCTTACATTGATTAAGCAAGAGCAGCATAAACAATTAAAAAAAAGGAACATAAACAAGTTACGGGAAGAAAAACAAAGGAATCAATTTGAACTAGAACTAAGAACAAGAAAACATACCCCATTTTGGTTGAGAGAAGCTGATCCGACTGGAATGAGGATTTCGAGGGCTTTGGAGGCGCAGACAAGAAGCAGCAGCAACGACACTGAGTTTTAAACCCAAAAGGGTAGCCCTAGGAAATGTTGTGCATATATACAACAGTGTAACTACATAAGTGGGCTACCGCATTGGCCCAATAATAGTGTCTTTCATTAAATTTTTTAAATTATCATTTTAAGTGATTTTTATCTATAGTTTTGAATTTTAATAGTAAGATTTGTTTTATAGATAAAAAAGTTCTTGACTATATTGAATTGCTTTCATTGCGAAAAAAAAAAAAACTCTTAATTACTAGATATTCTTTAATAATTCTTTAAAATTTAATCAGTAACAATAAATACTAATAATAAACACGTAAAAATAACTTGAGTAGTAAGAGCAAAAGTTGAAATCATAAACTTAAGTAGGAGAGGATTATAATATATTTTAAAATTAATCAAGATGATATTAATATATTTTAATTTAAGGATAACTTTAACTAACTCTATTATTTAGGGTTGCTAACACTAATTCTTGCGTTTTAAAGGTTGAAATTTAACTTTCAATTTTTGACAACCATTATAACGCCATTAAGAAAAGTGCAAAAAATTGATACTTAGCCCTTTGTGATTTAGGGACGTAACACTTAGCCCTATGCTTTATAAAGTAACACTTACTTCCCATGTGCACCATCCCCTTGCACTTTTTCTATTTCCAATTTTTTCAATTTACGATTTTTTTTTTGTATGAGACAAGGTAAATAAATATCTAAACCTATATGTTTCAATTTACAAGAATCAAAGTATTTGAATGACTAAAAAGGAAGGCAACTCTATGTTTCTATTATAGAGTTAAAAATTATCTTCAAATTTTAATCCAAAATAGATTAAAGACTTAAAACAATGCATTGAGATCAATCTTAAGCTTTTTGACAGCCAAGGCAAATAAAAGAATAATAAAATTGCAGCTAGAGCACTAGGAAGTTATCTTAGAAGTTATAATATATTGCAAGCAACTAGGGCATGTAGCTGCAAACATGACTATTGAAAATATGGCTATTGCTACTGATGGTGATGATGAAGTTGTTGTCAATGAAGTAGCAACTAGTTTTGTTGTTTTTGGCAGTTTGGTGCTGGTGCTATTATGAACACTTTTTTCATGGTTTTTCTTCTCAATTGTTTTCAAGTTGTATTTAACCTAGTCAAGAGCGTAGACAATATGATAATGACTTATACTTGAAGAGTGCTAGAGCTTTAAATCATGGATTTCATATCTTTAGATACATTAAAGTTCAAGTTTTAAAGCTTGAAATCTTGAATCAAATCTAATAATAAATTCTTGCTTTTCCCACTTAAAGAAAAATTAAATGCTGATAATGGTGACTTCAATTAGCTATATTTTTTCAACTTTCACGATTGCATGGTGAAAAACAATATGCTAAAAAAAAGCTTAGATTATGAATTACAATAATGAGTTTTTGAGATTGTTCTACAAAATTAATGACAGGAGGTAAGTATCAAGGATGAAAGTACAAGGAAGATAAACGTTATTTTTTAAAGCACAGAAGGCTAAGTGTTACACTCTTAAACTACAAGAAGCTAAGAGTTCATTTGGATGGGTGGTGAGATTAGCTCTAATAAGATTAAAAATAGCGATGATGGTGAGATTAATTGTTGTAATAATAAGATTAGGTACTATAACGGTAAGATTAACATTAGTAGTGGAACATGTGTTTGGATTCAATTATAGTAGTGGTGATGAGATGAATTATAGTGAGAAAAAAATAACTATTAAGAATATCAGATTAAAATATGTATATAATAACCTTTATAATATATTTTAAAAGTTAATAAGTAATTAAAAATTACTATAATTAAAATTAATAATATTTACTTATTTTAAAATAAAATAAATATTAATTAAATATATAAATTAGTTATTTAAAATATTAATTATATAAAACTTATAAAGTTATTTAAATAAATAATAATTACTAAGATTACAATTGACAAAAAGATAAAAAAAGAAAAAAAATCACCATAGGTAGTTTTGGAAAAAACCACCCCTAGAGAGCTCTAGTGGAGGGGAAAGCTCCCACCGCACTGGTGAAATGTTAACCAAACAGCTCAAAATAGCCCACCAGTGCGAAGGAAGCTTTAGGCTGCCTTGCACCGAGGCTCTGATTGGATCCAAATCAAGCCTAAAGTGTCCAATTTTTGTATTTTTCTTAACAGCGTTATAATAAATATAAAAAATAAAAGCATAAAAAGGTAAATATCAACTTTTAGAGCATACAAGGTAAGTATTACTAACAAAGTAATCAGTATCGTATCAGTGGATGTATCATTTTTTACTGATAAAGATACGTATCGATATTAGTGTATTTTAATATACCGTTTTGAGTTTATCAGAGTTTGAATATTTTTAATTTACATATATAAAAAATATTTTTTTAATATGAAATAAATGAGATTAAATAAATTTTATATATTAAATATTCATCAATTATATATAATGTTTTATAAAAAAACTTCATCAAATATAAAAAAATCAATATCGGTTAAGTAGTAAAGTTAAAATTTTTTAATAATGAGTAATTATGTCTAAAATTTATTAAATTTATGAATAATTATATATAATATCCATCATATATAAAATCAATATTAGTTTAACTATTTTTTTATAAGCTTATATTGTGTACCGACTGGTACAACTATTTTTGACCGATACCATCGAAACAGGTTGATATCTACCAGTATGATCGGTACAGACCGAAACCAAAATCAAAACGAAATGAACTATCGCCGATACTGTTATATGTTAAAATCGATATGACCGGTACCGATACGGTACCGACTACAATGATTACTAGCTTAAAATCATAGGTTTTTTTTATCCGCTTAATTCATTACTAGTAATAATTAGTTATTCTAAAAAAAGCCAAATTTTGCAAGATAAATTCCAAACACTAGGACTAACAACTCACATAGTTGTTTTGTATTAAAATTATAATTAAAATATTATATAAATTTACATAATTATTTTATATAATTATTTTTTATTATAATTTTATTTAAAATATTTTATATTTATATAAATTTTAAAAAAATCATGCTATTCATATTATTTTTTTCGTCTTGTCACGTTTCAATTACTTCTTCAATGTCATGTTCATATACATTCATAAACTAGTTTTGTTTCAGACGTAGATTGTATTGTTGTATTGATCCAAATCCACCACATATGCTAATACTAGGTGAAGCAAAAAAAAATTGGGCAAGTTTTCCCATAAACAATAGTCTTCTTAAGGGGGTTTAAGCTTTTTTAACAGTTTTCCATGGCACTAAAACACGATTTGAATTACCTCCGGACCAAACAGACATGCTAAAGACCAAAATTAAGATAAACTTTCCATAAACTGAGAACATCCAAAAACCATCCAACTTTTAGAGCAGAAAGGTATGCAACCTGTCCATGCATTTTGCCTTACTTCTGGCCTTTCTTCCATAAAACACCTATCTTTTTCAACATGTTGCCATTCTTCTTCTTGGGGGAATCATCGTCCATGTCCTCTGAGTAGGGTGAACCCGTTACAGGGTTATGGTTGTGTTCAAGAGATGTGGTCCTATCTGTTGTGTTTTTCCCATTGTTCCCGCTGGAAAGCATGGCGGTAGCTGCCTCAGCTGCCTTTCTCCATTGATCTAACTGCACCTTCAGTCTCCTCAACTCGGCCTCCATTTCAGTGTTCGCTGCTTGTGCTGCATCGAGCTGCTCAGTCGCGCGTGCGGCTTTTCGGCTACTCTTATCTGCTTCCTCAGTTAAATAGCTGACTTTCATCAGAGCCTCACGCTCCGCAGCCCTTGCTGCTTCTAGCAATGCAACAGATTCATCACCAACTTTGTTACTATCCATTTCCGTCTTCTTGATTTCCATTTTGAGCATTTCATTTTGCTTGGTTAAGCTCTGCAAGTCTGTTTCCTTCGCTGTCAAATTTGCTTTCAATTCTGTCAAATCTGCCTCTAGCTTCTTCAACCCTACTGCAAGTTCGGATTCTCTTTCATCGGACTGGTTTTTCTCAATCTTCGAGTTCAACCCCTCATTTTCCTCTGAAATACTCCGGTTTTCAGTCTCCTTCTGAATTAAGTTTGCTCTCAATTCTTCAACATCAGCTTTGGTTCTCTTTAATTCTGCCTCCAGTTCCACCTCCCTCTGGCATGACTGCACTTTTATGCGTTCCACTTGTTCATAAGCACTTCGAATTTGTAACATGCTCTGAATATATTCTTCTTGGTACTTGACCTCAGCAGCATCCAATGCTGATCTCAATTGACCCATTTCGAGTTTTGCAGAATTAAGCTCCGCGTTGATCTGCTGAATGTCCTCATTTTCTCCATTCTGCTGTGGTAGTTTGTCATCTTGCACATCTTTGAATGTTTTGCTGCTATTAACAATCAATTCTGCCTGCAGCTTGCTTACAAGTCCCTCCAGTGACTTAACTCTAGCTTTTGACTGCTCCAATTCCAATAATAATGCATTATAAGCATCTTTTTCTTTGGTTGCATCTGAACGCAGCATTTCTATGGTTTTATTTGCTGCTTCCAGTTGCATTTGAGTTTTGCTAACAAGTTCAAGAGCCTGGGCTTCAGAGTCTCTGCAATCATTAAGCTCGGACTTAGATTTTTGAACCAAGGAGAGAGTTTCAGTCAGCTCAATTCTCAAGTTCTGAATCTCAGCATGGGCAGATTCAGCATGCTTAGTTTGAATGGCCTCGGATTCATGTGCCTTTTCCAGCTGAACTTTAAGCCTTTGAATTTCATTCATTGCAGAAGCCAAGGCAGCGGAATCCATTGAGTGCTGCTTCTGGACTGCTTCAAGTTCCGACTGCCATGCTCTATCTCGATCTTGAGAAATTTTACGGAGTTCTTGCACACGTTCATCCTCGGAAGCAGAAATTTCCTGCAACTGCTGTTCAGATTCTTCAAGTTTGGCTGACATTGCTGATAGCTGCTTCTTGGCTTCCTCAGACTCTTGCATGGCCCGCCTCTTCCATGACTCCGACGCAGTCAATTGGTCTTTCGTCCTTTTTAGATCATCTTGAAGTTGAGTGAGCTGTGATTCCAGTTCAGTCACTCTGCTTGGACGCTTCTTCTAGTGCTCACATTACAAGAGTGAACATTATGTAAGCAGGAATACCTAAGCAGATAAATAAACTGAAAAATGTGCGGTAACTAATTGAATTAACAGTGTGCAGTTGAATCATCTTAGACTTAACCTTTTCACATGGAAACACTGGCTGCCATGAAAATAACCTCTTTTAGGTGTAAGTGAAAGAAGAATACCTCAGATACTGGGCTTCTCAATGCTTTACGCTCGGTAACCTTAGGACTTCTGTCTTTGGGTGTCTTATTTACATGACTCGGAGAGGGAACCGTGTCTGAGTCAGATCCTGGTATCTTCAGTTGACGAGCAGTTCGAGGTGTTCCAGGAGATTTTCTCTGAGGCACTTCTACGGAGCTAGTTCTACTTCAAAATCAAGTGGAATTGGAAAATAATAAAAGTAAATATCATGAACATCAATGAAGCTTCTAGTCAATGACCCCAACAGCTATGGCTAAACAAAATGGTGTATCATATATAATAGGTTCTTCCAGGAGAACGTAACTACTTTGATGATTTGTCTGTAGGTTAAATCATAATGCACCTGGTGGGTCAACCTTTGATAGATTAGCAACAACTTCAAGACTATACAGCCAACCACCACCAAGAAACTGATGTTGCACCATATTTTCTCGAGCACAAGTAAAACAACTGAGAACTATCTTCTTTAGGATTATTCTAATCTCCCTTTCAACTTTCTAGCATATTTGTTTCTTGAAAGGGGATTGGAAAAAAAAAAAGGGTTAACAAGACACCAAGACAACGATAGTTCGGCTGCCAGTGGAGAATGGCGTGCATATGAATACAGCAACAATAAAAAAAAGAAAAGAAAAAGAAAAGGGAAACCTTCATCCAAATCCCTATTGGCATTCATTTTGATAATGCAGTTCACATAAAAAGACAAAATATCTATGTTTAACATCTAAAAATGGACGGCAGCAGGGAGGTGGGGCGAGGCTGCCTTAAACTAGACCGATCAAGGATTCAAGGATAATGAGTACAATAAACCGTCTACTTAGGAGATTAGCAAAGCAGTAACATTAGAAAAAAAATCATTAGCAGAAACTTTAATGGGGAAACGAATGATTAGAATGCTATAAATGCATCGACTAACGACGATCTTACCTTGCTTTTGGTGTCTGCATGATTTTTATATTCCCTTGAGCTGACGTAGTAAAAGGGAAGATATATGTACTCTGCTTCAAACCCGATCCGAACCCACAGAACCTGCAAATAGTTCAAAGAGAACCCTGAGCTGAGAAGCAACAATGAGAGAGACAATCTAATACATAAATGTAGAGAAAACAACCAGCAAATTGTTAATGAAAGGAGCTTCATGTCTTAGCAGTACACACAAAACCTAACAAACAAACAAACAGACAACACAATCCCTTAAAAGAAACTCCATAGAAACTACTTCCACTACCAACAACCAGAACCAAATGACAAAAATTTAAAAAAAAAAAAAAGAAAGAAAGAAAGAAAATAGGTTGCCATCAAATGAATTCATTAAATAATCATTACATACAAAGCCATCTTTTTTTAACTCTTTCTTTTTTCCATCTTTTGCTCTCTTATTTATTAATTTATTTATTGAAGCTACAAGGGACGGCAAGAAATGAATGAAACAAAACCCGTGTAGGGGCTGCAGGAGCTTCTTGTTCTTGGTTTGAAATTACAATTAAAAATGGTTGATTTGCAATGCTCTTGAACCAAAAAAACTGAATCATTCTGCCTTAATGAAATTATGTGCCAGTGTGCGCGTGATATAATGTCTCTCAACCCAATCGAAGTAAACAAATTTTCCTAAATTTTCATTTTCTACTGCAAATTTATGAACAAAGCTCTTTAACTTCATTAAAAATCTAATATTTCCTTTTCGAATATGCTTGTTAACTTAGAAGCTAAAACATGGAAACTTGAAGAAAAAAATGTTTCAACTTTCAAGGGAGGATCTCACTTAACTAATACACACACACACACACACACACACACACACACACACACACACACACACATATTGGAAGCAAGCAGAAAGACATATCTGTTTTAGAGAAAGTTAAAAACAGGGTAGGCGTTATTCAAACTTCAGTGACCTCAGCTGAGATAGATTAAAGCTGTCCAAATCAAGAGCAAGTTATAAGTGAAAAGCAAGCTTAAAACAAAGAGTTGAAAACATCGTTCCAAGTTAAGTCCTAAATACTCAAGCAGATAAAAATTTGAGAAAGAAGGGATGGAAAATTGACTCTTCTTCTTTATTGGGTAAATGGGAGAGAAAGGAAGTGAGAGCTTGTTCTAAACAAGCTTTGCAGTTCAAAGGTGAAGCCCACATTTTTCTTTACCAAGAAGAAAATTCAACAGAGAAAATGAGAATTTCTTGGAAAAAAATAGAAGGAAAAAGAAACACAAAAGGAGACATCATTACTAACATGAAAGTAAGCAAAACCCACAAAGAAATTGACAACTCCTCACTCACTCTTAAACACATTTAAAAAAAAAGGCCTCAAATATCTTTCTTTTTTTTTTTTTTTGACAAAAAGAAAACTAAAAAAGCATTAACACCAACAAGAAAACTACATTGCTGAAAAAAAATGAACCTAAAAACATAAATGTTTAACATAGAAGAGAAAAATAGAGTTGGGTTTTACCTGAAGGAGACAACCTAGCAAGCTTTGGTTGATAATTTTAGTGGTTAAATTAAAAAAAAAAATGGAAACAAAGAACCCTAGAAAACCCAAGCTTGGAAAAACCAAATAGAGCTTAGTTAGAGCTTCTTTTAGAGCTGAGGTTCTGCCACCATCAATCTCAATGCTCAGCTCCCTAAGACCAAAGCCAAGTGTTTCTCTTTCCTCTATGTATTTTTTTTCTCTTTCTCTCTTTCTTTTCACTGTTTTTGTTACATGTCAGTGGAGACAGTAAGCAAAAGGGAACCGGCTTCTTGGGACATTTTCCTATACAGGAGATGTTGTGGTTGATACAAGTATCACGCTCCTTCCTCACGCGCTCTTTCACGCTCCTCTCCATGGTTGTAGTTTCTCTCCATGTCTGCATCTGACCATCTTCGCCTTCTTCTTTCTTAAAACTCTAATTAATCTCTCTATTAAATATTAATTATAATCAAAGCATATATATATATATGTTGAAACAGAGAAAGTTGTTGATTTATCCATAAACAGATAAAGCAAAAAACTGAATATCTACAAAGAATCTACAAATGAATCAAATATTATTATTATACTGTATTAGTTAATGACTTGATGCTTTCGTTCCAAAAATCAAAAGAAAATACTGCTAATATTGTATAATTACTTGATACGTTAACTTGCATTAGTTTTCTTCCATCTCATTCTCTCTTCTTTTGGTGAGGCTCCTCCTATGGTAAACAATCTATAAATAACCGGAAAAAAAAATTTGCTGTAAATTTCGCAAGAAATGAGTTATTCCTTTCAAACTTGGCTCAACAAAAATTTTAATAATTTGAAACAATTCAAATTAAGATAGCAAAAATTCTTAGATTACAGTTCGACCGTAGCCATGAACATGTCACTCTAGAAAGAGCATATCAATTTCCTTGCATCTCCTCCTCCTGCAAATCCCAAAATTTCGTTTGGAACTTTCCTTTGCGTTCAACAGCTATATACATATACAGAGTAAAACAAGGAAATTAAAGTGTGGGTCATGTTCCTGGTTTTAACCATTCTTTCACGTGTGCACAGCCTTTTTATTTAGGGTATTTTCACTCGATGGGTTCCCTGGAAATAACACCCCCTTTGGCCTTTGGGGACCATTTTCCCCTCAAGACAATGCTCATTTCATTTGGCTATTTTCCTGTCAAAAAGTGAAACAAAAGCCCTGCCCACCAACATTTTGTTAGTTGTGATATGAACAATAAAATCAAGTTGTTTTATCAAAGGGTTTTAAGCCACATCCCATAATAATACTGCCTCCAGGGTTTGAGGACAGTTTAAAGATCACAAAGTGCTCAATCAATGACTAGGATTTGTGACTAAATTCCATCTTGTGGGCACATTAAAAAAGGGAGAGCAAATATTCTTTTGTGGGGGTTCCAATTATTAGATAGTGCTAAGATTTTGTATGTCTTGCACTGTAACAAAACCTTTTATATTTTCTTCTTTTTGAGGATAAATACAAAGGATAAGGTTGTAAATGAAAGGGATAAAGATATGCTTTCATATGTTTTGTAATCTTTGATCATTCAGTTTGGACAACAAAAGAACTAACAAAAAGAACATGACAACTCAATTTCGGATGATTTTTTTATTAAAATAATAATATCGTTAAATGTATAAATGATAATTTTTTAAAATATATATATAAATTATAAATATTATGAAAATATTTTATTTAATAACTTATCAGAACTAAATTTATTGGATCGAATAAAAAATTTAATTCGTGGATAAATATTCTAATACAATGCTCAAATCTTTTTGACCAATGGATGACAAACATATGAAACAACAATAAGCGAAGTGGTTAAAAAGAAAAAACATTACCGTTTCAACCAGAGTTACTTTTAACTCTAGTGTCAAGGGAACACAAGTTAAGAGATTTGCCTTCAATTTCTATATGATTGAATTGATTGAATTGATCTATTTGGAGCTTTTAACTGTTTCGATCCCAATCGCTGACCACATTTTATGGCTAGGATTTGAAATTTTATTCTGATTTACCAAGTGGTGGCAGACTATCAACTATTATAGTGCAGAACCTTGCTATCAGTCAATGACAACAAATGCTTCCACATAAAAAAAAGTTTGCTTGTCTTTCCATAGAAGTTAAGTAGTGGCCTTGGGCCCTTCAAATTCATTATATATACATACACCTTTCCTCCCCAATTTTTGCTTCAAAATATATAATGATTATAATAACGATGTTAGCTGAATTTAAAAATAAGTATAATTAATATTTATGCATTTGATATAAATATATTTAATTTTTAAATTTTTATATACATAAAAATTATATTTATATTTATATTTAAATATATTTTAAATACAAATATTTTAAAAATTAAAAAGTTCAAGACCTTCGATAACATAGCATAAATGCAAGGTGAGAAACCCTTGTGAAAATATTTAGCTTTTGTTTGTGGTTAGAAAGGAATGCTAGTGTCACGGAGTTATTATCCTCTTCCTAAAAAACATACTGAATAGGGTGTGCAGCGCAATCGTTTATATGTCCAAAAATATTCTCTTTCTTATTCAATGTGAGGTTAATATACTATGTCTACTTCTTTAAAGCGCTTGGCGTGAGCTTCCGTCACGGGCTTCTTCACTATTTCTGTCTACTTTAAACTTAAGGTGTTTGGTTGAAAATATTCAGCTTTTGTTTGTAATTGGAAAGGAATGCTAATGTCACCATTATCCTCTTTCCAAAAAATATGCCTGATAGGATGTACAGCGCAACCGTTTATATGTCCAAAGATCTTCTCTTTCTTATTCAATGTGAGGTTAATGCACTATGTCTACTTCTTTAAAGTGCTTGGCGTGAGCTTCCGTCATGGGCTTCTCCATCATTTCTGCTTACACTAGACTTAAGGTGTTTGGCGTGGAGTCACAATTGGTCCACCCTGCCTACTTCACCCGTTGGGACGCTCGATATGAAATTGGATGGTTAAAAGTTGGCTCTGATACCATTTATCGTGGGATCATTACCCTCTTTTCAAAAAATATACCTGATAGGATATACAACATACTCGTTTATATGCCTAAAGATCTTTCACTTTTCATCCGATATGAGATTAATGCATCCTGCTCACTTTTTTAAAGTATTTGGCCTGATACTAGTACATAGACATATGAGTGTTTTTATCTCAAAATAGCAAGTCTTCGCTATAAATTGCCTCAACTTGACAATTTTAAAGTTTTAAGAGAATGATTTAATTGGTTGAAAGCTAAGAAAAACAAAAAAGAAAGAAAAATAGATAGAAAAGGAAGAATACAGGAGGTTAAACCTAAATGAGAAAATATTAAACCAAACATGCCATACCGTCTACAATAATAGGAACGCTTAATGTATAATGGTACGCTACTATGATTCTTCGGAAACATCGCCATCACATAAATAAGATAGAATCCAAAGGAGTCTGAACTTAGAAGCAAACTTTGTTTGAGTTTAAAGAGATTCCCATTTCCCAAGCATAAATTACCGATGCAAATTCCCAGCAGATAATGAATGAGCGTGTTAATCCAGAACAAATTCCATCGCCAAAATTTGTGAAGGTTCAAACTGTTTTGATCATCCTCTTCTTTACTTTACAAAGGAAGTCATGGTGTAGAATAAGAAAATGAGACGCAAATCTTGAGATATCGTACATGTAAATTTGCGAAGGTTTGTGTTTTGCACTGAATTGAAGCAAATCTTTTGAATACAGGAAAAGGGGAAAAAAAAAAGCTGTGAGTAGAAAAATCAAGAAATGGCGTTCCTAGAAGGGAAAAAGGACGTGGTTGAAAGATGCCTAATTGAAGCTTCTTTCGTTGCTCTTCTGTGCCATCCGATCCCATCCCAAAGTGTTTTAGACCCAAAATCCTTGGTGCAGGGCGTACTGTTTCCGGGGAACCATCAGTATTTTGATTAGGCAATTATGGATATCTCATGATCATCCCTGAATGATTTCTTAATTTTGCATTAACGTGTTCCAACACTGCAATATACCAATTCTACTGATTTCATAGTCAAATTTCCGAAATTGTTAGTATATTTAAGAATCAGAATGCTCAAAAAAAAAAAAAAACACTTAACTTGGTCTGTGCATATATTACTGAAGCGGAAGCCAGACGGACGGCAAATATCTTTTAAATTTAATCATCTGCCTCGGAGGATCGGAAGCTGCTTCATTTTTTTTTTCAATCCTTGGCGCTTTCCATTAACAACCTCACCCATGATGCTAAAACGCAAACTCCAAAGATATGACCATGAAAACGTGCATATCATTGGAGTCTGTCCACTATATATGCTGCAAACTAAAGCAATCTTCAGTTTTTTTATTTTTTAAATATCTTCACTGAGGAAAACATCTCTTCACTCGTCTTGACTGACTGCTATTGATTCTTTTTATTTCAGTTCAGCTCTGGACCAGGACTTTTCCCGACACCCCTTTTAGTTTCAATAAGCTCATCAGTTTAGCGACAGCTGATCTTCCCATCTTCTTGAAGAAGCATATATATATATATATTATTATGTTGCAAAGTAAAGCATGAGCATCAGAAGTGGAGGGACCAGTTTTTTAGACACTGTCAACAGCCCATTTACCAATATCAACGTTCCGCTTCCCACTGTTTTCACGGGCAGCTAGCATAATCTTCCATGCCAATATGTCGGGATGAAATGGCATATAACTTGATTGATAAAATAAATTCCTCAGCTTTATGTAAATTACGTGGAAGACCAGCACTCAATTTACAAAACATTCAGTTTGATTTGAAAGTTTCGTAATTGGAGTGTTAGTTAGGGCTTTTCGACATCTTTTATTAAAAGAAAGCAGGTTGATTTGTAAAATTTAAGGTTCAAGAGAGAAATAAAACCAAACCGGTTAAATTCTGCCAATCTGGAATGGAAAAGTGCAAAATAGATAAATAATCGAGGGTAAATGTGGTAGTTAGTTAGTTTAACGAGTCTCGGGTTATCTTACAAAAATATTAAGGGTATTATCGTCAACTCAGGGTGAAAACATCGAAAAACCTTTAACGGCTGATGAGAGACGTCGAACTTCAACCATAGGATTATTTTTAATCCAACGGTTTAGAAAGAAACCCTAGTTCAACTACAGCCGAGAGCGTGGCTACTTAAAGCTAAATCAGGCGGCCGCTTCCTTCCTCTTTCGCTTGCTCTCTACGCTCGCTTCCGCTGCAACGAGGGGAGCTTTTTGGTCAAGCGAATCTCAAAGAGTTCTCTTTTAGTTCAGAGGTAAAAGTTCTTTTATTAATTATTATTATTTTTAAAATTTGTTGCTTTGATTTGAAGGAAAATCTGATCTGATTCGAAAATATCTGAAATATTAGTTCCTTTTTTTTTTTGTGTGATTTGATTACGGTTTATATGAATTTGTTATTATTTCCTCCGGTTGATTCGTTTCTATTTAAGTGATTTCGATCTGATTCGTTTTGTTCGCATGATTCTTTTTTGTGTAGTATTGGATCTGATTCTTTTTTCTTGTTCTTTTTGTTTTGATCGATGTGTTTTTAGATTTTATGTCTCTGTTTTCGTCTAAAGTTCATGATTTTAAAATTCTAAAATATTTTTTCTGAGAAAATAGTTCAGTTGATAGCCGATCTATCGAAGCAAATATAGCCTAAGGGAAGTTTGTTGGTAAAAATAATCAAGATGGTCAAAGATAATTCTTTTTCTTAGGCTTATTTGTTTTGGATTGGAAAGGCTGTGTTAAGATCCAGTGGCTGTAGTTCAGTGGAAAGAACTCCATATCTGTGGAGGACCTGGGCTCGAATCCCAGCGGCCACTCTTTATCGATTTTGAATTTGTTGAATTTTAGCTTTGGATTGTTTTTATAAAAATCAATTATTTATTAAACCTTTTTTTAACAATTGGATGTCTAATTTGTTTTTTCTTATTCATAAAATATGGATTTTTATTCTGTGTTTTTGATGTCGAATTCTTATTGTGGCTAGTGAAGTGGATTATGTTTGTTTTGGTTTGTTTTATGAATATGTTGGATTCTTGTTGAATTTCAGCTTCTCTCCCGAGTTTTATAATGGGTAAGGAGAAGGTTCACATCAACATCGTGGTCATTGGCCATGTTGACTCTGGAAAGTCAACCACCACTGGTCATTTGATCTACAAGCTTGGTGGTATTGACAAGCGTGTGATTGAGAGGTTCGAGAAGGAAGCTGCTGAGATGAACAAAAGGTCATTCAAGTATGCCTGGGTGCTTGACAAGCTTAAGGCTGAGCGTGAACGTGGTATTACCATTGATATTGCCCTGTGGAAGTTTGAGACTACCAAGTACTATTGCACTGTTATTGATGCCCCTGGACATCGTGACTTTATCAAGAACATGATTACTGGTACCTCACAGGCGGACTGTGCTGTTCTCATTATTGACTCAACCACTGGTGGTTTTGAAGCTGGTATCTCTAAGGACGGTCAGACCCGTGAGCATGCTTTGCTTGCATTTACCCTTGGTGTCAAGCAGATGATTTGCTGCTGCAACAAGGTGGGGTTTAGAAGTTATTCATGTTTACTATTATATTGTATTGATCTCCCTTTTTCAATGGTTATGGTGATTAAAACTTGGTTTTGTGACTAAACTGGTTTTTCAATTGTTATTTGGTATAGATGGATGCCACAACCCCAAAGTACTCGAAGGCTAGGTATGATGAAATCGTTAAGGAAGTCTCTTCTTATCTTAAGAAGGTTGGTTACAACCCTGAGAAGATCCCATTTGTCCCAATCTCTGGTTTTGAGGGTGATAACATGATCGAGAGGTCTACCAACCTTGACTGGTACAAGGGTCCCACTCTCCTTGAGGCTCTTGACCTGATCAATGAGCCCAAGAGACCCTCGGACAAGCCACTCCGTCTCCCACTTCAGGATGTCTACAAGATTGGTGGCATTGGAACTGTTCCTGTTGGTCGTGTTGAGACCGGTGTCCTTAAACCTGGTATGGTTGTGACTTTTGGTCCCTCTGGTCTTACCACTGAAGTTAAGTCTGTTGAGATGCACCATGAAGCCCTCCAGGAGGCTCTCCCTGGTGACAATGTTGGGTTCAATGTTAAGAATGTTGCTGTTAAGGATCTCAAGCGTGGTTATGTTGCTTCAAACTCTAAGGATGATCCCGCCAAGGAGGCTGCCAACTTCACCTCCCAGGTCATCATCATGAACCACCCTGGCCAGATTGGAAATGGATATGCCCCAGTCCTTGACTGCCACACGTCCCACATTGCTGTCAAATTCGCTGAACTGTTGACCAAGATTGATAGACGATCCGGCAAGGAGCTTGAGAAGGAGCCTAAGTTCTTGAAGAATGGTGATGCAGGAATGGTGAAGATGGTTCCCACGAAGCCTATGGTTGTGGAGACCTTCTCTGAGTACCCACCGCTTGGACGTTTTGCTGTCAGGGACATGCGCCAAACCGTGGCTGTTGGTGTTATCAAGAGCGTTGAGAAGAAGGACCCAACCGGTGCCAAGGTCACCAAATCTGCTGCCAAGAAGAAATGAGCTTTGCATTTGAAAGATAATTATTTATCACAGCCTAGGACAGTTGCCTTAAATTTTTTCTTAATTTTTATTTACTACTATTTATATGGCAGTTTTGTGGACCAAGTTTAATGTGCTTGCTTTCATCTCTCCTGTTTTGGTCGAGACCTTATTGTCAAGTTGTCGAGGTGCGCTTGCGACTTCTCTTTGTTTGTCAATTGCAGTTGAATCTCTTTTGAACAATTCAAGTTTGATATTTTTGTCTTCTGTGAATTTCTTTTAAATATTTCCTGAAGTTTAATCTTTTGTCCAAAATAAACCTGCCTTGCTGCCCAATGCCTCAGGAACCCAATTTTCTTGTCAAATCTTTGATTGATTTGGCTTAACTAGAACTTTGTTTAATATATATATATATATATATATATGTATGTATGTAACTTTTTAATTTTTTATATAATTTTTACATTATTTATATTTATTTAATTTAATTTTTATATTTTATATTTTACTCATATTAATTGTGAACATTAAATTTAGAATGAATTAAATATTTGATGCAACTGTTTAATCTATAACTATCGTAGGCTAAAAGGATCCCACGGGATCCTAAATGTTGACAACTGGGCAGGTTTAAAGGTAATTTCACAAAGTATGAGACTAGATAATGACGTTCGTATATTACATGGAAAGTTTGGTCGGTAATACTATAACTGAGACATGTTTTAAATGCAAGATAATGAGAAAATAACTAAAAAATTTTTTTATGCCTTCCTCGATAAGAAGAGAAAGGTGAAAGGGAGGAGAGTTTTAGAAACCAGACTCTTAATTGTTCCTATCTCTTTCACGTTTTTTTAAATTATATTTTATAAACAAAGTGGGAGGAGACATGTTACTTGCCTTTTTAATTGGCTATTGTTTGTTTGAGTAAGCAAGACTTATGTAATACATATGAGGTGAGAAAACGATTGTTCCATAATTTTTTTAACTATATAATTAACTTCATACTTTATTATTTAATAATTTTATAATTATATACACATTAAATTATATCGGTCGTTCACCTGATATTGAACGGAAGTGTACACTAATATATATATATATATGTATATATCGTATTCTTCAAAATTTAATTCAGTTTGTTATTAGGATGAACCGAGAATTTGATGTTGCTCTATGATTAATTCCACGAATAGTCAATATGGGTTACTCTTGCTGGTTTGTAAATGCCTTTTGGAGTGAAAAACCATATAAGTGATTGAACTCAAAACGGCAATGCTGAGTCAATTGCTTCGTAGCCGTCTAGAGTACCAAAATAAGTGATGATTAAAATCATGAATTCATCACCCATCATTTTGTCAACATCTCAAAGTTCCTTCTAAACATAGAAAAAGAGTGGCCAGCCTTTTTAATTAATTAATAAACAAGAAATATGATAAGATACATCTTTCTGGCTACCACAAAAACAACTAATTCAATCAATTTACATCTCATTCAACAGTCTTAACTTAAATCTTAATGAAAACGAGTAATATTAATTACTATTAAGAAAATGGAAATCCTTAGCTTTCAGGTTAATTCGCTTTCTTCATCGATCTCGTTTCTTTTCTTTGTTTTTCTTACCCTTTTCCTACTCCAGTTAAGGAAATGCTGGCCTAAATCTTAAAAATATTATATTTGAAATTTATAGGTAATTTCATGACTGCAATCTCTTCTAACTCTTGTCCGTATCAAGATTTTGAGTTACCAGAGTCTCAAATGGCAATTCCGTATTGCTAACTTATTGTTTCTTCAAATTCATACATCAAAAATTCATTTCTAGGTGTCTGGAATTCCCACAAGTTTTTCTCAATATAATCTATTTCAATAAAATTAAGAGAAGATTCAAGAAGGAAAGTTTGAGTAGCCATGCCGCCATACTTGATCCTGAAGAACATTCTACCTGTTCATGGGAACTCAAGTTTTCTCAGCCAGGAAATATATGTATATATATGTATAGATTAAGGCACATTTGGTCAATTCTAGTCATTACAAAAATGAATCATGACAGGAAAGCATGGAAAAAATATGGTATAAATTGTTTTTGTAATAATATTTAGTTGATGGGTTCCATCTCAACAACTATTTGGTGCAGATGGCAACTCAAAGCCCTCTCGTCGTATCAGTTGCTTGCTTTTTCCATATTTCTTTTACTTCAAGTGACAACTAAGTGAAGCAATGCCCTCGCGAATTGAACAACCCCAAACGAACTTAAATATAAAATGAAACCCCATTAATCATAACCTTCGGAATCTCCCTTATATGATTAACTTCAGTACTTTTCAATCTTAAAATTCCATTTCCACTGAAAGGTTTGATAAGTTAGCACTCAGCAAAGATGGGATCCGGTGAGAGATCGAAGAAGAAAGTTCAGCTATGGAAGAAAGCTATTGTTCACTTCTCTTTATGTTTTGTCATGGGGTTTTTCACTGGCTTTGCTCCAACCGGTAAGGATTCAATTTTTTCTAGCCCCGTTGTGGCTCCAGAGAATCATGTCCTAACGTTGAACCAATCAGTAAAAGCAGTAGTTCATAGCGGTAATGTTAACAGAAGTTTCAGAGCCGATACTCCGGCGCCTGCTCCGGCAAAGTCTAAGGAACTCGAAAGTCCGAAACAAGTGGATGTTGTTCGTGAAGTCAAGTTACCGTCTAGAAGACTCATAATTGTTGTTACACCAATCAGCAAGAAAGATCAGTTTCAAGGGGTGCTCTTGAGGAGGCTAGCAAATACCATAAGGCTGGTTCCTCAACCATTATTGTGGATCGTTGTGGAAGGGCAATCGGATTCGAACGAGGTATCCGAAGTACTTAGGAAAACGGGTATTATGTATAGGCATTTGGTGTTCAAGGAGAATTTTACAGACCCTGAAGCAGAGCTAAATCATCAACGAAATGTTGCATTGAAGCACATTGAGCACCGCAAGCTGAGCGGGATCGTTCATTTCGCCGGACTTTCCAACGTTTATGATCTTGATTTCTTCAAAGAACTTAGACAAATTGAGTATGTATCCTCACCTAACTCTTTCTCATATGATATTTCTTATGATATAAGTTTCAAACTACCTCAATAATTATGCTTTACTAGGGTATCTATATAAGAATTTAAAAAGAGAAGTAAGGACATTAGAATATGATGTGCTGGCTGCTGGGTGGAATGAAAGTTTCAAAGCTCATTTTTTTAAGGCGATGAGGATTAATTTAACAAATGAAAGAAGAGTCCACACACATACACACACTATTTAAAGATAGGAAAAGATGTATCAGCCAAGCTCTGCTAAGTTGCGGAGAAAGAGCGGCCCAGCCTTGGAATTGGAATAGAAGAACTTCAAATGCTGGGATTCGAATTCCTGGATGTCACTTTTTAAAACTGGTTGCAAGAACTAACAGGACTAAACTCTGGGTTTTTTGAGTGAATGATACTTGAATTTATACACAATTTTGGCAATGTGCAGGGTGTTTGGAACTTGGCCAATGGCCTTATTATCAGCAAACAAGAGGAAAATTGTGATTGAAGGACCTGTCTGTGATTCCTCACAAGTTATAGGATGGCATCTAAGGAAGATGAACAACCTGACAGATTCAGAAACTGATGCGGAGCCAAAACCTCCGATTCATATATCAGGTTTTGCATTTAACAGTTCAATCCTTTGGGACCCTGAGAGATGGGGACGCCTCACATCTGTTCAAGGCACTTCACAGGTAATCGAATATTCTCCGAACCAAGCTTTAGAAAGTATTTGCCTGTTGGTGCTGCATTCCATTACAATTATAAAGCTCTCATTCTGCAGAATTCTGATCTATCTTTGAACAAAATGTAAATTAAAGACTGCATAGTTGTCCATTTGCTTAGGCTTAAAACTCAAATTTTAGGATTTTTTTGACCTAACTGTTTAACAGTTTGGTGATAAATTCCATTTAAATCATTCTGAGTGCTACCAGTAACCAAAATTAGGATATAAAACTGATAATCAGGATTCTATGAATGGAGCTTGGTCCCATTAAAAATTAGGTTCCAAAAAGGATGCTTTTGCTGTTTTTTTACCAGGAAAGTAAATGGTTCAGTAGAGATTAGACCAACCATCATTTATTTATTAAGAAAAAGGGTAGCAAACTGCATTGTTTGGCAGATATTAGGTAAAGGGTTAATTTGTAAAGATGGTGAATGGGTAGCTAAAAGCTTCTATATTATCTAAAAAATGGGAGTTCTGACATCTTCAACAATGTTTTTGCTTAGTTTACATAAACTTTGTCAGCAACCTTTAACAATGTTGTTGTTGTTGTTTTTTTAATATATGTTTTGGGTTCAGAATTCACTCAAATTTGTGAAACAAATTGTTCTAGAAGATGAGACCAAGTTAAAGGGTATCCCCCCAGAAGAGTGCTCCAAAATCATGCTTTGGCGTCTTCGTTTTCCCATTGGAGTAGTGCCAAGAAATCTTGTCGAGACATCCCCATTGTTGGACGTTATTACTCAAGGATAAAAAAAAAAAAAAAAAAAAAGAAGAAGAAGATTGCTAGGAGATTTCAACTTTGAGGAGAAAATATATGATATTAAGAGCACAATCTCAAAAATTTTCCCTTTATCATGTATTTTTTTTAATTGTTAAATATTTTCAATTTTTTTGAGTTCTCTTTAATTAGACTCAATAACGTTTGAACTATTAAAATATTCAAATTTAATTTATATAATAATTTTAAAAAATAGTATTTATTATATCTAAAATTTAAAATTTAATATTTTACAATTAAAATAAAAAACAGCAGAGAAGTAATTGAAAGATCTTCAAGGTAATAAGCTCACATTATAAAACGTAAAGACAAATCCACCAACCTTGGAAGTGGTTATAACAAAACCAAACCTCTTGATTAGAAAGCAATCAAACAACTTTTACGAAGAAATTAATGCTATCATTTTGCTTCATCTCTTCAAGGCTACAAGATCACCGTGGCCAATACATTTTTAATCTCATCATATTTATTATTATTATTATTATTATTATTATTATAAAAAATATAACAATAAATATTAATTACAAAAATAATCTAAACTGTATAACAACATCGCAACATCATAGACGGCCTCTGTAGACGGGCCCACAGGGGCAATGAATTGTGAGCTGCCTTTCTTCGGTGTAGTTATTTACTATGAACAAGAATTATTTTCTAAGGTTGTAATGGATCTTAATATCTAATTTAGATTTTTTTATTTGATAATTTTTAATTATTTATTTAATTTTGTTTATTATATTTTTAATTGTTTGTTTATTAATTAAATTGATTTGGTAACGCTAATGAATTTGAAAAAAAGAATTTTATGTTTAGACCTAAATTGAATAATATATATTTCATATTCATTTACTATGATAAATTACTCTGTATGTTAGATAACAATATAGGATAATGTCATATGAAATCAGATTACAGTATAAGCTTAATGAGTTTTTTTGTATTTGCATAAGAATATAATAAATTAATTAAGATAGATATTTTTACAAAATCATCGAAAGATACTTATAAATACATTAAAATTTTAGGTTACCAACTCATTATCATTAATAAAGGTAAGAGATAAGAGTTTGATTAAAATAAAATGTTTCGAGATAGTGTAACCCTAAGCTTTTATTATTTATTATTTATTATTTGCTTCATTATTATTATTATTGTTGTTGTTGTTGTCGTCGTCGTCGTCATTGTTGTTATTGTTTAATTTAATTTATAATTTTTAATCATTTATTTGAATAAGATTAAGTTATTTTAATTTTAGTATTTAACAAATTTAGTATTAATCACTTATGGGATTGACATTCTATTTTATTATCATATTACTTATTACGATACGTGTATTTGCATAGTTAAATCTGATAATACCGTACTTGTGAGATGTTTTTTAGATAAAATTATGAAGTCTAATGAGTCAGAACAAATAATACCTCATAATTTGATGTATGGATTTTCACAAGTAAGAGCAATACACTATCTAAAAAGAGTTAAGTATTAACACTGATTAGGTTTGACGAGAATAGCAACAATCAAGAAACTCTAAAAAATTTGATATTTAATTTATGTAAAAATTTAAATGGTAATTGTAAGATACTTTTTATAGATAAAACTTTAAAATTTATTAACTAAAACAGTCAATATCGTACAGATTCATCGTGGATCTCACAAGCATACACATATTCAAGGACTTTGAAGCATATATATATATATATATATATATAATTCCTTCGTCACGAAGCATCTCAACAAATAATTTTTGAAATTTTTAAGTTTGAAATTTCGTCCAATTTGAAACCTGAAAAGAAATGGTCAAGCATTTTAATTTATAAGAGAAAAAAATCGCTATCTCCAATTATATGGTACAAAGTATAATTATTAACTCCTTAATGTTTTAATAAACTATGAATTAAAAAATTATGGGTTGCTCCAGTTATATAATTTGAAGTATAATGGACTTCTTAATGTTTTGACAAAACAACGAATTATACATATTTTTAATATTTTTTTCATGCAAAAAAAAAAAAAAAAAGCAACAAGGAAAGAGATATAAGTCTACTTCTTCATTAAAAAGTTGTAATCATAATTCGTCTTAGAATTTTGGATTATAAGTTGTCTCTTTTTTAATCACGAAAGATAAATAAAAATTTAAATTTTAAACAAAATATATGTAATAATTATTGAATTAAATATATTCGAATGTCGAATGCATTATTAATTTTATATGTTTAGTTAGAAAAAAAAAAGCAAAAGGGGAAAATTATAAATTAGTTGATATTGCCTTGCATTGGGCAATGATTAATTAGGTTATTAACCTACCGCTTGATTGATTGGGTAGTAGTACTATATATATAATATGATATGATATGATAGGGTCCAACAGCTAGATTTTCAGTTATCTAAATGAAAATCAAACAAATTAAATTCACAAAATCACATAATTTAAGCCATCCTTAAAGAATTAGCCAATGAAGTTGCCATTATTACTGCAAATTCAAGCTAATTATTAATTAAGAATGAGATCAAGAACATTTTAATTTGTGATGTGTAGTATATAAAATTTGCCTTTTTTTTGTTAACCAAATAACTTATATGAGATAAAATATTAAAATCAATGTTCAATCTACTTGTAATCAATCAAGTTATGTAAGCCAAAAATATTAGTTTCATTATTCAACTTCCTACCAAAAACTCTGCTTTTTCTTTCAGCACATTAACTCCAAGAATAACTAATACGAGTAGGTTCCTCATCAATTATCTTTAGTTTTAAATCTATCATAAAAAATGTAGCCCTTTCTTTCTTTATTTTTTTTCTTAAAAAAAGTTCAATAATTCGTGTTTTTGTATTGTATTTATATTATTTTCATTTGTCATTATTATGTTTAAGTTATCATATATTTACATATTTTTTAATATATTAATAATTCGTATTATATAAATTTTAACATATTTATAGATATAATTTTGTATTTTATATAATTTATATTTTCACGTTGTAGTGTAATTATTTTGAGTCCAAAATAGTTCAATCTACCGAATAACCCTTTTAAGCATTATTCTAGTTGTATATTTTTTTTTTTCATTTTCTTCTTTCGTTAGGCTTTGAACTAAATACTTTATGATTTTGGAAATTATCACTTGAGAACGCTAAAAAAATAGAAAATAAAATCACAAGTACTCTAATTCGATGTTCAGCAATATTTGGTATAAACATACTTTAAAATACACTAACTTAATATTTGATTAAAAATAATAAATGAACCCTACATGCCATTATGCCATTATGTTATCAAAAGAAAGAAGCCAACCGATTCCTAATAATTAAAGAAAAAAAGACCTAATAAAAAAACAATACATTATGTATAATAATAATAATAATAATAATAATAATAATAATAAATTAGTGCTTCAGACATTGGGTTAACCGGACCAAGCAGATTTTTCTGTCAGATATGTTGGAAGTTTTACGGTTTGCGTTTCACTTTCAGTTTTTAACTGATCTACTAAACTGAAGTGCCATTAAAATTAGAAAACAAGAAGAGGGAAAAGAAAAGTGTGTACGTAACTGTATTTTAGTCGCCAAAATCTGGGGGAGAGGAACACAGATCGTTTCAACCAATCAGAGCAGGAGGAGAGCTGGCAATCTGTAAAATTAAATATGTAGCAGTTTGCCCCAGGAAGTGGGGTCATCGTAGAAAAAAAGGCAGCTGTTTCTTCTTACATATCCTCTAAAATCTTCATGTCAAGAACTCAAAAGAGGCAGCTGCTAAAGAGTGAGACCCTTCCAAGTTTCTGATTTTTTTTAATAGAAAAGAAAGGAAAGAGGACCCTTTAAGTTCTTTGAGATCTGGAGGCATTACAATCTCAGGTAGTTTTGCTACTTCTGTTATCTCCTTTTGTTTTCATGGACACACAATTTGCAGATGCATATTTTTAGCTTCTTTTTGTATGAAATTTTTGTTGCTTTGTATTGCTAATTGTCTTTCAAAATCTGGGTAGTTTCCCAATTTGTTAGAAACCAGCCACTTTTAATTACATTGGAACCTTTTTGAGTTTTGCCCTGTTGTGCTTTGCTTGGTTGAGGAAAAATCTAGGAAAGGAGGAAATTTTGAAACTTTATAGCTGAAGTTGTTAGTTTAAGGTTTTCCTAAAGTAGAATAACTTGCTTAGTCATTTTTGAATCGACAATGCAACAAAAGTTAACAACTTGGTTAGATTCTGCTAACAAGCATAAATGATAGATTATGGGATTTTTCTTTTTTTAACCTTTTTCTTTCCTTTTAATCACGTTCTGCTTTGTTTAAAACTCCCGCTTTCCTTCCTCATCTACACTATTAATATTTAATTTACCCCATGATTTTGCCTGTCTGTCTGTAGAATATCTGTCATTACCATTTATCAGCTATCTGCCATATTGGTAGGGGAATGTTCATTTTTAAAATCCTTATGTTTTAACTTGTGAATGCATTTCCCATTTCGAGCCTATCTGTTAGGGATCATAGTGAGGAGAAGATAAGATGGGGAAGAAAGGAAAATGGTTGTTTTCTCTAAAGAAAGCCTTCAGCCCAGAGTCCAAGGAAAAGAAAAACCAGGTTTCCCATTCAGCTAGAAGTTGCCCTTAGTTTATAGTCCTTGATGAGTTTAAGATTCGTGATTGCTATGTTTTTCAGAAATCAAAAGAACAGTCTTTGGAGAAGCAGGGTCCCAATGGTTCTGTTGCAGCCACTTTTGAAACTGTCAAGTTGTCACCTCTTCCTTTTCTGGAAGAGGTGAAATCGATTGAAGCAGACGCCAAAGAAAGCAACCAGACTTACCCTGTAGCAGATGCCACTGCTGCTGATGATGTTGTTGCTCCTGCCGCGTCACCTCAGGCCGCTGTAGATGTTGTTCTACATCAACTTAATAAAGGTGCTAGGTTTGCTGGAAAACATAGGGAGGAAGTGGCAGCAATAAAAATTCAAACAGCTTTCCGAGTTTACCTGGTATAAATCTTTTCAACTGAGAAAGTTCGCTTAATTATTATTTACTTCATTTAACTTAGAATACTTGTGGATTCCTATGATAATTTGCCAGTTTATGTTATGTGTTCTGGGTTCAAAATGACTTTTAACGTTTGAAACTCTTTCTCAATCACAATTTATTTTTCAGCCACAACTGAAATTTTTGTAGTGTTTGCTGATTATGATTTATTTCCTTTTCAGGCTAAAAGGGCATTGCATGCTTTAAAAGGACTGGTCAGGCTGAAATCACTGATGGAAGGGCCTGTGATCAAAAGGCAAGCAGCCAGTACCCTTCGGTGCATGCAAACGCTTTCTCGTGTGCAGTATCAGATTCATATGAGGAGAATCAGGATGACAGAAGAAAATCAGGCTCTTCAGAGGCAACTCTTGCAGAAACAGGGAAAAGAGCTTGTGAAGTTGCAGGTAAATCCCCCTTCTCTCTGATACATCAGCAAGATTTACAAATGCTTGAATTGGTAGCAGAGTTAGTAGTCTGGGCTTATGTCCCTGGAAAATGTGATCTAGAAGTTGGAATGCTGCGAAGGGAGTTCAAATTTTTTCCTCCAATCTCCGGTTTTCCAGACTGACATCCTATAATTAGAATTATCTTTATATTACAAAAAATAATAAGATAACCGATGTAGGTATTATATGCTGCATACGGCAGATTTTGCAGTGATTTCTGTCACTGCAGTCAAGCTCATTTCGATTGTGTATATATTTCATTAAACCTCTTAGTTTCTCATCAGAAAAGTGCCCATAGCATTTTCCATCGGTGGAAAACCATTCTATCATGTTGACTTTCAATAATGGCTCCCTCCTGCTGACCAGTGACCATACGTTTTGATTGTTTGAACAGATGGGGGAAGATTGGGATGACAGCATGCAGTCGAAGGAACAAATTGAAAAGAGCTTACTTAGCAAGCATGAGGCAGCTATGAGAAGAGAAAGGGCCAGGGCATATTCGTTTACTCATCAGGTGACCTCATCCTCGAATTTAATATATGCTGTCGTAATACATGAAGAGCATCAAACATTTAATCTTTCCTCTCTGTGTTTATATGTGCGACTGAGAGAGTTAACAACATTGTCAAGTGACATGAACAAATTAGCATAAAATAATTACTTCAAAAAAAGTTCTCCTTAGCTTCGTGATGAGGCAAGCATTATCTGGTTAAATTGTAGTATTACTAAAAATTATTGTTAGTTCAACCAAATGCTTAAACATGAGCCTTCTTGGGCATTCAAGTAACCGAAATAGAAACAAACTAGGTTGTCCCTGACACCACACTACTTTTGCAGCAAACCTGGAAGAATGCTTCGAGATCCATGAACTCTTTATTCATGGATTCAAACAATCCCTCATGGGGTTGGAGCTGGTTGGAACGATGGATGGCAGCCCGGCCATGGGGGGGTCATGGCACAACAGGAAAGGAACGGAACAATGACTGGTCATCCTTAAAGAGTGCATGCAGCAACCTTGGAGGAGAAATTAGCAAAGCTTATGCTCGGTACCAACTCAATTTGGATAAGCAATCCCCCAAGGCCACCCAAAAGCCAAACCAAACTTCAATGCCTCTTTCCCTTTCTACTCCGAAGCCAGCTTCCACGCCTATCCAAAAGCTGGAGTCGACAAGCCTTAAGAGTAGAGTGGTTGGTCTGGACGATGACACAAGAAGCATAGTCAGTGTGCAGTCAGAAAGAAACCGTAGGCATAGCATTGCAGGCTCTGCAGTGCATGACAATGAGAGCCCAAGAAGCTTACCATCACTTCCAAGTTACATGGTGCCAACCGAGTCTGCAAGAGCTAAGACCAGGTTGCAAAGTCCCTTGGGGCTAGAAGCCAATGTAACACCTGAGAAGGGACCAATTGCGCCTGCCAAGAAACGCCTTTCATATCCGCCTTCACCAGCCAGGCCAAGACAGCACTTAATGTCTGCCAAAACTTCACAGCAGCATTGCTAATAGTAGAACTTGCTGTCATGAATGGGAAGGGCAGTACGTCTTTAAAGTTTTTAATTCATTAAATAATCTCCAGAGTGTTGTTATTGCGGTAAGATTATAATTGGTTGCTTGGATCAGCTGTCATAAAAAAAAATATATCCTTCTCAATTCATACATGTTTATTTTTTAAGCCCTGTAAAGGTGACATTTATATTTGTGATTGAAAGGAAATTATGTCCCAATTTACTTCTTTGATATGTGTGATTTTTAATTTTAAACTTCGAACTGCTATTTTCGAAATTCATTTGGAACCCTTGCCTCAAACCGGACAGTTTTGCTTCTGAGTCGAGCCTGGCCATTTTGATCATTTGCACTCAATTTGTAAACAAATTTCATCTACGTCATTTTCATTTAAGAGTTGTACTTATTGGATATTTTTGACCCCTCGTCTAATTGAAGCAGAGATTAGTAAATATTAAAGTGAATCGACATCAAGATTTTGTTGTCAGTAAACTGACATCACTAACAGGAGAGAAAGCTCTTGATAGTACTAATTCAGTTGATATAATATTATAATCTAAACTTTTGAAGTATCTGTCTTCGAAAAAAACTTAAGACAGCATAAGGTTTCTCAAAAAATTTAATTGAGGTTAAAGGATTATTAAAAGATTAATATATATATATATAAATGGAAACCATCCAAACCTTTTGAAAATGGAAACCATCATCACTCTTTCTTGTTGGGCTGCCCAGTTTTCGTAAAATTTTCAACTGTCATTTCAATGCCCCTTCGAGGAATGGACAGATTCTATGTACGAAAATACGCACATGGAGCTCAAAGCGCCACAACTGACCCTCCAATGCAACAGCCAAAGTTCAGGTGGACCAATGCCAATGGAACCACGGTTGTGCACGTGCAGGCAGCCACCAAAACACTAAGCTGTGTTCCTTCAGGAATTATTCTGAAACATGTCAGTACAAGGAAAAAAAAAAAAGTCATCTGTTCCAAGTTCTGTCAATAGCATAACCATAACCACCTTTTCTGCTAAGAAAAAAGCTGTCGCATTCGACATCATATAGTCAAACTCTTCAAGCATAGAAACGGGGAATGCAAAAAGAATTGTTAATAGTTAATACTCATTGATTCAGATGTATAAAGGTAAACCGCTAAAATCAATGCCTCCTTGGCCCGTGCCTTGTAATATCTCACCTCTACAGTAAGTTCTCTTTTAGCCTTACCTCTCTAGTACTTGTAGCAGAAAATTTTCAGAAATCTAAAGTGCTCCTATGAGCTATAAGGAGCAATCTGTGTTATTTACACAAAAATTGGGATAACCGGAAAAGTGTAAATCTATGGTGAGGTTATCATTTTTTGGTAGAATCGGTTGCTAATGATTGTTCTTCCATATCTCCTTCAGAGGGGATTTCAACTTTGTCTGTTGCCTGGTCGAGAGGACCTTGAGGACTTCCAAACAGAGTAGACAGTATCTGTCGGTGGCACTCATCGCAGAAAAAGAAAAAGGAAAAATGTCCTTCATTTGGGAGCTTATGCACGATGGCCCCCGGTAGAACCCGGTTTATGTGATCTATCATTCCTTGTGGAACAACTTGATCATCCATCCCCTGCGCAGTAATTGATCAATAAACTAGCATAAAACCAATAAGAACTTATATCGTCTTTTGTTGGCTTAACAGTCTAAATATCAGTGACACTTCTGAAAAATATAGTTCAAACTTGAAATGCATGTACGAGTCACAGGCAGAGTCAATCTAATAAATTAATGCATGACCAAATGAATAGAGACATTTGAAGACTCTTAAACGATTGATATATCACAATTCCAAGGCTGACCAGCACAAATCTATGGTTCTTGATATATGTCATCATGTTCCTCACACATTCATAGATATGTCAAACGATACTCTTTTACAAGATTGAAAAACAAGCCAAATTGAGGAAATAAATTCAAAAGGACTGCCAAGTTATAAGGTGATAGTTCTATGCAAGGAAACCTGACGGAAAAGGCATGCAAACCTGCCATATATGTATTGGTCCCAGAAATCCTGCCAATTCACATTCTGCCTGACTGTACAGGGACCTGAGCCAAGGGAAAATTCCACTTCCGTAACACTTCCTGTGCACCTGAAGATCTGCCAAACTAAAACCCCAATTTGAAACCAGCAAGGCAGCTTCCTCGATGAATGGTTTGCTATTTCCCTGACGAATTGACTCCTCCACATCTCTATGCCAGAATTCTTCAAACCCAGCTCCTTCAGTCAGAATCTCATCCTGCACGCATCAAGACTAACTTATGCAAATCCTTAAAACATATCAAAGGCTAGTTTTCAACACTACGCATTAATGTAACAGTAGATCTTATTACACAGCGCTTCCAAACTTGTAACAAACTCCACAGGGTATACAAGGTTCACCCAATAGGGGGCATCATTATGCATTAATCTCTGTTCTATTTCTTAGTCCAATGACCACATGCGCTTCAATATGCTTGCAACCAAAAGAGATTAGTGAAGTATGTTGTGAAATCCCGATAAGGGAGGAAACGTGATCTTTCAAACACAAAAAGTCCTTTAAACTAGCACCTATCCACCCTAGCCCAGAAAAAATTAAAGCAAAAAGTAATATAGGAATTTAGATGAGATTTGATAAATTATTTAAGTCTTGAAGATGAAAGATGACTCACCCTCCTTCCAAGTGACACAGACATCCACCTTTCAATACGGCCATGCTTGCCAGATAGGAAACTCCGGTGGTAAAAAAAGGACAGCAGTTTTGGCAACCTTCGAGCTAAATAATACATTAACTTCCTTCTTGGTAACAACTCTCCCCAAATACTTCTCATTTCTTCCTTAGTCATGCTAGGTTCATAAGGACTGATCACTGATGCAACCATTGCTGCACCTGTACGTTTAGGCAAGATGCATCACAATATAAGGTCTTGTATTATTAATAATTTGCCTTTACTAGGAAATTTCCCCCGGTATCGTAGTGTGAGGAAATGGATATTATCTTGATAGGTTAAAGAATCCGCTATGAAACCAATATCTATTCAGGGCTTCCAAGCAGAATTATGCTTTATCATGTAAAGTATCAAACCAATAAATTTACAGGAGTAACAGCTCACACCTGCAATTTTGTGAGGAACATATCTAAGAGCAGCCCAAGCATGCATACTTCCACTTGAATAGCCCAACACCCAGAACTTATCATTGACACCAACAGCATCACCTAGATGTAGCATATCAAATGCTGATGAATTTAAATTTCTACTAGGATGAGGATCACTCTCCCCAAAACCAGGAAGATCATACGTGATCAAGCGAACACCAAACTCTTCAAGCAGTGATGGTTTAACTCCTGGTATACCTGTCCAACAAAAATAATGAACAAGTCTGCACCAATTTTGATCGAGAACACAACTTCTAGTATTTGTATCATACCTGCAAGTCGGGATGAAAGAAAAGAATGTGGAGAAATAAAAGAAAATCTAGCTTTATCCGCTGGAACACCTGTTTCACGATAAGCTAAGTGTCTGCCATCCGGAAGCTGGATTCGGCTCGCGCTAGGGGGATGAACAAGCACTTTCTTCACTGGTGTTGCCAATCCATCATGTCCACCATTTAAATTCAGAGCTGCAAATTTTTAAACAACGTAGTATTAGCAAAACTATCTTCTAAACTATTCGAATTTTCAATCAATTATCCGAATCTCATAAATAGGATCCTAAAATTATGTGAATCTAACGTTCCAGATTTTGAATAACCATTGACCAACCACAGTCAAATGCAACTCAAATAATAAAAATAATAAATAGTAGAGAAAGATTTGGACCTGAAAGTGCGAGGATGAAAACGAAGAAGATAACAGGCCAAGCATGAATTGGATGACGATCCTCAGGCAAGAACTCGTTCAAGAATCTCAATCGGCCGGAGACCTTAGCCACGGGTCCACCAAGCTTCTGAACTATAAATGAATCTTCAGTAACCACCGTTTGCTGCAAAATATCTCTACATCCTCTTCCAAGTTCTAGAACCATCTCGCACCACGACTTCAAAAATTCCATCACCTGTTCCTTCAATGTCTCCGGCCGTACCGTCTCATGATCACTCTCAGTAACCGAAGACGCCGCCGTCGATTGTTCCACATTGAACGGCGGTAACGACGAGAAACCCGTCATTTCCCCGGTGTATATTATCCCCGTGTCTTCCACAAAACTCACCAGCTCCTCCGGCCACGTGTTCGCTCCTCTCACTTCCGCCATATTTTGTTAAAAGAACTCTTATCTCTCTCTCTCTCTCTCTCGCTCAATCAATCATCAATCTCTATGAGAACATGGCCGCTTTGCTTTAACCAGAAGCCACACAAGTAATCATGAAGCCTTTTTTATTAAAAAAAAGTTTAAAAATCAAAAAAATAATGTCCAAATCAAAGATAAAGAGATAAAAACAGAACTGAAACTGAAGCTTTACAAGCGTGATTATGAAGCTTTTCATTTCTTTAATCAAACAAAAACTTAAAAAAAGAAACCCAAACCGAACCGACCGCCATTAAAACGGAATCAAAATCTACTTAAAGAAAAAAAGCAGAAAGTCCAAAAAGTTTTTAATCACTCCATCTCTCACTTTCCGACAGATCAGAAACCGTTGGCTCTGATTATAATCTGACCTAATTTTCTGGAATTCTTTTAATGAATTGACTCGTACGTTAACTAATCCTCAAAGAGAAGTTTTTGGATTTGAACTGACCTTCAATTAAGGACCGACGGTGCGAATTTAGTCCACATTAGCGAGCGCCTTATGCCGTAAGCTTAACGGCTCGTTACCGGTTGGACCGGTAGCGTGTCGCGCTGCCATATCCGCTAATCTTTGCACCTGCTAATGCTATTGCCGGTTGCAAACGTACAGGATTGACGTGGCAGGTGAAGGTCGGTGCATGTGACTTGGGAATGCTCGTTTTAAACTTTTCTTTCTGTCCGGCTCTTTTTTGTTGTTCATTCATGAATAAGGTTGTGATAAAGAATTGTCCTTCAGGGAATCTCGACCTTTGATTTTGATTAAAATTAATGTTGAAATTTGTCCAATTGAGGGTGATGGGCGAGGAGGGAATATTCTACTCGTGAGGATGGTTCATGGTCACAATTAGATTTCATTATAATCCGTTTAATTTTATAGTGATTTTTTATTATTTACATATATCAACAAATTAAATAATATTATATTATTAAATTTTTTTTAAATTATAGATAATTTTCATACATTAATAATATATAAATTTTTAATAAAATAATATTATTTAATTCATTAAAAACTATAATATATTAAAAATAAACTCAATTTTTAATAAGATAATTGATTTACAAGCAATGCATACATTGTTATTTATGTTATAATTTTATATCACTAACTATATATATTGTAATTATATTAACTATAAATATTTATATTATTATTTATGTTGTAATCTTATATATATTTATATATTAATACTTTATATTATATAAATAAGATATTCGTTGTATTATATTATATTTTATTTTATTATCGTGAAATGTATTAAATTAAATCGTAATTCGTAAATAGGGATTGAACAGTGAAAAGAAGGGTGTGCCACTAACGAATAATGATGATGGAGATTATAAAAATAAATCAAATAAAATAAAAAAAGGTTGGTTGGGTTAGTTGATGACAATTAGGTGCGAACAGGGAAGGGCGTAAAATTCTAAAATTCCTTGATAACGAACAATTTCCTCTTTTGACCTTTTTTGAACTTTCTCTAAGTGGTCCCTCACAAGTCACCCCTCCACTCCTTCTCTTTTTTTTTTTTTTTTTTTTTTTTTGGGTTTAAAGATTATTTTAGAATTTAGAGAATCCGGAGGACTAGAAAATAAATGCAATATCAGAGTTTTTAAATTTTATAAATAAAATTAAATATTTATATATGTGTTTTTATTTATTATATTTATTATGTTCAATTGGTCAAAAATTTCAAGGACTCATTGGTCAAATATGTAGTGCCCATAAATTAAAAAATAACAAGTTCAATTATTATCACTAAAACGTAATTCAAAATTAAAAAAAAATTTGAAGTAATGGTATAAAAGGCACATTTTAAGACATTTTTAAGCCAATATTATTCTCTGCCTTGTCTTTGATTTTTTTTTATTATTATTTAAGTATCATAACGTATTTTATATTTCAATTCTAATGTTTCCGTGATTGCATTTTGTAATTGCCTTCTTAAAACACTAACGGGCTTTGAAGGGCCAATACATGGTTTTGGAGGGTCAATTACGGTGAAGGAAATGGAATGTTGTGGTTTTGGACCCAGCACCGATGCCCACAGTCATAATTGTACTTTTTTTTGTCTGTACAAAGGAAACAACATTCTAAAGATGAATTAGAGATTTGACGAAGATGCTTAGAATTGAATTTAAATTTAATATGTTATTTTGATGTATTTTTAATTATTAAATCATGAAATTGCTGGTAAAAAAAGAATTAAAGTATCAAAGGTGAAACATTTTTCATTGAACTTAAAATTCTTTTGTTGGTGGAAGTGAAAAGCATAAAAGGAACCAGCTTAGTTAATAAGTAAATACACGTGTTTAAGAGAAATCAATCAGCACGGATAACACTAACTCTAATATTTTCCAATATCAGCTGTTCGCACAGTTCCTTTGCCCATTCTTTGCTTTCTACTGCCAAGCATGTTAGAAGACAAAACACAAGTGGTTAAGACTTAAGACATACTCCGGCTGAAAAAGACTTCCTTAAATAACATGAAAAGAAATAGGTTTTTCATGATAATGACCTCAACAGCTTCAACCAAACTACTAAAACTGCAATAACAAAAGTAATGGATATTAGCACACTATGCTAGTTGGATTCAAATGTGATTTTCTCGGATATGGTTATGTGTCTGACACATTTATAAAATTTTTTTATGTATTTAAAAAATTTTTGAAAAATTATATTTTCGTACTTATGTTTAAAAAATGTTTGAGATATACGTTTAGATATAGATAATTCAAAAAAAAAAAAAAAGAAAAGCATCAGAGCAACATACAACAGAGTTCGTACATTTATGAAGAAGAAAACCAAACGCAATTCTTAAGGGTAAATAAGGTGGATCATCTATGTGATATAGAGTAGAACTTCAGACTGATACGGTGTGTTTTCTTTCCCAAACAACTCCTATAACTGCAAGAGAAATGAGCTTTCTTAACATCAATATATGCAGCATAGGTACCTCTGCAAAACTTTGAGGAAGTGCAAGGAGTTTCCCTTCTTCACTTCCAGCAAAAACTGAATTTTGATTGATAGATCCGGTAGCATTATTCCTCGATGAAATATCAGAAAGTAGATGCATGTCAAAGAGAATTCATATATGTTAGCGGAAAGACAATAATCTCATAATTTCTGCCAACAATAACTCGAACAGCATCACGCGTTATGGGGCGTGCAAGCTTCTCAAGAGAATCAGGTAAAATAGTACTAAATAATGAGCGTATAATTTGAAGGATTAGAACATGCTTTGACCACAGGATCCATCCGCTTCAACAAGCCAAGCTCAAAACTAAAATAGTTTGTCAGACTCATCTACCACAAAATATTCAACCCTGCAGAAACATAAAAGTAGGCCTACATATTCATCCTATTCGTCTATCTACGATCAAAAAGAAGCTTATAATTACGTCCAGAAAAAGCTATTTATAAGCCCCAAACCTGCTCAAAATCAAGTTTTCTTTTCTTGATAGGCTGAAGACAAGAGAAGTGGCGTGTAAGTAAGGCAGCTTTGATAAATCAGCACTTGTTATGAGCTTTCTAGTCAATAACTTTGACATAAAATCTATCTCCTTTAGCAAGTTTTTTTTTTTTTTTTTTTGCACTCTCTAGTTGTCTGAGCAGCTAGCTCATTACGACATGGATCAACTAGAGGCAGCGCTCCAGTCAGAACTGAAAATTTGAGTAGTGAGGTGAACATTTTCAACTACATTTGGTTAAAAGGTCCTTCCTTTCTATCAATTTACTTTATCCGATATCCCTACCTTTACTAAATATTTAAGACTTGAATAAGGGGATTTTTTTTTTTTTTTGGGTCTAAAAGACACAATATTTCGCTTTTTGACCAAATTAATCAAATTTATCACACGTAAAAAGGTTTCTCGGACCATTTTAAAACATATTCTTTTGGAAGAACAGCCATATATACCTAACCAAATTTAAGCATGAACTGTTTTAATCTATAAGTATCATGATCAAGGAGTAAAATGCATGTGAAATCAGTCATATGTCAAGCTTTCCTTGGTGAAAGGGATATCTTCATGGGATCTTTGGGCTGATTGCTTGATGCTAATACTGGCCAATCTTTAATACCTGACAGGTACTGATCGACTGATGTAATCGGCCTTCAAAATTGAATCGTGCTAATTAAGGGTACTGCGGGCAGCAACCTTCATGCAACAAGAATAATTTTGGGTAATACTATCAAATAAGTTACTTCGGCATTAATTCTAGTATTAAACCATGCCAGTAGGAATTGAATCATATAGGTACAATATTGTTTACCTGAGGTTCAGTATCGCATTACTACTTGGCAAAACTTGATTACTGTGGCCACTGGACGGTCCTGATGCATGCACAAATAAAATTGGATCAGAAACATGGAAAACATTTAAATATATATCTGCAATGAGTGTAGTTTTTGCTGCTTTCAAGTTCTAACAAGTCTGCCTCTTCTTGGAATTACGATTTTTTTTTTTTGGCTATTTGACCTGAAAAACTTTTTGCAAACTGAGAGTTTCACCCAAAAGTTTAGACGAGTCAGTAAGGCCAAGGTTTGATTCATACCAGTGCCAAGAGGCTTGATGAAAACCAAATTGAGGAACAAGAATCTGAATTGACTTTGGCTCAATCCAAATTCCGTGAACTCCATGCGCCAAACGATTGTAATCTCTATCAACAGTCTCAGGAAAGATTTCTTACTTCTACCATCATCTTAACTGTGTCTTAATTATGACATTTGTGTTAAATACTATGCTCATTCTTGATTATGTTAAGAGTTTTTAATTTCTGTAATACCAGTGAAATATTTTTCTCAGAAGATGACACCGAGGCCCAAGGGCAGCAAGAATGTATGAACGCCCAGGATTGCTCTAGTGGATCTGAGGCAAGTAAACCATTGTTTGGTAAGAAAAGACCTATTGGGTCCTGAGTGCTATCTATATTGTTCGATTACCATATTTTCCATGTGCTAGAGCTAAAAGGTTATTGAAGGTAATTCATGGGCAATCGTCAGATGCCATCCGAAAATAACATCTATCTAGTAGTTCCAACTCTTATTGTTTTTGAAATATTTGTATTTAATATTTATATCCAATATATTTTTAAATATAAATATGAGATTATAAGATTTCAAAGCTTCTTTAAATATATAAAATAATTTAATTAATTGAATATATCCAAATCATATACAAATATATATCTAATACTTAGCACTTGAATTTAAGTATTATAATATTATCCGCAATGGGTGGGTCAAGGTCACTCCATTCTACATTATAAAATCTAGCTTGCATTATTCCTTATGTGTCTCCAGGACCCTTACAATATTATAATACTATAAAGCATCAGGAACCTAGAAATTGTTCTGTCTGATTATTTTTTTAGGATATGTTTTTTAGTTTTTTATGCCTAATGTCCGCAGCTGAAACTCCCTTAAACCAAGTGATTCCTAGTTGACTTTAGCTGGTTTTGCCTGCTCCTTGGTCAAGCTCTTTGTTCAGGGCCCATGTGAGAAAGCTGAAATCATGGTTGACTTTTTGTTGTCTTGTTCCCAAATAATTTCAGTAATATGTCCATTTCACATTCATGAATTTACGAATTACACCCTTCCACAAACTATAAGGTTGGTTCGACTGCTATAAAAGGGTAATGCTGAATGCAAGCGACTGTAGAGAAATCAAATTTACAGTACGGTGGTAGTTGCTTTTGCATTGTCACATAAAATAATTGGGTGAGGTCTCCATTGTTTATGTTTTCATAATATACGTATATCTATAAAAATTTTAATGTATTTATATATTTATATTATATTTATATTAATTTTATTAAATAGTATAATATCATCGTATTTAAAATTAAGAAGGCGAAGCATTGACGAAGGCGGGTGTGGAAAGATTACCTTTCCCATCCAATGAAAATGGCGATGATGACCCCATTACTTGTTCCTTGCAGGAAACTTCAACTAGTTCTCCTTTTTTTTTCCTTTTTCTTTTTGACTTTTATGATAGAACTGAGGCGTAGATGAAGGGTAGACGAAAGAACACTTAAGGGCCGACAGAAATATAAGTCTAAGTTCCCATTATTTCCAAGAACTTACAAACCAAGACACACAACTTTGACATATATGTAATTATTATCACGTACAATGTTAGAAGAATTTTTTAACTTATAAATGAGGTTATAAATTTGTTATACATGCCTAATGTATATTTTATAAAAATAAAAAATAAATTAATGAAATATATGACAATTTTTTACGTAAATTAAAATTTTTCATTTTCAATGTATGAGATGATAATTCTTTTATATCTATTGTATGATAATGATGGGTTTCCTTTTGATTCACATGTAGTTACAAGAAGTCAAAAAATTTTGAATCCAAATGAATTTCTTCAGTGATATTTTTCTGGTTAAGAAGAAGAGATGAAAACGTAAAGATCAAGTTTCAACTAGTTGGAGCGACTGCTACATGAACTGACAATGAAAACCTATTTAACAGAAGGAAAAAAAACTTCAAAAAGAAAAATGTAGAATGTCTGATATTTAAGTAACGCATGAGTGATAGAAATCTGATGTTTTTTCATTTAAAGATGGTTAACTGTAGTCTAGGGTTTTAGGCTGTCGTTGTTGGAAAAGATTTTCTCCTACTTTTCACTTATGTGGAAATTTTATTTTATTTTTTTAGATTTAATTAAAGTGTATTACTTCAACAAAATTGTGAAAAAAAAAAAAAAAACTCATCACTACTTATCTGCATAATCCAAGGATACTTCCCCATAAATGTAGTACCGAGGATCTAAAAAACAGTTGAGTTTTGATTTGAGCCATTAGTATTCATGTAGTTGCTCTTTACAGGTTTTTTGCCCAGTGAAAGTTCTGTAACATTAACGCACAAATTTTTTTTTTCTGAAGCTTTAAGTGCAAATTACTCAAAGGGTTGGCTCCCAAATTCCCCCTTTTTTTTTCCATCATTTTTCTCCTTTAAGAAAGCAAATGAAATGCAATTGGAACTGGATTAAACCCAACCACTCAGTTTGTCTGGTTATATGATGTTTCCCCTAAAAAAGACGCAATCAATCACCATTCAAATCATGATCGCTTTGCTTGATTTGCCACTCATTGGTCGACACCTCCCCTTACTACACTGAACCAAGATCCACCGGTCATCGATATACCAAATTAACTGCACTTTAGACAATTCTGTTTTTTTTTTTTTTTTTGTAGTGCAATAATAGCTGACCTCGATGGCAAAGGCCAGGCCAATCAGAATCCTACAACATCGAAGGGAAATAAATTAGTATCTAAACAAAATAAAAGAATAGTAGTAATATTTACAGTGGATTCACCCATCCGTGCAAAAAGATTTAAAATATATTTATGTAAAAGCAAGGAAGGTGACCAGTGAACAGTGACAAGTATTACCTTGTTCAGTTTCTCACCAGAATTAAAGACAGCCATTCCCAGACGCAAAAACACCCACATGCTTTAAGAGAGAGAGAAATAGCCAAAGTACAGATCTTTTCAACCTCCAAACTCGAAAGCTTTCCTACACAAAAACTCCTGTAGATAGAGGGACGCAACAAAATAGAGGAAAAAAAAAGCTGAAATCTTTGGAATCTTCAAGGAGGAAGAAAAGGCCTTTTTTTTTTTTTCGGGTTTGTGAAAATGAAGCTGTCTTCAAAATCCCTGTCGAGTCCTAGTCCTTGTCGGGCTGAGAAGTACCCGCCACAATTGATGCGGTTCTTAAGAAGCAACGTTGGAAGCAGAAGCAGGGGAAGGTCACGTTCGAGCCCGATGTTTGTTAGAAGAAAGAACACCGCCATTGAAGCCCAGGAGCCTTCTTCGCCTAAAGTCACTTGCATGGGTCAGGTTCGTGTCAAACGGTCCAAACAGACTGGTTCGAAATCCGTTCAACCTGGCGCCCCTACTTGTTACCAAAGCCGCTGTAAATTGATCAGAAATGCTCTGTTTTGTCATAATTTCCCTGGGAAAGTGAAGGCCAAGCCTTTCATTGGACACTCTTGGGAGAAATGGAGGGTGTTTTTCTCTATGGGGTCTTGTAGAAAACCCAAAATTAGAGAAGATTCATCGAAATTTGGGAACAAAAATGAAGATTCAGTGGAAGAAAATGAAGAAGAAAGTGAAGAAAATGAAAAGGAAGCTAAGATTTTTGCATCTTCTTCTTGTTCATCACCTCCGAAAAATGCTTTGATTTTAACACGCTGTCGATCTGCACCATACAGATCTTCTTCTTTAGCTTGTAGATTTTGGGGTTCACCTTTAGCCAACCAAGAAACAGCAGAAGAAGAAGAAGAAGAAGAAACAAAGCTAGAAAACAGAGGATTTCAAGAAGAAGAAGAAGAAAAAAAAGAGAATCCCACTTCAGAAAAAGAGTCCATTTGTAGAAATTCGGATCAGGGATCCCAAATGGATTCGAAAACTGAAGAAAAGCAAGGTTTTTGCATCGAATTTGAGGAGAATAATTTAGAAAAATCTGAAAATAATGAAGAATTGAAAACAGAGCAATTTTTCAATGTACGGCCTCTAATTCTCACAAGATGTAAATCAGAACCAGCGAGAACAGCTGCAAGACTCGATCCTGAGATGAGTTGCTGGAAGAAGAGAAGGTTGGTTTTCACGTGATTCATTCAATGTCCTCTTCTTCTTTTTTTTCTGTAATTAAATTTCTGAATATCTTCGGTTATTTTAGGAAGAAGCTTTTTTCTTTTTTTTCTTTTTTTGTACCTTAAATGACTCTGTTATATCAACGTCGAGAGCTGTAAGAGATAACCTCTATGGCTCTTAAAAGCTTTTAATAAAGTATTACAGGGGAAAATGTATGTGTGTTTTTTTTCCCTGAAACTCCCTAATGAATGTTTAGTGAAGGATTTTTATATTAATGGTCTTGTTTTGATTTGTTACTTTGATTGGAAAGCTTAGTCAAAAGGATTATTATCGTATGTTTGAAACATGTTTGAGAAAGCTACATTGCAATCGACAAGTTGTTGACCATGCTAATTGCAGAAAATTAGTATCAATTCATTATTTTCAGATCGGATAAGAAACTTGGGGATGGAAATTTTCTATTCCTTGATAGAAAAAATGGAAAAAAAAAAAAAAAAAAAAAAACCTCTGGGAAGGCATTCGTAAAATTTACAAAAGTAGAGGGCAACAAGTAAAATTTCAGTTAAAAAGGGGGGCAAT
>JBBYHO010000022.1:1767605-1825377 GCA_038382025.1 Adansonia gregorii | reverse complement strand
GGTGCCAGTTCTTTGTTTTTAGGTTTGGGAAGAAATTTGGGGGGGGAAGTTTTTTGTTTTTGGGGGAAAAAAAGGGAAAAAAAAAAAAAAAAAAAACACAACTCTTTGGTTGTAGCCTGACTGGGTAAAAACTTGGATTTAGATGGATATAAGATGAATTATATATATATATATATATTTAATTTATATATATAAGATGAATTATATGTTATATTTATATTTAAATATATGTTAGATAAAAATGAATTAAGAATCTAAAACTATAGTAAAAGAACTCCATGGATGCCTGATTGAAAGCCTCTTCAGAAACAGCCATGGAGGAACGAAAGCCATTTATCTTCGTGAACCGTGATTGATTTGCTTCTGGATTAAATGGAGGAGTGATAGTCCCATAGAAGATGCTTGAAATTTTCAATGGAAAACCTTTCAGAAACATCAGCATCCGTAAGTCTGTGCAGACCGTGATTTACGTATATACTGAGATTATGCCAAACATTAGGGTAAAGGCTGCCAGGGAAAATTATTGCCCCCAAATTCCTAACTAAAGACCCAACACATGCAGAGTTCGAAGATTTTCTGACTTTGTTCGGTTACCTAGGCCTAGGTTCAAGCACTAGGCTGAGAAATGGCTCAAACTAGAGTCCAACCGTTGTTTTCTATTCGCACTGTTTTTTTTTTTTTTTTTTGCACTAAAAGTATACGGTAATTGGATATGATTCGTCAGAAAACCTTAGGCTATCTGTTGGGTTCGTGTAAATTGAATTTTGCATAAATTTTTTTATAAATATAACTTTATTATTTAATAAAAGTTTATCATATTATAATAAATAAAATATTTTAATTTTTATATTTTAAAAATTATAATAAATAAGAAAAAAATAATTAATATTATTAAATAAATTATTTAAATGTTAATAAAATATTAAATATTATGTGATATGAAATGTTAAATTTTATACAAAAATTAGTTTAAGTTTAGGATTGAGTTTAGGTTATTTTTTATATAAAATTTAAAATTTCATAATACATCTAGTTTTTTAGAATTCAAATAATTATTTAATAGCATTAATTATTTTTTTATTTGCTATAAATTCAAAAATATAAAAACTAAAATACTATATTAAATAGTGTAAGAATTAAAATACTTCTTTCGTTATAATACAAAGACTCCTAATAACATTTAACTATTATTATTTAATAATTTTTATTTAATTTTAATTAAAAATATAATTTTAAAAATATAATGAACAAAAATTAATTTTCAAATCGGTTTAAACTTGATTCAAGTACATACAAATAATATTTAAAAAATTTAAATACCTAGCCTATATACAAATCTGCCATAAGCTCTTTATCTTTGCTTAGTAGTCAGCTTCCCTTCAAGGTGAATGGCATTTGCATATATTGCTTAATTAACATTTTAATTGTTGCCCCTCTTTCCCCTCGGGGGGGGGGGGGAAGGAAAAAAGAAAACCAATTGTCTTTAATAATTGACCAATATTTTGCCAGTATTAATTTATCAAAGAAATATATTTTAAAGGATACTACCTACTTATTGGTATATTGATTAACGTTTTTATATGAGCAAATCAAACAACTATTAATTTCCATCTCTTTTTTGTTCTACCGTTAACAAAGGTCAAGTAGTATATGTGGCGAGAAACCTAACTTACCGTTCAAAACATGGTGGGGAAATTCATCACTAACAATTTTGCTAGGGCTCGAACGAAGGTTCTTTCACCGCAAAAGAAACCAAACAACCCCTCCTCCCCCCTCCCCATTCTCCAATCCCACCGCCCGATCAGTATGATGGCCCCCCACAGCCATTAGATTCACCCAGAAACCGGTGTTGTGAGTTGTGACTCCCACTCCCCACCACAAATGTCTGACTCCGGAGGCTTAAGGGGTAGGGTTAATAAATGAAAGAAACGTAAGTTTCCCTTCGTTGAACTAACATTATATGAAACTTAGATACTTTTAAAGATAAATAATTTTATTGGTTTTTTTTCTTTTTTTTTTTTTTTGTTTTGCAGGCCAAGAAATTTCATGGTCGAAGTAAGAAGATTCTTTCATTGTTTATTTTTATTGATTTATTTGTTTGATTTTATATATATAGTAGTTTATAGCTATGAGTACGTTAGCTTCTCTTCTCTTCAAGATATGAAAGATGATACATGACAATTCAGAATAATTTTGAATGGTATTTTCTTTTTTGGTCTTTTTAGCTTTAAAAATTTTATCATCAGACCTTAATTTATAAATTTGGATTTTTTTTATAATTAAATTTTATGTCTAAACAAATGAATAATAATAAAATACATTAGAACGTAATAAATTGGTTCTTAATCCCTGATTTTGTACGCCTGGAGTTTTGAGTAATTAAAATGCAATTATTTATAATTGATATAATACATATATATATATATATATGTATGTATGTAAAGCTTTGAATTCGTCCAATTTGTTTGTTTGTTGGTTTTTGTTCCACAAATGAAGGGGAAGACCTAATTTCATTTCGTCCGTCATATCATATCTGATTACTTAAGAAATGGGTAAGAACACTGAATATTTATTCTTGACTTCTGAATTCATCTAAAAGTAGGCCTTTGCCCCCAAAACCACGTTCTTGTAAATAATATTTTCATTCTTAACCATTGAATTTAACATAAAAAAATAATATAATTAACTAACTACAAAATATATTTTTTTTATTATAACGCTTAATAATTTATCATCCAAAAGAAAATTAATATTTAATACTGAAAATAAAATATTTTTTTTCCAATTGTTAAGGAATAAAGACACACAAGCCCGCTCAGGACTCGATAAAAGACAAAATTAATTACGGACGGATCGAATAAATAAAATTAAATAAATAAATAAAATTTAAAATTCACGCGCTCTGGTTCTTCCACCCAGTAGAGGTCAAGACCAAAAAACTTAAAAACTTGTTTTACGCCTGATTACGTCATGATTTCAGTTTGTCTTCCAGCTTTTATTAAATCAAGATCTGCGTGTGTCTCTCTCTCTATTCCAAAATCAACTCCGAGGGGAAAAAAAAAAATGTTGGATAATAATATTGGCAACAACAACGATCGAGGGGAATCGAGCCCTCTTTTAAGCAAACAAGTTGTCGGAGAGCCCATGGGCCGTTCCCAGTAGAACTCCTCCCTTCTTGATATTCTTGGGTCCCAAAGATGAGTTTTGCCGCAGCGACATAGAAGTTTGTAAGTCGGCAGGTTTCATAATTGGTTTTTTGTGTTATCTAATTTTTTCAGGTCTGCTTGGATGCGTGGCCCCTTGTGTGCTATATGGAAGCAATGCTGAAAGACTTGGATCTGCTCCCTGGACCTTTGCAAGTGACTGCTTGCCTTACAGTCGTCTTTACCTGCTTGGGTTTTTCTTGTACCATGGTTCGTTTGGCTGGAATTGTCTTGCACCATGGTTTTCATACCCTACCCGGGCCGCCATTCGCCGGAAGTTTAACCTGGATGCAAGTAAAACTTATCTTTCATCTTCCTTAACTTTGCTTTTTCAATTTATTGACATAGTTTTAATTGGCTCATTAAACATGTAGTATGGGATTGCATCTGGTGTTTGAAATTTATACTTCGTCGATTTGATATCTATATTTGACATGTTGTCCGATCATTGTTTCTTCATGATAGCAATGACATAAGTTCATGCCCCTCTCTCTATCTTCGTTTGATCTGGCTTTTGGAAGTTTCAACCCTCATGTGGTGGTGTTGGTGGGGAAGTCAAGTGTTGAAATTGTATCATCGCTTGCGTGCATTTCTTTTTGGTACCGTGCTCCGGTAAGTTAGTTGATCCCTTGATTGTGTTTTTTTTTTTTTTTTTTCTAGTAGGAGTTTCATGCGTAGAATCCAAGGAACAATGAGAACCTACGTTGCTCCAATGCCTTATTTTTTTGTTTAAATATTATGTCTGATATTTGTTTTCAATGCATATTAAAAAATAAGTTATTTATTTTTTATGCACATTCGGATATAAATATAAAAATATAATTTCGTAAATATCTTTCAAATACATGAAAAAAATTAAATTTAATCATATCTGATACACCCAAATATAAGTAACATAGATGAGAACTATGGAATAGAAATTTTTTCAAGATTAAGTTTAGTTTCTTTGGTTTTCTTTGGATGAACAGTGCACGTGTGAGGCACTTAATAGGTCATGCGGATGCTGTGGCAGCTGCGTGGAAGACGAGGTGCAACGCGAACAATGTGAGTTAGCCTGCGACTGTGCAATCCATTTTTCCTGCCATGCATGTGCTCTTTGCCAGAAGGGCCGCGAGCTCCGTCGGAAGTTGCCTCATCCGGCTCTCAATGCTCAGCCCCAGTCCAGGTCATGATCCCTCCTGGGGAGCAGACTATAGGCGGTGGGCCCTGACTGAATGCGCATGTCCCTCACAATAAAATAATTCTAGGACCTAGCTCCTCGGTTTTTTTATCAATATGATGTCATGTTGTAAAAATAACATACCGGACATATCATATATGGTGTTTTCACCTATATCGTGCGTATAATAGCATATGGTAAACTTTATATTTCGAAAGTTAGTGTGATGTTCACTATTGTTCTTTGCATAAGATCATGTTGGATTTATAGGATCGAATTGGATAAAATGATTTCTTCTCTATTGTTATATCTGAAGTTAGTGTTATGTTCACCATAGTTCTGGAACAAGGTCATGTTGGCTTTATACGATCGAATTGATAAGATGATTTCTTCTTAATGTTATATACCCTGTTGTCCTTTCTCATCTTTTAATAGAATAATTGAAAAGTTGGTTGGATTTCCGAGTGGAGAATTTTATGTATGTGACTTACAAGGGGAAAGTCCATTAGCATGGCTAAAGCTACTTGAAGGAGGTTCTAATACTTTCTTTTCCCAATGATCATATAAAAATAGCTTTTTAGACTTGGCATCCGACGAATCTGAAGTTTGAACACTAACATGTGCCCTCTAAAAAGAAACAACCGGTGACACACCACCGGTTTCTTGTGGTGAATGATAAGGACTCAAGCAAATTGGAACAAAGATCACTTAAAGTATGGAAACAACTAAAAAAAGTACTAAACCATGCAGATTAATACGATAACCAAAAAGAAATAAGAGTAAATGCAATCGAAATGAGACAATTAAACTGCAACTAACAAACCAAAAACAGTATTTTACTTCCTGGTCTACCCAAATATATGGTTAATGTCTAATTAAGATGTTAATGTTTAACTGAGGCAATTCACTGGACATGAAACAGGAAGAAAGTGGCAAACGGTTTAACATGGAAAAACAGAGGAAATGAGGTATTAAAGTCCTACTCTCCTGGTGCAGAGACTCCTTGCTTCAGCCTCTCTCTCTTCAACTTCTTCTTGGATACCGCCTTCTTTTTTCTTGGAGGAAGAGTCGTCTGCGCATACGTGTAAAGAAAATAGTTCCCTACAAGGAATATCAGCAGCATCCCCACAACAGCCAGCAGCACTATCAATCCAGGGTTGAACCCTTTGGCTTCAGTTTCATAACTTATCTTGCTTCCCTATTGCATCATCGGAAACAAAATTATTATCCTGTAAGTACTCAATCTGATGTACAAACACAAATAGGTGCTCAACATTTGTCTTCCACGTGTTAGATTCACCAAAGAGAGAAAACAGCTAAAGTTTACTTTCATGGAAGAACAGGGAGAATTCATAATTGCATTTGTTTTATGTTAAGAACTTAGTCCTCCTAAAAAGAAATTGCGGACTTTCCAAACTGGTTATTAGGTTCACCTTATGTCATTGGATACTTTCAAAATAAGAGATTCGACAATGTAGACCAACATTGACTATGTGCATAGAAGCGTTGCCCCAAAAGATAATTTATCATTCTTTACGATAAAATTTAAGTGATCGCACAAGGTTTCAATTGAGACCCCATAAATTTGTCAGAGATGTTAACGGTCCCTTCTTCGTCCCTCATGTTAGCAGGCCAGGCATATTTGCTATGGCATTGAAATGGCATAAATGAAATCATCTAGGAAAAAAAAATGTTATCGACGTTTTGACAGATGCTGATGCATGGCAAACTAAAGCTAGAGAAGACTTTTCAGGACGTGGACTTGAAAATGCAGCTCGCATTTTCGGTTTTTTTTTTTTTTCCCCTTTCTTGCTTTTAGAATTCAAGAATGGTATGGAGATAAAAAACCCAATCCAAATTGATTATTAAAATCCCACAAAGATAGGGCTAATATTTCCATGAGTAGCAATATTTTAAATGAAATAAAGTTAATGGTGGAAAAAAGTCTCAACCAATCTTTGAATTTGCAACATATAATCCAAATCTCCTCGCTTGGAAGTTAGACCTAAAGATTATATCTTTCCCAATCAATTAGATGATTCAAAACAAAACCTAACCGATATTTTGGCATTGACAATGGATCAAAGCACCATTAATTATCAACAAGCAAAAGACTTCCTCTTTTTTTTTTTTTTTTTCTTTTGATTCATTTATTTAAATCTATAGAGTTAATCTGATTAAAGAAAGCATCCGATCCAGCAGAAGAATTTGTATGCACGATTAAAAAAAAAAAAGATGAAAATAACATCTTAATGTTCAATTAACAAAAGAATCAACATGCAAAAAGAGCGGAAAGAAAAATCTAAATTATGCGAGACAATCAGTCAGCATGCAAAATTCTCAGAATATATATATAAAATAAAATGAAATTAAACATGAAAAAAAAAAAGAAAAAGAAAAGAAACACTAGATCGGCACGGTATCAAGTAATAAGGCAGGGGGACAAAACCAGATCTTGAAATTGGATGGATAAACTCGAAATGATTTAGCATAGATCTTGTTGAATAGCCATCCAAATTGAGATTTAAGGAGAGATTCGAACAATAAATTAAAATAACAATAATAAGAAGAAGAAGAACAAACGATCAAAGGAGGGAGGTACCTTGTCGGCGAACTCGGACTGTTCTGACATGGCTGCGAACTCAAAGGAAGTGCTGCCCACCGCCACGAATGCGTACCAAATAAAATTTCAGAAATTGATAAATATCAATGAAACCCAGTTTCTTGTAACGCAGCTGATTATATTTAAAACGAGATTGTTTTGTAATTTTATTTTTATTTTTTCGGTTTTGAATCCAATTTCCATGATTCAGATTCAGAGTTGAAAGTTGAACCCACTTTTTCCAGTCCAATGGATCCAACTTAAGGTTGGGCTAAACCTCCAAGCTTTTCCCAAAGCCATTTGAGAAAGTAAGAACAAATTAAGCCCATTTTAGTATCATATAATTCATAATAAGAGAAAAGGGCATTGCCATAGTGTTTATTGCATTACAAATATACAATCAACTTGAAAGTTGCAAGTATGTTAAAGGAAAACTTAAAATTCCCAGTTTATTTTTTAACCACCTCAGTATTAATCACTGTTCACATAGCGACAGTCCTTTCTAATCTCCCCTTCATCTCCCATAAGTGGATTATTCTCCGATAACAACAGCACGGCTCTTGCGAATTGGTCATGAAAATATCCATTATCAGCAGCCATTTTTTCCACGAAAGAGGAAGTAGTTGGATCGGAAGTCAGTTGCTGATCGATCAACAGCAATCCCTTGTTCTTCAACAAGTTCTTGTAGTACATATTGTCGAGAATCATTGGCGTTTCCCGGTCATTCCTTGCGTACAACACCGCCTGCGGATCAGGGTCCGGTGATGGGCACCTTCCTTTAAGGTACTCGGCATAGTCAGGGTCCAATGTTGGATCAACCGTGGGGTAGAGCCTGTGTACCAAGTTTACACAATGAACTCGACCTACGGAGTGAGCTCCTGCACAAGAACAACACAAGATTTATCATGGCATGAATTACACTACTGGACTTAAGTAGAGGCATTCAAGGAGAATAGTTTAATGTGTGTACATATATATACATACATACATACATTCATATACCGATATAAAAAGAATAACCGAGTTTGATGTCAAGAGTTTAACAAGCACTATTTTTATAAAAATATCTCAAAATATAATTAAAAATAATAAAAAAATAAATATAAGATATTTAGATATTTTAAAGTTTTTACACTTTTTAAAATTCGAAAACTATCCGAACTTTATAAAAAAACAAATAATCTTTACAAAAAAACTATTCATATTAATAAAGAATTTTACTTATTATTTATTTTTTAAACACTCACAAAGTGAGTGTAATTAATTCTCGTACCTAATAAAGCTACTGTTCCTTCAGTGTCAATGCCGATTGACTGAAAGCGAGAAAGCACCAATTCCATTGAATCATTGTGGTTGGGGATGGCATTTTCTACCTCAGTCAGGTAACTTTCCTTGCTATCTTTCCGACCAGTTCTCATTTCAATGCGTGGTCCTCCAAGCTGTTTAACATGGGTAGCAAAGGGTAAACGTTTTATATATAAAAAAATGTTTACTTTATATCGATTTTTTTAGTGAAAGATTAGTACACACCAAGACAATGCCATCTCTGGCAGAAAGAGAGACGATATCAGCGCAAGAAACTGTCATCGGACATTCTTCCTCGAGAGCTTCCTTGATTGTCTTAACGTACTTGAAATTTCTCATCCCAAAACTCCTCTCTGATTTTTGTTCTGATTCAATCCCATCCACTGTCTCTAACAACAGCGATGCATCGCATGACTACATCAACAAAGCAAGCAGCTTTGTTACATCTGAATAAGACTTTCATTTTCATTCAAGTATTCATACCCGGCACATTTTTAGGCACGAGTATAGATTATGGAAGATCGATTCTTCAAATATATGAGAAAACTTAAAAAAATTTAATATATTTATATTAAACATGTACAGTATCCGAAACTCATTTTGGGTCCAAGTTGCTAAATATACCATTTGACCAATAAAACAGTACATACCTTAACTATGCAGTCATGGAAGAGATTTCGAACCCAAGAAACAGCCGTATTTCCATGTTTGTTGTACAGCTTGATGACTTGTTGTCTGATGATCTCTTCGGCATTTGGGCAACTTTGAGCATAATAGTTCAATTGGAGATCACTTTTGACTGCATAAAAAAATGGGATAATTTTTTTTCTTCTGAAATCTGATAAGAATTGGTATTCAGCCATAGAACTAAATATTGTTAGGTTATGGTCGTCTTCTATCGTGAGATAAATCTATGGACTCCAACATGTCTAAAATTAAGCGTATAATTAAGGTTGGTGGCATTACTTTTCCCTTGTTTTTAGAAATTCTCTTATATACTTTATTACCTTGGCCGTCTTCTAAAGTCCTTTGATGCTGAAATTGAGAAATACTACTTAATTAATTCTTTCCTTGATGAAAAAAATGGGCAAAAGATAGTTCATTGGTAATCATCCATTCAATTTCAAGTCTGCTATTTAAGGATACATTATTTGTTTTTGGATAATTCATTTGATTTATCTAAAGAAAGTAGGAAACATATAAGAAAAAAAAACTGAAAAAGAAAAAAGCAAAATAAAGCAATTTCAAGCAATTATATTAAAAAAATTATATGCGCTTATGTAATACATTCTTTTAATATGTAAGTTTTTTAAAAAAGTGTTATAACCCATAAAAATATTAACATTAGTGTATTGAATAAGTGCATGTAGCTAAGTGCTGTAAAAAATGATTAAATTATAATATAATTATATGAAGCTAACCATTGAAAAAAACGTATATGTAAAATGTTTTAGATCACGAACTTTTTTTAAGTAACTTAAAAGGGATTTATCCTCATAACAAGAACTTAGGAAGGCAAACACAATGAGGTTTGGCCACAGAAAAAGCATACCATTTGTTAAGATTATATATAACAATTTTATGACTATACTGGCACGTTCTAACTCTCTAACTCGATCTCACCTAAGAGAGTCTGTCCCAACATGAATTTTGTCCATAATAATGCATGATATATATATATATATATATAGCAAAACATTAAAAAAATGAAATGAAATGAAAACAATTAAGTACCAGAATAAAACTGTAGGAGTAAAGGTAATAACAGCAAGATGAAGCTCGAGAAGCAGCGATGGTGGCTCTTGATAGCCATCTTTGATCTTAACCTTTAAAGCTTCTCTATTCTTTGGAGGGGTGATGCAAACTCAAGGACCGTCCCAAATACCTTTATATAGTAACGTTCCAGAAGAAGAAGCACGCAAATAAACAAAATTAAATGGATGGCAAGCTCCCGAGGCTCCACTACGCCACTTTCTTTGACCTTTCGGCCATTTATTTCCTCACGCGAGCACGGCCGCCCCCCACTACGAAGCAACAATCAAGGCTTTCTTCAGTAATACATATACATATATATATATATATATATAGAAGCGAAGCTTTATTTTAATTCTAACCTTCAACATAAAATTTTTACCTTTTCCCCTCTGTATATATTCTTCATTATCGTGTCAATGTTCACATCCTTAAAGCATTCTATTTGGAATTCAGCCATTGAATATTTATGGAAACAGAAAAGAGATTGGTTGGTTCCGTAGAGTTCTTTTAATTCCTTACGCATCACTTAAAGTTGAAGTATAGAAATAAACTTTCCTAATTTATAAAAATTATATATAATTTTTTAGAAAAAAACCCAGTTAATTACATATTTGGTATTCGAATTATAGTTTAAATTTCTATTATGATCTTCAAATTACAAAATTGAAACTAATGGCTCGATTTTTTGGCTACATTATTTGTGAAACTAACATTGTTAGTCAGATTGATGTGTTCATTGATTTTTTCATATGCATTGTTCGGGGCTCATTTTATATGGGCAAAATGGTTGGAGGCAAATTTTAAAGCTTAGGTATATCAACTCGACAGTTTAATTATAAATTCCAAACTAAATGTATAATTTATAAGAAAAAAGTTTTAATGCAGTAGTGTTCTTGATGACAATTTGCTTAATTTGTTTATAAAACTAAAAAATCTGATGCCAAGTACATAATGTGGATGGTCGAATCCAACTACTAATCTAGAACTATAGATTATATGAATAATTATATATATATATTTATATTTATATTTATATTTATTATTGTTGAAATTGCCGAATGCTTACAAAATTAGTCCACATGGGCCAATGGCATCTATGACCAAAAGAAAATAATATAAATTAAGTATAAATCATTATAAAAACATAATATTTTATAATAAAGAAAAAAATTGGAAATGTTTTTGAGCAATTAATTTATAAGGCTTTATATTTCATCCAGTTTGCAACATTCCTATAAAAGAAGTTAATTACTAATTCTACTGGTTGCTGCATTTATGCTTTTCTTTTTAGGTACAATATTCTACATTTTGAAGATACTTTATTTAAGGATGTAATTGCATTTGAGTTTGAAAGAAAATTTCAACCTTGGAGGGGAAAAAAAAAGACAACTTTTAGTAGTTTAAGAAATTAGGCCCCCATAAATGATTTTATTTTAGTTATTTGTTTTGTCCTTTTGCAAAAAAAAATAAAAAAAAGCAAAATATTTATCAAATAAAGATTATTTATCAGAGAGTTCGTAATGAGATCAGAATAAGCTTGATTTGGATTTAAAAATATTTTTTATTTATATTTAAATATCTTTAAAATTAAATTTAAATAAATTTTTAATTAAATAATAATTTTAAATTAAATTAGTTCAACTTACAATAATTATATCCGTACATTTGATGTATTTACATGGAGTCCAATGTCATTAGAGAAAATATTAGCCTCTAAATATGGAGTCCAATGTCACCCTCATTCACCAAACCTTAGTGGAAATGTGGTGTTGTATCGGATAGAAAGTAGTAAGCCCACTAGTTATAATATTTTTATACAGAAAAAATAATTGAAAAAAAAATTACTTGGTTTTAACTTAGAAGAGATGGAAATCATTGGCTTCCAAGTAATTAGTGGGACACCAAAAATAAAATTAATTAAAGGAATGGTTCATATTAAGAGAGAGATTATGTGATTTTTCTCCATATATATATATATATATATTTTTAACTTTAATTTCATGTACATTGTGACATAAGCAATTGCTAATTAATTAACTAATAATCTTACTTTGATGCGATATGAAGGCTTGTCAACTAGATATCGTTATACCATTTTTCTAATATCTTAAAATTATTGGTGAACAATAATTTTGTTCTTCGATTTTTAATTACAAGTATTTTCTTCTTATATAAAATAATGGATATCCTCATCGATTTCAAAGATTTTTTCCAAAAAAAAAAAAATTAAAGAAAAGACAACAAAGAGATGGATAAGGCTAATAATTGAGCGATTTTTCTAATTAATTAGGGTTTTATTTTAATAAATTATTTAAGTTATTAAGAAACATTTTGCTATAAAATGTTAATCTTAAGAATACCCTTCAAAGTTACAATGTATACTAATATTTTAACAAATGTATTATAAATAACTAATAATATTATTAATTGTTAATTAATATAGTTTTATTATTACGAATAATAGAATAATTATTTAATATACTTACAGTAAAATTTTTTAATTTTACAAATAAAATTAAAATATTGTTATATATCTTGTTTATTAAATTGTCATTAAAATTTTTTAATTTCACGACTATCACGCATCTTTTTTATTTAATTTCTATATTTTTAAATATACATTAAAAATACATAACAATATTTTAACTTTACTTTTAAATCTAAAAAACTCGACTTCTAGTATACACTATATTTATTCCAAATAAGATTCTAAAGGTAATAGTTAGTAAAACTTTATTAAGAATTTAGCCTCAATCTTTTCAAAAAAAAAAAAATCATCCCTCGATTCTTTCAATTAGGTCCCAGGCATTTGGAGCCTGTAAGCTTAAATCCAATTAGAACGTGGGTTCCCCTCTAAAGGGCTGGCCTCAGAATGTTTCTCGAGTTCATAATTTAGAACTGGGCTCATTTGTTAATGTATAGGTTACCCAATTGCTACTTTTCTCTCGAGTCTTCCTAAGTTCATACATTCTTCAAATTCAGGGTAATGGTGTTTTTCTTTTTTTTTTTTTTTGAGATATCTTCTGAGTAATTGCAACAATAATTTGTTTATGTTGAATATGCAATTTACAAGTCTTGATTTATGTAACTTCACGCTTTTATCTATAGAATTCGAGATTTGAGAAATGGGCAGTGAAAATTTTAACCCATTTTGCGAGATGGTTTAAAGTGGTATTTATAAAATAAATGTAATTCATGCATTATTTTTTAGTTTAATAAAAATAATTTATTTTAAATATAAAAATCTATGATCTTTAATTGATGTTCATGTTAACTTGACCTTACAATATTTATGTGATAATCTGGAACCTGAGTCTCAAGTCCATAATATATGCGGGTTGTCGTGTACGAGAGTGGTTGGTAGACCAAAGTAACCGAAGAAACATCCCCATGCGATAATCTGCCATCCATAGAGTACTCGATAGCAAGCATGGGACGACACGACATGTTTAAAGCTGCCTCAGCAAAGTGAAAACATGATCCGACATGGCGACGCAAAGTAAGAAATGTAATGACAAATAAATAATAATGAAAGAAATTCTGTTAAAAAAAAAAACCTGCCCATTTTTTCCCCTTGATTTGATATATGTTAAAACGTGTGACTTCGATTGAACCAGATTAGACTTGTGAGAACTAAGCAAAAACCATGATCTTAAAACGTGTGGGCATGAAGGACATGATATCAACATCTCACTCTAAAACAAACACACCAGCACCAACAACACATGAATAATGCAACTCTGGAAATAAATTTTATATATTAACTTAAAATATTTTATATTTAAATAAATTTTTATATTAATAACGTGTATTGTATATTTTAAAATATTATTGTTTTAATTATTTTTATATTATGATGTCATCTACTCGAAAATTAGATGAAGACAAAACTGATGATGGAACAGTGAAAATGGGCCTCGAGGCTGCGGCTGGAAGCTATCTTTTTGTTATTTTGTCTCAGCCTACAACATGGTAGGACCGTCCTGATCATCTCATCTTCCATTTTTGTTTGCCTTTATCTCTTCAGCCATTCGGAGGATGAACAGAAAGGAAAAAAAAAAAGATTCTATCTCCAAAGTTTTTATTTTACCTTAAATATTCGAGCAGTTAAAAAAGGTGACAAAGAGGGCATTTGGCTCATCTTTATTTATAGTATATCACTTTCTTATTACAAACATTTTTTTTTCTTACAGTTTCATCAGCTAGCTAGTAATTCTGAAAATTTTAGCAAAGATTAATTTTACTTTTAGCATTCCTGCTTAACTACAGATGCAACAGTTCGAGCCCAAAACTTGAGATGTTTCTTCATATCAGCAGTTGCAGAAACCCTTGGTAATCTTAGATTCAGCAGTGGAGAATCAGGTCTTTTAATCAGCCAAGCCTCTGATAAATATGGTCTTATAACAACTCTCTCTTCTTCTTGTTCGATATCATCTTCTTTAGGTAGTTCATGATCAAGATTCAGTTCATCAGTTTTCGGTGTAGTTTTGAAAAATCCGAGTCGGAGCAAGCCGGGGACAACGTTAATCATTCTTGCATTTAAATGTTCTTTCTTGAATATAAAACCAAGATCCATGAGCCCTTTTACTTCTTCTAGTTCTAAATCTTTCAAGCTCCTACAACTCATGGATTTTTGCAGGTTATCCCCAAACAGTGAACATGAAGTTGAGTGTCGGTGATTCCTTGGACGAATTTTTTGAGTTGATGGCAATGAAGAATGTGAACGACTTCTGTTAGAGCTGAGGCTCCCTCTTCTTGGTCTTTTCTTCACTTCTTCCTCTTCTTCTTCTTCTTCTTCTTCTTCTTCTTCTTCTTCCTCATGTTTAGAATCATCCTAGAATCGATCACCATGAAAACAACAGCAAAATGAACAAAAAGATGAACAAAATTGGTGAAAGCCTAAACTTTGAGAAATATATTAAAAGATTGTTGATGAGCATAGTTTTCTTTTTTGTTACCGCTGTCCTTGGTGGACAAACGGACGCTGAGCTGTCTTCTGCAAGAGATGTTGCAGAAGGGCTTGATAATGGGCTCGTAGCGGTAAATTCTGAGTAGGGCTGCTGTGGTTTAAGGATTTTAGGGGATGAAAATAGTGCAAAGGGTTCTGGGAACAGAATAATTCGGTGAAACCAAAGACGGTCCATGGCTCCAATGAGACGTAAGGAGAAGTTGTCGGCCATGGCTAGAAAGAGAGGGGAAAGGGGGGAAAGAGAGAGAGGGAGAGTAATGTTATTTAAAAGGGAAAATCTGAGTAATTATCACTGATCGGCATCACTGTAGGGAGGTTCCTGTGGTGATAAAAGAATAAGAAAAAAAAAAAGGTAGAGAGGAATAATAGTAGAAAGTTAAGGTGGTGGAACCTTTGGACAAATGGAGGATGTGGTCATGAACCTGGATTCCTCCAACTCCACATGATCACATCTTTCACAAGCTTAAAATGAGACCCCTTGGTCCCAAACTTGATGTGGGTATTATTTGTTGCATTCATATAACTCATTTTCAAGGTCATATCTTTATCTTAACCTCAGGGTGCCGTAATAGTGGACCCCCAAAGCAGTCAAAAACCAATCCAGAACAACCAGGTGTGATAACTTTTTTAATTCTTGTTCATAGTGGAGAACTCTCTAAATCCTACTTGAAATTGTGGCTTTTACTTGAAGCTCCAATCAGGACAAATCATTGGGGAGTATATGTGATTAAGTCTTGCAACTAGTCAAAGAATTCCAAGAACATAATACAAAGTTTGTTCCTTCGCAATCTTTTGGCTCTTTCCTTAGGTTGTTTCAACTTGAAAGGCAAATTACAATCAGAATTTAGTTTGACTAAGGTAGTTATACTTATAACATCTTGTAAATCTAAAACTTAAAATCGCAGAATCAACACCCCGTTTTTCTATCTCCAATCTCAGCCTTCTTAATTTTAAAAAAACACTGATTTATTGTGATTAAGAGAGTACGGGATGACTTGCACAATCAATCAAACTAATATTTGTAATTAACTATGTGCACATCACAATCAACATTATGGACAATGAAATAAAAACCAGCTACTGATAAGTGACAGATGTGCCTTTATATTATTGACACAGATTAGGGCATCAAAAATAATTTTAGATAAACTACTGATCTCCCTTTGGCCAGCAATATAGCTTCATATGCTTTTCCAATCAACCCTTTCCTCAGTATTAACCTTTTGTAGTTATCAGTGGCTAAGATGGACCACTAGAGGAAGTTGCTTCAACTTCCACTATTTCGTCTTGTTCTTCATTGATTTCACCTCCGTTAGATAAATCAATTCTTTCACTCGTTGTAAGGCTAGGTAGTTCGAAACAAGGGAATATTTCAGCTGGACTAATCGTTCTTGAGCTCAATTCTGTTGACAAAGAAGCAGGAGAACATTGTGGAACTTCTTGTTGCTTCCTTCTCTGCCTCACATCGGCAAGCCATTGCTCCATGATTTTGGCTATTGGGTCATCTGGTACAGGACCCTTGAGTTGTGAGCCCATCTGCATACAAATAATGATTAAAAGTAACATTGTGTTAGCCATGTAAAGTTATACTGGTGAGCTACTCAAGCTTTGCTTTCGTTAAGTTGGGGGTCTCAGATATGGAACGACTCTCAGACCATGACATTAGCCTCAAAGTACAAACATCAGTTTCAGTAATAGATTCACCTGTGTAACAAGTGCGTATAAAGGAAGAGTAATATAGCTGCAAAGGACTTGAACTGTGATCCTAAGGAATACACAAAGGAATTAAGATCGATTAAATTATTCAATTGCAAACAATTTGATACTCAATTAGTTAAAAAAAGTACTAATTCTTACGGTAATAGAATCCTTGTGATAACAATTGCAGCGCGCTCATGATAGCAAGAATCTAATCCAAATTCAATCTGAGAACCAAGAAAAAGGAGTGACGAGTAAACAAAAGTAGAAGTTTGCATAATTTGCTGGATAAAATTTGGGTTAATATCGAATTATACATCAAAATTAGATGCGTTAAACATGCATTCTATTTGCTCATTATGTCCATGAATTAATATCGTTACGTAAAATGCCAACATGACATAATTGATTAACACTAAGTTGTCACATGTCAACTTAGATTGATGAACTAAGATATGTCAACGTTTATATAATGATGGATTAACTTGTGGAAAAAATAAAATTTCAGTAAATAATTGTGATTTTTTTTTCTTTAAAGCACAAAATCATTAAAAGGTATATAGTTTGGAAATCAATTTACTTAACATTTTAACTCATAAACGGTTAACAACATTGAGAAAATTAGTGTGTATTATGAGGGTAAAGGGAGCAAGGAATTGGATAAACTAACCGATACCCAAATGAAGAAGGCAAGCTCAAATGCATTCTGAAAAAACAAGCAATCAGTAATTAGTTAAAATTTGATGGGTTGTCAGATAAACTGGTTCACCTGTTTTCAATGTCCTATTACATTCTAAGAAGAAAATTTAATTACCGTAAATAATGTGTAATGTAAAAGGGTCAAAACAAATCGTGGGCGTCCAAACCAGAAGAGTTCATCATGGGTTGAACTAGAGGGGTTCCCCTAATCACAGTGTTCTGATTGTTGATTTGAAGAGCCATTTTTGCAACAATGAATTCAAGTTTGGTTCCCAGAATTAACACTATCTGCAAAACAAGAAGAATATGTGAAAGACTAAAAATGATCATAAACTTGGAACCCAAGAAAATTACAAACCTGCGATTGTTGGACTTTTCCACGTGGAGCTCGTATTTTTTTCTGTTCATGTGGGGCTACTCGAATTAATGACACGACCCCATAAAGATGGTTACGAAACCAAAAGGATTTTTCTTTTAATTCTATCTTTATTGGCATGTTTTTAAGATTAATTTTAGGGTTTCATAGCATTGATTATAAAAAAAAAAACTTGTAATAATTGTCACATGCACAAGTTGTTGTTTTGGAAAATAGTGAAAATCTCAACAGCTTTATGGAGCTTGAACTTGATCCTACAGAAGCAAGGTTTTTATTTTTCATTTTTGAAAATCGAATTTGAAGGTAGGATTAATCAAAGATATTTTCTTTTCGAAGTCGGAACTAGATTTTTAAATAAAATCAAAGACGAGATATATATTCATAAAAATCAAGTCAAACTCGAAGCAAGCAAAAAACCATCCCACCTCGTCCCGTTAGCAACCCTATTCATGGACTAAACGGCTGAAAAATATAAATTCTTGTGTTTTGATTATTATCATGGAGCAATATTTTACACTTACCAGAAGGGAAATAAAGGAAACCCAAAGAAACACGTGCCAGCCTGATTGAATAATAAAAGCCAAACAAAGCATGATTGCGAACGTAACCAAAAGATCAAAAAGAACAATATAGAGGGGAAACAAAGAAATAAAACACTTACCGTGCACGTCAACAAGCATGAAAACAACAACAATAAACCACATAAGAGGGCTGCAAACAGACAATAGTTTCATGTATATTAGCATAAAGAAATGCCAAAAGAAAGAACCAACCAAACAAGCACGAAAATTAAAGCATAAATTTTCAGGAAGTTTTTAAATATGTATATATGTCTTGACAAATTTTGTGTTGGCTCATCAGGATTGAGGAGCATTCGATTTATAGAATATTCAAGAACCTGATGCTGACAACAGTCCTGAAATCTTCATCTAAGGATCGTTCTATGTACTCCTGGAAGTTGAACTTCCTATACCTCCCTGAGAAGTGAGCCTGAGCAAAGGTTCGTGGAGAGCATTTCTCATGTTATGTTTTACAATAATATAGTCTTAATAATTGGAAAAATATAGCTTGGTTTTTAATGAATATTACTACCGAGATAAAACCAAGCCTCAAGGTAAGGTAATCAACTTTAGCTACTGGATTAAAGAACTGTCTGAAGAAACATTTCTGCACCAATATCACCATCCAAAGAAATTAATCATATCGAAATTAACCCCATTACATTGCATTTTATTGTTGGGAAAATAGAATGGGAACTTACAATCCAGAGTTGGACTGATGTTTCTGTACAAGAAGAAACATGTCGTCTTGCGAACGTTGTTTGTCTTGTAAATCTAAGCCTATCAGGATCTAGTAAACAGGAGTAATTAATTATGACAGAAAATATATTAACAACCTACGATTGTTTCTTGAATCAGGACCAAGAAAAACAGTTTTACTTAAAAAAATTTTACACTCCCATTTCTCAGCTTTCGGCATTTGGAATTACTCTTCAATGTAATGAAATAACAGGCAGTTGGTGTTATGTGACCCTTAAAGCACGTAAAATGGTCCAACGGAAAGGAAAGAAAATGAGATTTTGAAGATGGACCAAATACTCTCCAATTTCCAAATAGCAGGCTTTGCTTCCTACTTTGTCAGTATTTGATGGCCCCCAATACGGTCTTTCGAAGGTCACGCTTCAATTCTAAGGAACAAAAAAGTCTTGAACCTCGCAAAATCTATAGCAACGCTTTTTAACAGTAGATTTTTTTTTTTTTTTTTCATAGAAAGACGTAGCAGCTTGGGAATAGGAGAAGCAGACGTGGTTATTAAAATTTAAACTAAAATTTATCTAATGTTATTTTAAAAGTAATAGTATAAAGTTTATCAAATTAAACTCCAAGTTCACGTATCTTCCCAGCCAAACCAGTTGTCTACATCTACTTGATACAATCTAATTGAGCCACTTCTTTAGAGTCTTAGATTCTATTGTTATTACTAAGTAAGGAATATTTATGGATCGGATTTGATCGTAGCTCATGAAAAAAAAAATTTTTTTACATAAGCTCAAATCGAGTTAAATTAATCTACTCAAATTTCAATACTTATTTCATTATATAAAATAATATTACAAAAGTTTAAAAAATTATATTAATATTTATAATTAAATATTAAATAAAAATATATTTTATTATTTAAATATATAGTATTTCAAGATGAGTCAAATTGATTCAAATTATAAAAATTTTTATCCAAAATCTTAGCAGTCTAGACTTGACAATGAAGAAAGAGAGGTTGGTTAATGGTTATACAATCAACTTTTTCAGCTTGTTTTGTAGTGGAGTTGCATGCAAGGCCAGATGATCAATGGAAGTGAAATTAATTCGCTTAATTTCCAAATTGTTGGTTAATTATATACATATAATTAAGGGAGCCCACAGTCCATGGAGAAAAGGAAAATGAAAAAAAAAATTATTGGAAAATGACCATTTTGTATTAAGTTTCAAAAATTAAAATATACTTATGAATAATAGTTAAATTAATAATCGATGCTTTCACTTTCAAATTAACTTGTTCCTCTGAGGAACTGCCCTAGATAAGAATTATAATAATGATAATAATAAACTCACTCATGGAACATGTTTTGCTAGAAAAATAGAGGCCAATATTAATTAATAAGATAATGCGCCCGGTCAACCAAAATCAAATGTAAGACTTTGGATGCTTCAAGCAAACAATAAATAACTAGGCATTTCATTTTTATTTTTATTTTTTTTGCTAAATAGTTTTTTCAATGTTATTAATTATTGATTTGCGGAACACATTTGCATAAAAATAATATCAGATAATTTTAATTTATTTGGATGATAGTAAAAAGAATTTTTATTATGTCAAAACTTTAAAATGATACTTAATTTTTACGAATTTAATGACAAAACAATGTTTTGATGCGATAAAAAATCTTCTTACCATGAGCTATTTGGTACTCTCTTGTTCGAGTCTCTTTCTCCCATGCCTTCCACCGCCTCATCTACATTTATCATCAAAAATGTACTCAAAAGTGAAAAATATGAACTATATTAAAAAAAAAAAAAGATCTTGTTCATTTTTCTTCTTGATAGTTGAGATTCAACTTCACAGTATCTTCATTCATCATGAAAATCAAGAGATACAAATATATATATATATATATATATATACATATTTTCTTTTAATAGTTTGAGAAAGAAGGATTCAAACTGAAGGTTTAATAATTCATACCTTTTGATAGTTTTGATATAATAATCATTCATGATTTTGTTTAATGTAATTTCATTCGCATCAATGACTTCTAAAAATTCTTCTAAATCCTATTTGTTTCATCAATCATCTTAAACGAAATATGTCATATGAATGTCTAAATGACATAAATTCCAATCTACATATCAAAGATCAACACTTTTTTTTTATTTGTCACTGAGGTTGCAATGAACAATTAAACCAAACTAATTAATTTGCAGTATAATGTCTAAAAAGATTTGAATTTATGTATGTTTATCATCAGTTGTTTTATTTACCTTGGCCCTGCCAAAAGCCATGGTGAGAAAACTGTAAACAATCTGCATAACTGCTAGAACAAAAATGAATTGTTGCAGCTGCTGCATGCTCTTTTGAGTCATAAATGAAACCTTTCCCTATAAAAAAAAAAAAGCAAAAGGTATTTAATTATATATGTATATCTATATATATAGATATATTTATCAAATTAATTACATATTTTAGAACTGCAAGGATCAGAAAATGTAGCCTCAGCTTCATCAGCCAGTTGCCTATGCATTGTTTCCATGGAATATTATCATTCAAACCGAAATTCCCAGCAGTTTTGGTGTCAAAATGCTGAGGATCGTAGGCTTGAAACTTGGTGATCTTGGATTGATGAAGTTTCTTCCTACATGGAAGCATGGTATATGCAACCTTCGCTGGTATACATATATCAGAAATCGGGGATTCACTTCCTGCAAATAGAAATGAGATGAATCCCAGAAGCATCAACTCTACAAAACAAGAAACCCAGATGAACCAAATGTGAGTTTTATATTATCCTGGCATCATCATTTCAAGTTACAAGAAGAGATAATTAAACACTATTTATGATATGTTTGCACCCGATTTCAGCTTCTCCACAGCATCACCTAAGGCATGTTTTCGACGTCTCTTTAACCACTGAAGTGCAATGGCTCCTTTGTGTTAGCAGATTATATCTATGTTCTAACTCTTCCTTTTACTAAAGATATTCATCTCTAATATCCATGTCTGATATATATTTTTATATATGAATTTGAAAATATATTCTTTTTAAAACTTTCTAAATACTTAAAATTTTTTTAAAAAAATTTGAACAGATACAAATCTAACGCATGTTGTTCTAGTTTACCTGGGTGAGGAGCTGGAAGCAGTGCTCTATGGCAATGGAAAGAGAGATGAAAAGAAAGCAAACAGTGGCAAGAGCCCATGTTGGCGTATGTCCGAGGGAGTGATTAGATCTATTTTCGGTCGCCATGATCGATATTTTCCTGAAACTTTCAGGTGTTTTACAAATTCAATACAATATTAATAGGTTTCAAGGGTATAAATGAAGAAAGCTGGCGTCAAGACTTTGGTGGGAACTACAAGTAAAGAGTACTGATTTCATTTGTTCTTTTCCTTTTTTTTTTTTTAATGGTTCGTTTCACACCAAATTCTGACGAAGGGGACTGATATAGGGAATGCCTCGAACTAAATCACCCTGGAAAACATTACTCAATATTAAATTTATAAAAACAACGACCAAAGCAACTATAAATGATTTCTTTAATATGAATTTTGGTCTCCGATATTAATATATTTAATTTTTTTTAAAATTTTTATATATTTAAAAAATTATAAGTGAATGTGTGTTAATATAAATATCATATATGAATATATAAAAATATATATATATATCTATATAGAGAGTTGATTGAGGGCTTAAATTCCCAAAGAGAGAATACAAATAAATAGATTTTAGATTCCATTTTCTTATTCTCCCATGGAGGAGATTAGGTTAATTGAAAGATGGGAGTGGTATAGTTTTAAAGGTTTCTTTCACAATTCCGGTCAAGAAAGACAAACAGAAGTACTTGCTTGCAGCTCACATTTGTTTTGTTCTTTTTTAAATTCAGTTTTTGATTTAAATATTTTTTTTTCTTTGCTAATTTCCTTTCTATTCTCTCCATAATTCAAATTATTTAAAAAATAAATTGACTGTAATAAGGACGTTTCCATAATATTGTAATTAAATTACATTTATTTTTTTTATTTTATTTTCACCCATGATGAAAAGTGGAAAACCGAAAAGTTCAAATTAAGTTTTCACATATGGTAATTTTTAGGCATTGAAGTAAATTATAAACAATGCAACTGCAAGCTATCTCGATTGACTTCTTCAAAAAATTAATCATATTTGAGATAAAGAACAATTATAATTAGAGTTTTCATTCAATCTGCCACGTGAGGGAACAGGGCATTTGGTCTAGTGGTATGATTCTCGCTTAGGGTGCGAGAGGTCCCGAGTTCAATTCTCGGAATGCCCCATAAACATTTTGGCCCTGACTCTGGCTATTTGGCCTTTTTTTCGGACTACTTAAGGCAGTGAGGGTATTTATAGATCTTTCACCTTAGCCCGAAATTCTCATGGCTTAGATTGGGCATCTCTTCCTCAATTTTTGGGTCTGGATCTGGCCATTTATACGAAGTTCGCCCAAAATGATAGTGGGGCATGGAAGTTCTTGGACTCAGTTATAATGGACTTAAAACTACATTAAAGTAGTCAAACAAAAAACCCTTTCTTTTCCATTACTATGCAACGAAATTTTCCTTGAGGAAAAAAAAAAAAGGACAAAAAGGAAAAACCAATTTCATTTGAAATGGGGTCATAAAGCAATATGTTTTCCAAGAAAAGCCAAGGTGGAAATTTGCACAAGTAAAATTAGGAGGTTCTTGGTAGCTTAAAAGATTGGTATTTCAATTTTTTTTATGGTAAATAATACATATGTTATTGTTTCAATAAATTGTTGTTCAGAAAATGGTTGAACAAAAGTCTACCTTTTAACATGTTCGTTTTAACCCTCTTGCTTCTAGATTTCTAGCTTTGAACAGTCGTTCTTTAAGCAAAGTTCAAACCAATTTTCCATCTCATACAAATTAACAAGTTTGTTTATTGAAGATAAATTTATTGTCTGTTTTTCTCATTCTTGTTTCAATCCATGAATTGTTGGGAACAAAAAAGGCAGATTAAATCTTGCGTAACATGAAATTGATACTGTTGAACCTTATGGTTTCTTATTTGATCAAAGAACAAGAAGTTCAATTAATATAATTCTTAGATTGGGATGTCTCATTAACTTTATTTTTTACCAAATACCAATAGTTTGGAATACACCAGTCATCACCGGTATTCAATTGATATTAATAGTGATCATTTGTTGTATTAAAAAAAGAATTGATAAAAACAATCAAATAACGGTGAGCTAAAGCAAGCCTCCTGTTAATGGCTTTGTTCAATTATTTGCATTTTCCATGATCCAAAGAGTTGTAATGGATATTCCAAGGCCATTTGTTTCAAAGAAAATTACAGAAAGACAGAAGCAGAAAAGGAAATATCACCGACTTTTATTCCAGAGGAGAATTAGAGGTACTTAAATTAACATCTTACAAAGTAGATAAAACCCAGAAATCAACACTGAAAAACAAAGCATTTGCATCATGGCTTATTATGATAATCATTATCTTCAAACAAAGACAAAGTTCTTTCTTCTAGAATGATAAATTGATCACTGCCCTCCACGGAGACGAAGAACAAGGTGAAGGGTAGACTCTTTCTGAATGTTATAATCAGCTAAAGTCCTCCCATCCTCCAATTGCTTGCCGGCAAAGATAAGCCTTTGCTGATCTGGGGGTATTCCTTCCTTGTCCTGAATCTTTGCCTTAACATTGTCGATTGTATCCGAGCTTTCAACCTCCAAGGTGATCGTTTTTCCAGTCAAGGTCTTCACAAAGATCTGCATCCCTCCACGAAGCCTCAAAACCAGGTGAAGGGTGGATTCCTTTTGGATGTTGTAATCAGCCAAGGTCCTCCCGTCCTCAAGCTGCTTCCCAGCGAAAATCAAACGTTGTTGGTCTGGTGGGATCCCTTCCTTGTCCTGGATCTTGGCCTTGACGTTGTCGATCGTGTCGGAACTTTCGACTTCAAGGGTGATGGTCTTGCCGGTCAAGGTTTTGACGAAGATCTGCATGCCCCCACGAAGGCGGAGGACAAGGTGGAGGGTGGATTCTTTCTGGATGTTATAGTCGGCAAGCGTTCGGCCGTCTTCGAGCTGCTTACCGGCGAAAATGAGACGCTGCTGGTCAGGTGGGATCCCTTCCTTGTCCTGGATCTTGGCTTTGACATTGTCGATGGTGTCGGAACTCTCAACCTCGAGAGTAATGGTCTTGCCGGTAAGGGTCTTCACAAAGATCTGCATCTTTCAACAAGGCTAAAAGAAAACGAAGGCAACAATTTTGTAGAGAATTTGTAGTGGCTTAGATTAGATTGAAGATGAAGGGTGAGGAATGGGGGGGATGTATATATAGAAGGGCGATGATGACCGACTCGAGGGTGGGCTTTGGGTTTTCTTAACCACGAACCAACTACGAAGGAAAGGTCCGGAGAAAACGAGAAAGTGTGGGTCAAATGAGTCGGCGTAACACTAGCCACTCGTCCATTTTGATTTCCTTTTTTTTTTTTTTTTTTCTAAGGCGAGCTTATTAATCCACTAAAATAATTTAACAAAACATTTTTATACTAAATATAGATTAAGTTAGTCTCAGATAAAAATTTTAAAATTTAAACTATAAATAATAAACCGAAAGGTCTTTGTCCCAATATAGCTTAAGACCATTAATATATTATTAGGCAAAAGTTTTTGTATTAGGAGAATATTAAATCGTCCAATTCTATGCATAAATAAAATAAAACCTCCGAACCAAGCAGAAGCAATTGTTGATTCACGCAACTTCAAATGACTGGCCGATGACTACCTAACGGCTGACTCACGCAACGCAAGTTCCAAATTGAATTCCTCAATTTTCGGCACGCCTCTTTCCTTTATTCCATTTGCATTTACTAAATACAGGAGTTAATTATATAGACGTAAACATAACACATTAATATATTTTTTTATAATTATATTTAAAATTATATATTTATATAATTAATAAGTTAATAATTTATATTATATAAATTTTAATATTTTAATATTTTTATATTTTTATATTTTATGTTATGTATAATTTTTTCGTGTCGTGTGCAACACTATTAAATATAATCTAATTTCCTATGTTTGGACTATGCTCTCTGCAAAGCACAACTTGTTTGCCAAGCAAAAGGAATTGAAAAGTGCCTTTGTATCTTATGGCTTTATCGGTCCTAATATCCGCCGAACAATCCCCAAGACACGTTATTCTTCAGACCCAACTCAAGCATTTTCATTCCATAATGCTTTTTTATCAAATCTCGCACTTTAAGATTCCATTTTAGTTTGCCTGCTGAACTAACCAAAAAAGAAAAAAAAACCCGAAAGAAATTGGGTAAAAACCAACATATTACATATGGATTGGAAATTAATCCAACATTGGAAACTATCAAGGCTCCACGTAAATGAGATAGAAGCCAAACAAATGGATTGAAAATTAATCTAACATTCCCCGTTTTTTTTTTTTAACAAATTTCCTAAACAATGTCTGGGATTTAGTTTGAGCAAATGTCTAACATATATATACAAGAATGATAAATTAATAAACCACAATAAAAGTCATTATTTCTCCTTCATATCATCAGCCATAGCCGAAGCTTTGCAGATCGGACATGTATTCTTCATTGACAACCATTTCTTGATACAGGGGACATGGTAATTATGACCGCAAGTCTTTAATGCCCCAACTTCATCCATGTCCTTGTACTCTTCCTGTAAATTACAAAAATCAAATGTATTTAGATGATACGGTTCAGACAAGTGGGATCGTAGAAAAGAGATTTTGCTCACTGAGTAGTGGGCCACAATCAACATGTGCTGGCCCACTCTCGATAAATTCCATGCTGAAACCATACCACGTAATCCAAGATATTTACATTTCGAACAGAATAAAATTCTTACCAGGCAGATCACACAAGAGCTCTCATCCTGCAATTGATCTGAAGAGCGGTAAATTGTTTCGGACATGCACTTAGATATCGAGTCTTCTGATAAGCCTGTATTAACACTCCCAATTCTTTCCCCTAGTGCAAGTAGTTCCTGCCCAAGAAATCATCCGAAAAGGCCATTTAAAAGAAAATACTTAGATGAATGAAATAACACCATAAAAGCGAAGGGAAATATGTACACACCTCATAAGTCATGTTGTCTACGTCTAATCTCATATCTCTATGCTGATCAAACATATTTCTAGATCCATAAAAAGCTGAGCGGTCTGCAATCATAAAACCCTACAAAGTGAAAATAAATTATGACATTCAGCTAGTGACTCATTAAATAGAGAAAGTTAGTTGGCAAGCTGATATATTGGAAATGCTACTGAATACCATAGGTCACTATCATTCAATAAAGAAGGGTACTTATGAAGCAATAAAGTAAAAAAAGTGCACCAAGATGAAACAATACAACACTCTCAGAAGAAATGCAACATGCTGAAAGCTATTTTGAATGGGTTCTCAAACTATTACTAGGAGAAATGTAAGTACACCTCAATTGTTAACATGCAAGACCATAATTCCTTCACATGCAGTAAATACCTCAGATGAAAATCGACCATGGAAAGCTGCATCATCAGTTAGAGATCGGTATCTGTCATTAGACATACTTGACCTCCCATTCCGCTCATTATTACGCCATGTTACAGCTGACAATGGCCGAGGATGTCTGGATGAATAACTTTCAGAAATGACCTGCCTCCCCTCTTCTGAGGGTTCTGCATGTCCTAAGCACACACTGCTGGAAGAAGCCCTGAAACTTGGGGTAGATCTCTGAGAATAGTTTGTTCGAACACCCCTTAGAGATAGTGCTGAGTTGCCATGTAAACTCTGAGGAGGAACAGGATTTCTCCCAGAAATGAAATCATGCTGATGTCCCCCAACCTCTGCAGAAGCATTTGCAGCACTGTTACCACACACAGAGCGGTTTGTCTCGTGATTAAAAACATTTGAATCTGCAATTCACCAGCAATAAACTCAGAAATAATGGGAAATCAAAATCATGACACATAGACATATTCATCTTACTAACCTGCAGCTTGAATCATTCCATGACTAGTAGACACTCTCAAATGGCCCCACTCCCTTAACAAAGCATTAGAACTCTGACCAGAGATATCCACTGAGCTAGAATGTTCAACTGGGTAGCTTGTAGGATAGGAACTATGAGAAGCATTGCTTGATAAATGGGTCCTAACTACGTTGGATTCAAGATCAAGTGCTGGACGGATTCTCACATTCCTAATAGAATCTTCAACCCTGATTGAGAGGCCATTGCCTCCAGAACTCAGAGGCATGGCAACATGATCCCTATGCACATGTTGAGGATCTATATTAGGTTTCTCTTGCCAAGAATCAGAAGATAGAGGAATATCAGATGAACTTCCAGCACCAACATATCTGCTTGAACCACCACTCTCGCAAACTGAAGGGACTCCAGGGCTTTTTCGCTTGTGAGGTCCTCTTCCAACACCCATTGTGAGATCAACAAAACCACCCTCGATTCCATGAAAATTCTGCCTATCATAACTGGAAGAAGATGCATGATGCATGAAGTTCTCGGGGACTGAACCAAATGTTAGAGGAGCAGATGGATGCAGAAATTGATTGTGAGACAGGCCTGAAGTGTCAGGTTGATAGTGTGGAGCTTCAACATGCTGGCTTGAGGTAGCATAAACACTTGACCTAGGCACAGGATTCCAATGAGAAGAAAAATGCACCGCATCAACAGACATATTTTCTACAGGACAGAAGAAGGAACTGTGTTCTGTAGTGCCTGCCCTCGCTGAGGAACAAAACAAACAGTGTGAGCCATTAGAACAATAGCTTGTGTACAAACAGAAGATCCTATAAGGTATATAAGGTATACACTTTATAATTACCCCCCCCCCAAAAAAAAAAGAGGATCCTATAAGGTAGGACAACCCAAAACCTAGGCCCAACTCTCTAGATAGGGGAATAGGATAAGCTAAACCTCAAACTGCCTTGCAAACATGTTTTCAGACTGTAAATCACTATCTATTTGTCATCAACATCAACCTTTTCCCTTTAAAATAAAATGCAAAAGTGAAGGCATTAAAATAACAATACCTAGATTTACATAAGGTTGCTCCAGCTGCGTATGATTCCAGTGCTGCTCATGTTCACTCCCAAACTTTTGGGATGCGTCAAATAAATGTCTGTGAGCCATAACAAAGTCACTTAAAAGCCAGAGATAAGTTATATTCCAGAGGAAGAATCAACCTGCAAAAGGGGGAAAAAAATACAAATATGTAGAAGAAAATAGAGTTAATAAAAACATTTAATGTCATTTGTACAAGCAAAAAAAAAAAAAGAATGCATTCAGCATCCCCATGTCATTTTTACAAGCAACATACACTGATTTTACAGCATTTCATTTGTTATCGAGAACTTCCAGAAACTTCCACAAGAAATCCACAATTCTGACACAAATAGTATCATGTTTAGGATCTCATACAGCAAAATGAAGAAAATGTGACTTCAAGAATTACACTTTTCAGTGGTATCATAAATAGTCGCCACCGAGCAGAGATATATTGAAAATAGAGCTACCATCGTTTTGTGTTCCTAACATGAACTGCTTAATCCATTTAAAAGAGAAGACAGTTTTGCCGTGTTATTAAAACTCCAAAAAGAGATATGAAATGACAAGCACTAAAAAGAATCAGCATACACATACAGCCTTATAAAAATCAATCTTCTGAAATCAAATAACAATAGAACTATAGAAGTAAACTTTCTAATTACATCACATGGACATTCCAGCACACTTAAGGTCATCCACTACGCATGCACAGGCACAAGCACAACCAATATGCGAAAGGGTCATCTAAACTAGAATTTCAACAACTACAAAAAACCCTATGCTTTGGCCCAATGAATCAAAATTTTGCATAAAGAACAGTAAAGTCACATATGAGTTGATTCTTAGGAGTTGGACAAAACGTTAGGTAGCTTTTTGCAGTAGGCTTTCGCAAATAGAGGAAGTTGACAACCCTAATACCCAGTTGCACAACTATGGTCTTCTTATAAACTAGCGTGCAAGCCATAGTCCTGCCTCTTGCATTTATCTGCTTATAAATTGCCCCTCTCCGTAAAACTGGAGTAAGCATACTTCATATTCCAGGCAACAAACAAAGAAGAAGGAAAAAGAGAAAGGCAAGACAAATAACACTAGATTTTAATTGAATACAGACTTCAAATTGGCTTCCAATACTAATCCTATAATCCCAACGCAATAGTACCAGATTCACACAAGGGGAACCCCTGGAAGCAGGACTACTCATCAGGACATCACCTGCAATTGATTTATAACTCATAGCAGATGTAAGGATGGTAATCACTTTACCAAGCATGGCTAACAAAGTCTGTAAAGCCACGGTAACAGCAGAAGAATAATGCCTCCCACTCAAGTCATGAAATTAGTAACCAAAGCAATGCAGAAAAATAAGTTACGTCCCTCTTTGGTCCAGTAACAGAAAAGAAATCAATTTCTATAGAAGTAACTTTTGTGATATTGAATTTCCACTCTATAAGGGGGAACCAAAACCTATCTATTATGAAGGTAAGTTAGAAAAATACAAAAGCATTAAGATAGAACCTGGCCAAAGAAATGAAGATTTCAAAATTAAAGTATGCTGCAAACTTTTAAGGGGAAAAAGTTGATAAACATGGAACAATAATATGCAGTAAAAGCAACTATCCTCAGAGAAATTTAAGAGGAAGAAATAAGATACAAACTACAATTTTGAAATCATTCATCTTCATAAGTAACTAACGTCAAATGCCACGCGCATGTACAAGTTGTTTCTTAAACAAGAAGAAACTCAAGTAATAAGGCCATATATTAATATATAGGAAAAAGGGCATCATTTAAAACTGATAATCACAGTTATTTTTACCCACAAAGCATTCACTAAGAAAGTAACCTTTACCAAAGCAAAGTAAAAGTATAATTTAAAAAAGATAATTTTTTTTTTGATAAAATCACCAAAAGAGAAAAAAAGGAAATAATAAGAAAACAGGAATGTATACAATATAATTACAAAGTCGGCAACAGCCACCATCACTAATGTAAAATCCCATCCACCGAAAGTATATTTAGCTTCAACACAAAATGTCTAGATCAATTCCTATAGTACCTTCTTATCACACAACATTTGATGTAGAGAAGAAGTCGATGCATAATTGTATCTCTTATATTGTGCCTCACAATGTCTTTCTGAAAACTTCCAAGGTCAGACAATTAGGTGAGTATTAACAAATATATATATATCCACTACATATTCTGTAAATTCGTTGAAGTTGCAATCCTCAATTTGCCATAAGTTCAGTTACTTACAAGAAATCTGCCATCAATTGTGAAATGGTTCACCAGCAAGCTTTTAGTAATACAAAACAGAAGAAGATATCACCTAAGAAATACAAAACCTTCAAGAACATGTGAAGAAACTCCTCAGCGAGAGGCAACTATAAGAAAGTATAAGAAGCAATCAGGAAATCTCAAAAAAAACCAACTCCGGTGATTTCTCTTTAATATTGAGAAGCAGAAAGGCCATGTCAGGCACAAAATGATTTAACCAAAACTTAACAAGCATTCAGCTCTCCAGTCATGACAGTTCCCTGACTTCCATCTTGAGAGTAACAATCATAAGGGTTGGCTTAACTAAGTCACAACGTCGTCAACTCTCCAACTCAAAAAAAAAATATGTGAAACTGAAGCCATTAGGCCTTTATATGTTCACTGGAATCCAATACTGTTTGCATAATTGTCCATCCTCACAGGCACCTAGTCCCCACAAGTATGATTTTGACACCTAAATTTTTTCGAGCCCCTTAGGTTTTAACTACATCCACTGATAAGCAAGAACAAACAATTCCAACTACTCGTCTATTATGGTCATCATCCAGGCATCCAATGTTTCACCTCCTAGTCTCCATAAAAAGAATGTAATGGTTGTTAAGCAGATGATACAAAGCTCAATGTTCAACAAAGCCATCACATGGCCCACACTATCAACCTTTCAGCAGAAACTGTAGATTGGTTGACTATAAGAAACTGTAAAGGCCATTGCCCTCAGTGAGCCCTAGGGTGTTCTTAGGTCATTACATCTCCTTAGAACTGCACACCACAAGATAGCATTCTCAATTCCTTGATCTCAATGTAACCCCCTAAACCTCCCATGACACCCTAAACCGAGCATCTAGCATGCTAACACAAAAGGTCAAATATGATGGATTCAAGATCACGGCATTGCAATCATTTGTTTTTTTTTTTCCCCCTTTTTTAATGGTATTCAACGCAATGTCCAGTTTATGGAGTGAAAAGACCCTGACGTCAAAACTATTTCCAATTGAACAAGATCTAGAATTCTGCAAATTAGTAGCTCTAGTATCATTTATTAGCTCTTCATGTACGATGGCCGACTTAAAACACTCCATATTAAGTGCACATGATCCTAATAAGAAGACATGGGAACCTTTCCTTCATTCGCCCATACAACCAATGCTTTCCTGCAATACCATTTGCAATTCAGAAAATAGAAACAAGAAAGGCCACAACTATGCTATTTACCAACTCCAGTATCCTATGGATGGTTCATTCAAAGGAATGATTAATATACATCAAAAACTATTTGCAGCTGAGCAAACATTAATACAAGCGTGGGAATTAAGATAGGAAATATAAGTAATGGTGAAGGTGCTGCAGGACATGATGATAAAGTGTATAATGGAAAGGGAATAAAAAAATTGCTGGATACACTACACTCAAAAGCTGACAGCTATAAGAAGTATCAATGTATAACTTCTAAGTGACTACTCTGAAAACAGATTGCATGGAGACAGAGGAGAATAATAAAACCTCATACCTTCAAACGTAGAAGAGCTATTGTTCCAAAACTGGCATGCTAGTTAGTGTTTATGCTCAAGGGCAAACTCAGGATGTGGTGCAAGAACGAATCACCGAGTGACTAACCTGCATAAGGAAAACATCTAAACCTAGTTGTTGCTAAGGCAAGCAAGAGAAAACTATATCCAATCCTATCCATCATAGCATCTTGTCCAAACAAGCAGTTATTGGACATGCTAGAAGGTACAACTAGTAATTCAACTATGAACTGGAACCTGAACCACAAACAAGGATTGAAAGTCAATTTCAAAATTTCTCATGTTACAGCAGCCCAAGCGGGGAGCGGTTTATGATAATTATATTCTATTTCCTTTCATAAAGTAAATCTTCAGACCAACATTGAAAACATCAATGCAATGGACAAAAGAATGATATGTTAAGCTTATCACAAAAAGAGAACAGGTGAGATTTAAGCAAACACTGGGATAAAAATCAGGAAAGCGATTAGTAACAAACCATACAGGATATAACATGCAACAAAGCCCATTTCTGTTCCCTTGATTTTTTGCAAAGAACCCCATGCAGGACATCAAAAAGAAAATACCCAATGATATACTGGGTAATAATTTCATATCTCCAAGCACTCCCATTGAAGAATATGAATATGAACTCTTGTATCAGTTTTAAAATCCTTATAGTCACAATTCTCTGACCAAAGTCAGAAAAAAATTCAGCTAAAAGGTCCACGAAAACCAAACTTGTAATTACTGCCTACAAAACATAGTAAAACTATAATAACACCAACAAAATTTTCTTTCTTTAAGCTGCAACAAAAACCTCAAAATTAAAGCAACTGGTCATCTTTTAAGTCAAGTCCAATAATCGATGATGAAAAACGAAATATCTCGCGCTGATGATGATGACCATGGCCAGGATAAACAATTTCACAACTAGAAAAACAATTTTAACGGCAATTTTTTTTTTAATATCTTTAATAAATACAACATTTTAAGACAATCTAAAAAAGGAAAAAAAAAAAGCTGAATCCATTACAGATTATTATGTATAATCAATATCAAAAATAAAATAACCACTAATAAAATAAACAATAATCATACCTCGAATAGACAAAATTTGCATGATCAAAGTAGGTCGAAAAATTTAACTAACAAAATTATCGACCAAAATAAAAGTAAAAAAAAGGGAAAACCCACCTCGATTTTTTTTGGATGAAATTCTGAGAGAAATTTGTTAGAATGATTTTTTAGAAAAAGAAAAAAAAATGGTGAAAGATTGTGTTTGGGAGAATGATGGAAGACAAGGAAATAAAGCGTTTGGGTTCGTTTGTCTGGCCTTGTGAAGAATAAGAGAAGGAGAAAATTACCACAAGAATAGTATAAAATAATGCAAAAAATTGTGGTATTGTTTTGCTCAGCAATGACAAATAAATACGCAAATGCAAGTAGCCTATTTCCTTAGGGATATTTAAAAAAAAAAAAAAGAAAAGAAAAGAATTTCAGCTATCGAGGTTTTTGGTTACTTGGGAGATATACAATATGAATTTGTCAAATTTAACCATTTCGTGAAGTTAAATAAACAAACATCCAATATGGGAAGAGACAGACTATTTAATACTCATTCACATGTCAACACACTGACAAAAATAATGAAGACACATTGCTATTCCGAAATTTTGTTTTAGGTGTGGATAAATTTGGTAACTCTTTTCTGTATGTCATATATATATATATATATTCATATTAATCACGTAAAAATAAATATAATATAAATTATTAACTATATTAAAATTTTAAATATAAATATTATATATGTTAAATTTATTGTTTTAATTATATTTATATGTATGATAATTATTATATTTTTATATATTAAACGTATCATATTCATATGTATTTTTATATAATTTTAAAATTTAGATATCGAACAACTTAGTCTTAAATTAGATTGAAATTGAATAAAAATTTTAATAAATGAAGTTAAACCTAGCCGAATTATTATATATTAAATAAAAATTATTTTATTTATTTTAATTATAAAATATATAAATATTATTATAAAAATATTTTAATATTTTTTAAATATTAATATAAATTTATCGAATTAAATTTAAATAAAAAATTAAAATAATTAATCTATTATCAAATTTGATATGAATTAAAGCAAGTAAAATATTAGATACAGATAAACACGGACCGATCTCCTTTTAATGGTACCTTATCCAATATTCATCTTTTGTAATCAGACCCAAGTTTATCCTCCCATATTATTTATTTTTTTTATCAAGTAATGTATAATGGACAACCCATTTCACTACAAATGTATGGCCAACTTACTGTTTGCATTTAAAAAAGAATGCAATTGTCGTAACATGTAAGTCATGTTCAGGCCCGGTTTTTTTTTTTTTTTAATTGAAAATTTGAGTAAAACAAGGCTTTTTTTTCGTTAAAGGTCGGATAAACTAGCACATGATTCTTTACTTTAATTACGATGACCTTCATGATTTGAATTCAATTTTTTTTTTTTTTTAGTATTTTGTCATTTAGATCACCCTAAGTGAATTTTAAGATAACTCGTATCATTAAGGTAATTTAATCTAATTTATTTCGTATTTATATGCAATGTTGGTGAAAAATTAAAAATATAAAAAAAAAATATAACTCATCCCCTAATTTAATAGAATATGGTAAATATTTAATTATTATTTAATGAATTATTTTAGTTATTCTATGAAGTTAAATTGCTTAAATACCACTATTTTATATACAAAATTCATTAAAATGATCAATGAGAATTATATTTTTAATGTATTATTTACGTAATTTATGATTGACAATCATAAAATAAAATATAATATAATGATGTAAATTTTTTTTCGTATTAATTTTAAAAAAATTATAATTAATAACTTTGATCATTAAACACTTTGGCTTCTTCGATGATGAAAGTTTAAGTTTTCGTTGACTTAAAAGAAATAAATAATTTATTTGACGGCTAATTAAGTCTCATTTTGGGTTGATGGCTTAATATTCAAGCATTGTCAATTCATTAATATTGGCAATGGGGGTGAGGCAAGCCCTATCCATGTTGTAAAACCATGCAAAAGGGAATACTGTTTTTTTTTTCCCCCAACAAAGCATATGCTATAATAATGCATAAAGCTTGTGCTATAAGAAGTGGAAAAGGTTTTATTTTTTAAGTAATTATAAGAAAAAATTTGTCCCCATTAAAATGATGGATACTAAAAGTTCTATACCCATAATTTTTGTGCACTTAATATTTTTTTAATATGAATATCATATTATTTTATTGTAAAGCTCAAGATGAATGTTAAACAACTGTACTAATTAAAAAAGGGTCAAAATTATTTATTCGAGCTTTAGCTCTAATGATTCGAGAAACGTTAATTTTGAAACATACAATTCTATTTTTGTGTAAAAAATTAAAAAAATTGATTCGAGTTTTTTTGTTTCATTTTGATAAATTTTTGATGACTTTTAATATAATTTTAATTATTTTACATATAAATTTGATATTTTTAATATAATTTTTAAATATTTTAAAGTTTTATTTTTGAGTTTTGGTGTGATGATTTTAATATATTAATGATAATAAAAATAATTTAAATATTCTTGAAAATAAGTTGTCTACTTTAGATTTCCCTTGCTATTTTTTAATACTTTGACTTTGTAAAAAAAAAAACGAATAAAAAACCAAAAATTCAAAAATAAATAGAAAATTTACTAAATTAAAGATCTTTTGATTTGACCTTAAAATGCTGTCATCAAAGGAGAGAAAACGAAATCACGAAAGAATACACCAAAAAAAAAAAAAATTCACCATTGATTTTCACCATGGCGTGAAGCTTTGAATAATTTGCAAGTTTAAAATGTTAAAACCCTGAAGAAGTGAAAAGCAGAATTAAAAAATGGAAAAAGGAAAAAAAAAATCTCTCATTTTTTTCCCTCTCTCCAATTTTCCTTCCATCCAAACAGCTGCATTAACTGATCTTGAAACTCAAAGCGGGTTGGGGAAAAAAAAATAAGTAGAGGAAAATGAGTATGAATCGATATATTGACAAAAGTAGAAGTCGTCTGCAAGAAGCAAGACAAAATACGACGTGGAAAAGCAGCGAGACCAAAATGTCTCCGGCGGCGATGTCTTCGCTCGCTCATACGCCGCCGTCGAAGCCGACATTGAATCTGCTCTTCGGTTATCTCCGATCTAATCTAATGGCTTAAGCTTATGATTAGGTAAGTTTAGATTTAGGGTGTCAGTATTTCTTTGCTTAATTGAGAGTTGATCGGTGAGAACTAGGGTTTTATTGCCTTCCAATTGAATTATGTTTAATTTGTTTTCATTTAGAAAACGGAGCTTGCTTCCAAGGAGAAAAGTAAAGCATCCGCCGTTGAGCAGTGAGAACTACCGTTTTATTGCCGTTGCAGTGATTGCTGAGATTCGTTGAACCAAGGCTCGATTCCTTGAGGAGGTCTCTAAGCTGCAGAGGGTGGCTGTTAAGAAGGTTTTCATCTCTTTCAATCCAAATTTATATTTAACAATCTTTTGTAAATGTTAGCTCATTTAACCATTGATAGAAAATGTTGTTATATAAATCAAGCAGAGGCCACATTTTTATTATGTATTTCGTTTTACATATATAGTGGTATTTGGAATACGTTGTTGTGGACTTGAGAATTGAGTGGTTTGGACTTCCGGTGTGAGAGATTTTGGAATTCGTTTACAGGTTTAAGGGATTTCAACTGAAGAGCTCGCTGCTCGTAATGATCTGGTCCTTGCATTGCCAGACAGGATCCAAGCTATATCTGATGGAACTGCTGCTCCTAAAACTGGAGGGTGGATGTCTTCAGCACCTTCAGCTTCTCATTCTGAAATCGTTTGATTCATATGATCCTTAACTTCATCGAATTGCTTGTTGATATCAATGAGATTGTATATTGGCAGTCTTCATGTTTACTGTTTTGACCTGTTCCAACTTGTTGATCTTTTGATTTAAATCTTTCTTGGTACCATTGTGAGTATAAGACAATACCTGATGTGTTGTTATATTTTTCTCTTTTTGTTTTTGTTGTTGGGGTGGGTGGAATGTTCCATTTGATTTGTTGGTGGCTTCCATAATGATCTGAGGAGCATTGTTTTGTCTTCGAGCTAGCTGATGCAAACATAGACTGACAAGTTGGATGAAAATATGGATTAAGAGCAATGACTTAATTGAAAGATAAAAGAGAAGATTTGGAAGATAAAGATGGAGAAATAGAGATGATAGTAGGAACCTAACAAAAAGGTGGAGAGAGAATTTGAATGCTATCGTGAATAAGTTTAAAGCTTTTATAATTGAATATTTATAGCTCCAAGAATAATAAATCAAGGAGGGTGCTTAGCTTTAGCTCATAAGTGCAAAACTGCTTTGTATTCTTTATTACCATCTGACCGTTTGCAGTGGGCAAATTATCAATCTCATGGTTTATAATAAATAGCTTATCGGTAACTAACTCTTTTTTTTAATGATCTCTGAATATTTTGTCTGGAAGATCATATGTTTTCTTTGTACTTGCACATTCATATTGGTCGTAGATAGACGATTTGATAATGAATAATTTCAAGAATCTGAGCGCAAGCAGTCAAGTAAATTCAGGCAGGAGTGAGAGATGTGGAGAATGGAGCAGACAAGTCCAACATGTCCAGATGCTATTCTTTGTGATCCTTTTTTCCTACTGGATGGAGGCTTGCATGCCTTTCGATTGCATAGATCACATTTCTTTAGCTATGATTCACTTTTTATTTCTTTTGACATCCATGCAGGACCAAGGTTTGGATACTTTAAAGGACATGGCTCATGATATTGATGAGGTAGAGCTGCCTTGATTGTCATTGGTAATTATTCATCCTAACGTATTTTTTGAAGGTAATTGTAACATTCGTGCAGGCTACTTTACTGTATCCTGTGGCATGTGCAGGAATTGGATGGGGAAGCTCCTTTGATGGATAAAATTGACACCAAGGTGAGCATCATGACCATTTGGTGCGTATTAGAAACTGCTTAATGAATACCAATTACACATTTACAGGTGGACAGGGCAGCTGCTGACCTTAAGAATACCAATGTTAGACTTAAGGATACTGTCAACCAGGCGATTTATTATAACTTAATTAAGTGTACAATCCCATCCATTTGCAGCCTTTTTCACTTCTTGCTGGACCTCACATAAGTTTTTAGTTCCGTTCCAGTTGAGTTCCAACAGTAATTTTTGTATTGATATCATATTGTTGTGGATAGTTCTGGGAATTGCTGCCTATTTATACAAGGAAACTTATATCTCATGCCTTTATAATGAGCAAAAGATAAAGCCCGTTCATCTAAAGTTTCTATTTAATGCTAAAATGACTGACAAACTGTGTTCTATATTATAGATAGACAGACGGTTTAAATTTAATTGAACTCATAGCATGTGCTTCAATCGTGTTTGGTGATTCATTTTGGATTTTTATTAACGATTTAGGTGGAAACTCTGTTGATGGATTAACTGATTTTTATTTTAATCATTGAGAAGTCACACTCTTAATTGTTCTTCCTTTACAGTGTTCTGAAGAAGGGAAGTGAGATAAGGACTTGATGTGTTTCCCATGAATGCTGTCAGCTTTTTCTGTCATTGTCTTTCATTTGAAGGACTTCTGCCCATGATTGATCTTGTATTGGATTTGTTTCTTTTGTGGGAGTCATGGTTCACGCTGTTAAACTTTTGATCTTTCTATACAAATTCACGACAATGGTAAATGTTCGTATATCATGTTACTTGCAGAGATTTTGATCACATTAGTTTAGGGTGCTACTTCTGCCTTCATTGCTCAAAAATCCATCACTACAGTTTTGCCAGCTGCCACATATGCAAGACAATATATGTGATATCGAACCTCCATTGTACCCTTCAAGGCAAAGGCATTTATTGATTTAGCCTATTTTCTTATAATACTACGTATATTTATAAAATATAAATATTTCAAAAATAAACATTCATGAAGGTTTCAAACCTGGCAATGACTCTACTAGTTTACAGACAAATTCATGACGAAATAAATCATCATATCTATCTAGGCTGTTATTAGAAACATTTTGTATACCCACACCTCAACACGCTTAACGAATCACCAAATTTGTATGTTTTATGTACATAGTTCTTCCCATTGCTGTGAACTCTAGTCTGTGTCTGTGAAATTCAGTAGATTAAGGTCTTGATACTGCATGATGGAATTCCATTGATCTGAACTAAAATTGTTGCCTTCGGAGTGGTCTCGGTCTGTTCCATAGAAGTTCATGTCACTGCTGCAATTGCTTACTGATATTTTTTCTTCCTCTCTATCCTCCCTGACGAGCTTCTTGCTTGGTCGGACAAAACTTGTGTCCTGGTTTCCTTTAATGGACTTCCTTTTCAAAGGGTTAAGCAGGCCTTCAGGAGATGAAAATGCAATCTGAAAATTCTTCTTATCAGAATTTGTCTCCTGGATAGAAGTGCAAGATTTGTCACTGCTTCGGAAACTAATACTCGAAGTTATATCAAAGCAAGGAAGATCCTCAGATGCAAAAATGTAAGGCAACATGGGGCAATCATTGAGTAGATAGCTTTTGGTCATCTCAACATTGGGCCTCGCGTTTGAAGTCCGTAGTTCATTCAATTTTTGGAGATATCTATCTGGTTCGTGACTGGTAACATTTCTATCTTCCCAACTGTTCCTTTGTATGCTGCTTTTTTGCCTCACTCGACAAAGCACCCAATCATCTAACTATAACACAAAAGAAATTAAAAGGAAAAAAAAGAGATTACTTTGCATCAACTTAAAGTTTTACTATCAATTTGTATCATTAGATTGTCATCATTAGAAAAGATTAATGATAAATCATACATCACCTTTAACAATTCAAGGGTTTCTGTTTTTTAGACCTGATGATCATATCCTTGTCATGTTAGTGTTATTTTCTTGTGTCATAATCATGTTTAAGATGTTATATATTTATGTAGTTATGTTACATAAATTTTGACATGTTCATGTATTTATGTCGTATTTGTGATGTGTTCAATATTGCCGGGTCTACTGCTTTTCTTTTAGATATCAACTTATCAAAGAATCAACCATTCTTTACATCTTAAACCTAGCTATACTCATGCATGATCAACTTTGTCTTTGAAGTAACAATTTAACGTTCTCACCCTTATTGACCCTTTTCGCTTGGCAGTACAAATTGTGGTTTCAAGCAGTCTATACTCTTGCATGATCCACTGTGTCTTGGTTGCTTTAGGCGGACGTCCTTTTTAGAACACCAGAGCTTTCTTCACTCCAACACTCCTGGTTCCGCTTGAAGTTAGGATTGGTTTATCTATCCCTGTCGCCTTCCAATACCCTGAACCCGCTGCTCTATTTGGCCTTGCTCCGTTAGGATACTTCCTGTCTCTCGGTGAGAAAAAGTACCATTCATCTTCTCCAAACAAAGCTTTAGCTACATCACCAAAAACAAGCGAGAATATGAGTTAGTCAGTAATAAGTTTACATTAGCTTTCATTCAGCTATGAAAAAAAAACACACACACACACACAAAGAGCACTGAAAGTGTATTATATATATTATACAAACTTGGAAGGTCCCATGGATTATATTTGTATAAATCTATCTCAGCTATAATAGAAGCTGGAAGAGGAGTCGAAGTCGCTTTGTTCTTTAAGTAATGAACTACGAGCTCTTCATCAGAGGGGGGGAATCTAAATCCAGGAGGAAGCTGAATCTCTGATGATGATCTAGGTATTTTCTCCAGGGAAGAAGCAGCCAACATTGTTCTTCGAGATGATCAATGAAAGAAAAAATAAAAATTAAAAAAAGAAAAGAAAAAAAAAAAAAACCTAGGGATTAATGACTTTCGCCAATATAATCGACTCGAAATATTAGTTGTAAATATAAGAAAAAGTACAGTGCAAAGATTATGTAGGGTGGGTGGGTTTCTATATCTTTCATGCAGATGTCGGCGTTGTTTAACGCTATTAAAATTTGGCTCATACGTTGATAACCACACTGAAAGAGATTGGAAAGCTACCAATTTTGTCCATATTGTGACCCCTGTTTGGAACAGAAATTCTTCGATGGACCTGTTTTGTCACCCTTTGTTTTTATTTTATAGCTGTAGGAATTATGTTCGAGACATGGATTCTATGCCAAAACGGTTCAAGCAGTACTTCAGTTCACCATTCGATACTAGGCCAAATCTATCTAATTTGAATTTCTCAGCTGTTAGGCGAGGAGATATGGGTATTTATCCAACTAATTCGAATATGTATCAAATTAAATATTAATTATGAATACTTTAAGATAGATGAAGAGTTAAAATATCATAAACTACAATAACTTTCATTGCCAATTAAAGACAATTAGTTAGCTTGCATGACCTAGTCATCCACAATATATATATAGTAACAGCCAAGACCCTGATGCGAGAATAACTAATTTATTTTGGCACGGTCTTGTGACGGCCCAAACAACTTCCTGTCTTAGCTTTTGGATATCCAGCTCTTTAGCATAACTAAATTACATGAAACAAGGACTCGCCAATCAAATTGGAGATAATTGGAGGCTATAGAGAAAAACTTTTAAAAAATAGGTACAATCTTTTGCCGAAGGCATCCAAAATTGAATGCTATAAATGACAAGAGAGCATTTGGCTAGTGCGGGTGGTAAAAAGATTTTGTTAGACCTAATAATTTTGGTCTTGACGTCATCACACAATACAAATGCAATATTAAAAAAAATAATTATTATAAAAATTATTAATATATAAAAATTTACGTAAATATATAATAATTTAAATATAATTATAATATACAAAAATGGATACAAACATAATAAAAATAAGCAGCTTTTTCAGATCTAGATTTTGTAGTATTGGTGCTTTCCAAGTAGAAGAAGAATATATATATATATATATATATATATATATATATGAAGAATAAGAGTGATTGGAACTTAGATAAGAATAGGCTCAAACAAAAGTCGGTTTTGATAGCGTATAAACAAATTTAAGATGATGAGATCTTGTCTGTTTAAAGGGAAAATATGTTGAAAAAGAAAGAGAAAAAAAAAGCAGTGTCGGTTAGGACAGGCCCATGATCAAGAATGACTTTCACCAATAAAATTATTTTTAGCAAAAACCCTACTTCTGCAGATGGCAATTATCCACTATTTGATCTGTTGCTTTATTGGGTGTCTTTTTTTCCCCCATAATATCCGATTGCTAGCTAGCAATTAACATGTATATATTTGAAGCTCATGTTTTGGCTCTTCGTCAACTATCCCTAATTATTGGCTCTTCTTTAGGAGATAATTAGTAGTTAAAATGATTAATCTTTCACGATGATTGTGATTTCAAATTAGTCTGGCAATTCGTATATTCATGTTTAGTTTCATTTCAATGATGTATAAACATGAATACAATACAAATTATTAATATATCAAAATTATAGAAATAAAAAGTTATAGATGTGTATTAAATATCTTATATCATGTTTGTTATATTATTTTCGTACTTATTAAATGTATCATGTTCCTATTGTGTTTTTGTATTACGTCCAAAATTATAGTCTATTTTCGAATCTTAACATTGTGTGATTTAGTAATCAAAAGATCTCATTAGATTATGTCTTATGATTGATTAAATCATACACCGGCTCTAACATTATGCTTTATATATTCATTCCTTTTTCCAAACTCTACTTTGATCCATTCATGATTTAATTAATACCTAAATTTCTTTATACTTTTTAGGTGGATCACATCATACCAGTTATAATCTGAGTTTAAAATCGTATTTAAATCATCAAATGGAATGAAATTAAATTTATAAAATGAGAAAAGAATTTTGTCGTTAAAATTAAAATATTAGATGAATAAAATTGGAAGAAATAGTAACATTATGCATATATCCATGAACAGGCTGACAAGTTCACCATGGCTCAACTAGATATGGTAACATTGCCCATCCATGACATGCATACAATACAAAAAAAATAACTAAATACGATATGACATAAAAGACTAATGTCAATATACAAAAGCATCAAAATATATGCAATGTGAATGATTAATTTATCAAAATTTATGTAAATATAAATATAATATAAATATAAAAAAATAACTAAATATGATATGACATAAAAGAATAATATGAATATACAAATGCATCAAAATATAAACAACGCGAATTATTAACTTATCAAAATTTAAATAAATAATATAAAAAATATATGAACACGATATAAGTGCACAAATTATCGAATTTAACATTACTAATTAAGAAGTAGAAAGAAACACAATAAGAAAATTATGGGGATTTAGAATCTAGAGATGGTGTTGTTGTTGGCTTTAGACTTTTTTCCTATGCCTTTATTCATTTAAGCAAAACTCCAAAATAAGAAAAAAGTCGGGGGACATAATAAGGCCAACTTGATACCAGGGATTCGATTGTATGTATTTTTCTGCTTGGAAATTTTTTCTTCTTCATTTTTTGTCCATTCCAAAATGTCTCTCTCAACGTCCCTCCAACACTAATTGCATGAATGTTGATTATGTTTTTTAATATTAAACATTTAATTCAAGAATACGAAGTTTTAGTTTAGTTGGTTTATATAGTTATCTTTAAAAAGTGACATCTAACAAGTTTAAGATTCGAATTTCAACATCTGTAATCATTTATTTGATTCCCAAACTACGATTTCTTTATATTAAAAAAATCAATTTAGGTTGAAATTATACTAAGGAGAAAAACCCTTTCGCAAAACACAAAAATATGAACACTTTAATTTGAGTTTGTATCGTAGCCGACTGATCGTAAATACTTGTAGTTTTGATTTACTTAAAATTATTGTAGTAATTAGTAAGCTTCCACGACAAAGATTTCTGGTTGATCAATAAACCTTGTTTACATCGAGGTTTCACTTTCATCGCTTTTGACAAGAAACGTTGAATCCTAGGAGTGGCTTTTGTTTACTTCTTTGGAATAAATATTCCAAAATATTAATCAACATCTAATGACATTGATTTCTTTAAAATTTATTTTTTAAATTCAATAAAAATAATACATTAAATCTAAATTTTTTGTGTGAAATAATAATTAAAGAATCATTATGGAAATCATTAACCAAACCCAAAATTCTTATCAGATATAATTAGAGTTGTCGTTAATTTTCGTTAAAATCTAAATGAATAGATAAAATTAGAAAAAAAATTTGGTGAAAAATAAGATGGTAATTATTTACTTGTACAAGTAACAAGAATAAATGGGAACTGAATTATTATATTTCAAAGTTCTATGTGCTTGAAGAATTCCATGTTTCTTAGAACATAACTAAGACATGACTCTAAGATTATTTAGTTGCTTTTTTTTCTTAAATAATAATTGATATAGGTGAACTGGGGCATGCACCGACAGCTCCAAACCAATTTGGTCTTTGCTATCAAAGTATCAACAAACAAGCAACAAGAATTAAAGACATAATCAAGCTTATAAAAATAATAAGAATAAAAAAAATTTACTAGAATACCTCTTAAAGTTAATTAAAAAGAATACTATTTATAATAATTTTTTTTGTATTATATGTGATTTTAGTACATCAAAAGAATAAAATACTTATAATAAGTTAAATATATATATATATATATTTAAAACACTTGCCTATAAAACCGACCTAATAGAAAAGAGTAGTATTCTTTTTTTTGTATAAAAAAAGTCATAACGTGAAATAGAAAAAAATTTCAGATACTAGGATTTAAATTTTTAACTTATAAAATATTATATTTTAAAGATATTACAAATAATAAAATTTAAAATTATTAAATATCATATACTATAAATAATTATACGAATTAATTAAATTAAATTTAAGCTGAAAAAAAAAAGCTGAAATCTCATGCATAAACAATTAACATTCATTATTTTGACTTTTGCATGTGGAAATTGAGAGTGACAATCATGTGAGTCACAAAAGCGATGGGGGGTCTGGGTGGTTGGACCAATGTCATAAACTTGCATTAATATTTGGCTCACAGTGGGACTCAAAGGGTCAGTCTATTATTTTTGGAGGAAAAAAATACGAACAACAGATACTATATTTCATCAAAATATTTGGTAAAAAAATAGAAAAAAAAAAAAAACAAAGAGAGAAATGTGGGATATGTAAAAGATTTCCTGCAATCATTTGCAGATATTTATGGAGATGAAGAAAGGAGAAAAAAGAAACGTATTCAACTTAAATAAGTATAATTTTCCCATTTTTGTCATGCTTCGTATAAATAAATAGACATACAGATGACGAAGAAATAATTATATGTTTGAGTCTTGAGGACATGAAATTAATGAAGTACGTGGATGAATAGAACAAAAGTTTTATTTTTGACAATGGTGAAATTCATGCATAATGTATCCTCCACCAAATTTTCCGAGATGTTTGACGAAATTAAAGAAAATTTTGATTTTTTTTTCATAGTTTGACTTTCGTACTAGAAAAATATATGAGTAAAATCTCGCAAAGACAATCAACCAAGGCAGCACATTATTCAATTGAAGCTCTTCTAAGCAAAAAATCAAATCATCTGCAAAGAATACGTGAGAGTGCTTAAAATTAGAACCCCTCCGAGAATGATTTTCTAGTTTCCAACACTTTTCGGATGCCGTTACTTCCATGATGTACGTAAGTTTTTCTAGGCATAACACAAAAGAGGTAAGGAGAAAAAGGTCTCTTTCGTGTTGTTTTGAAGTTGAAGTTAAGGGTTCTCCTTCCTGTTGTTTTAAAGTAGAAGTTAACAGAATTTAAGGTTTAATTTAATTGGCTTATTTAGTCAATTAGCATTCAACGTGTTTAAAGTTGAAATCTTACCATCTACAATACTTTCATTATTTTTAAGGTACCATCTCCTTTGTATAAAAAAAATAACACAGAACATAATTAAAGAAATTAGTGAAAAAGGTCAAGGCTCAAATGTTAGACATAATATTCTAAATTTCGATCAAATTTAAGAGAAAGCTTAAGAACACATACCTCTGGCCATAGCGATTAGATTTCAACTGCGAAGGAGACAAATACCAAATGCACAAAAATAATTGAGAAAGAATTCTTTTGTCTTATCTATTTAAGCTTTAATCCATGTAATTGATGGAGATATCACAGACTTTCTTATTAGATCAAAGATTATTTTTCTTTATGTGAAAAGATTTTACTCATATATTTTTATCTTTATCCTTTTTTCCCATCAAAAGAAGATGTTAAATATAATCGATAGTTACCAATTACACATGTCCCACATCTACAAGTAGTTAACTTCATTAAGCCATATGGTGTAACTTCCTTGAATAAGCCATATTGTGTGGTCATGTGACTAAAATTCTCCCACTTGGCCCATTCAACACTTAATATGTCCTAACTTAATATTAGTACATGTTAAAATTTTTTTCCCATAAATACAATATCCATATACCCAAACAAAAGAGTTTAAAGTGCATGAATCATGCCAATAAGTCATCTAGAACAAGTATTACCTCTCATGTATGACAATACAACTTTTTCTTTTTAATGAGAATCATATGTGGTATATATCTTTATGGACGATTTCCAATGCTCATTCAATGTCACTAAATGAAATTCAAATATGTATTGCCATTCTCTAAACTTCATGTATACAACGAAAGAAGATAAGACAATTTTGTAAATAATAGAGTTTTGCACTCAAGTTTGCATAAGACCTAACATTCCACATGCAGTTCGAATATTGGGCAAGTATCACAGCAACCTCAGTTTGGACCATCGAAGAGCTGCAAAGAAAGTCATGTAATGTTTCAAGGGACTAAGGACTATAACTTGCATATAAGTGCTCTGATCGTCTTGTGATTGGATATTTAGATTTTGACTTTGATGTTTACCTTAACTTAAGAAAACTAACATTAGGATATATGTCTTCTTATTAGTTGGAAGAGCTATTTCTTAAATAAGTGCAAAACAGTCTTTAATTGCTACTTTTACCACTAAATAGAGTTTATATAATGCTTTGAAGCAACATCATAGGCTATATGGTTGAGGAGTTTTATTTTTTAGGCTTAAAGTTGTTGACACAATTTCCAAGCCATTAAAGATTTACTGCGATAATTTCGCTGCAGTATTTTTAGCCAAGAATAATAATCATGGAAGTCTAAGTAATCATATTAACATTAAGTATCTCGTTATTCAAGAACATGTCAAAGCAAACAACGTGGTTATTGAACACATCACTATTGGCTTGACGATTACTGATTCATTGACCACTTATTGCTTATAAAGAACATGCTGAGCACATGTGACTTAATTTTATTATATAATTTTATGGGATTCAGATAACATTGTATCTATATCACATCTTCAATTGTTCCCTCTCTAAATCATTTATTGGGCTTATTCCAAACTAAATTTGTCACCTTTGACAATAGGTGCAACACTAAATGAACAATTCTTCATACAAAATCTCTTTAAAACTTTATTGATATAGGCTTTTTGAGATAATGCTAATGTCCTTTGGGATTTATCTTTCTCAATCTTTATGTCAATACATAAGAGGCTTCGCCTCTATCTTTCATATCAAATTGCATCGAGAGAAAATGTTTAACTTCATGAAGTAAGCCTAAATCACTTACAACAAGTAGAATATCATCTACATGGAAGACTAAGAAAATCATTTTGCTCCCACTGACCTTATGGTATATACATTGGTCCATGATGTTCTCCGTAAAACCAAATGCAGAAATAACATCATGGAATTTTAAATACCATTGATGGAAGGCTTGTTTTAGCCCATATATAGATTTTTTAAGCCTACAAACCAAATGATCTTTCCTCTTTAAAATGAAACCTTTTGGTTGTTTCATGTAAACCTTTTCCTCTAGGTCTCCATTAAGGAATGTCCACCTCCATTTGATGTAGCTCCATATTAAAATGAGTTACTACTGCCATGATTATCCAAAATGAATCCTTCTTTAATTCTGAAGAAAAAGTATTATGATAATCAATTCTTTTTTTTGAGTGAACCTTTTGGCTACGGTTTTACCTTATATATTTTAATACTACCTAAAGAGTTTCTTTTGATTTTAAAAGTCCACTTAGAGCTACATCAAATGGCCTTTCTTTCTTTAGGCAATTCAACAAGATCCCAAGCTCGGTTATTAGCCATTGAATTCAATTCATTTTTCATTGCATCAAACCATAATATGGATTTATTTCCACTCATGGCCTTTGAAAACTTAATAGGGTCATCTTTAACACCAATGTCCATGTCAGATTCTTGTAGGTATGCAACATAATATAAAGAAATTACAAGTTTTCTGACTCTTAAAGATCTTTTCAATGCTACGTCAACATCTTTAGCTTAAAAATACTGAGCAACTCAATTTATAAGAATATCCTCATGATGATCTCGTTCTTCAATAATTGGTTGTTTTGAGTTATTGAATCCTGATGATTATCATGAAACTTAACCAATCTATGTGAAGATATAAAAGCAAGTTTAAAACTATTATCCCTCTAAAAAAACTAAGTTTTAAGGTTGGCTGCTCTTACTAATCTCATTATTCTCTAGGAACCTTGCATTCTTCGATTCCATAATTCTTATTGCATGAAAATGACAGTAAAATTTGTATCCCTTAGACTTTTTTGCATAGCCAATGAAATATCCATTGATTATTTTTGAGTCTAACTTTGTCTCATCTAGATTATAGCTCCTAACTTTAGCTGGGCAACCCCAAACATGAACATGCCTTAAACTTGGTTTTTAACCTTTCCATAACTCAAATGATGTTTAAAGATTTGCCTTAGTTGGAACCCTATCTAGTACATATGTCAAAGCTTCGCTGCACAAAGACAATGGGAGATTAGAGATACTAATCATACTCCTCACCATGTCCATCAATTTGATTTCTTCTTTCAATCACACCATTTTGTGATTGTAAACCAGGCATCGTGTATTGTGCCATAATACCTTGTTCCTTAAGAAATCTTGCAAATGGACTTGGCAATTGTCCTTTATCCATATACTTACAATGATATTCACCAACTCTATCTAACTTTTCTATCTTAATTTGTTTGCCTGATTGTTTCTCAACTTCAACTTTATAGACCTTAAAAACATCTAATGCTTCACTTTTATCTAAAGTAAATGAGGTACATATATCGTGTATAGTCATCAATAAAGGTAATGAAATATTTTTTACCATTAAAGCACAAATCATATAGACTTAAAATATCAATGTGTATATTTTTTAAAACATTAAAAGTCCTCTGGCACCTTTTTTGTATTTGTTGGTTTGCTTTCTTTTTATGTAATCCACACAAGAACTAAAATCAATAAAGTTAAGAACCTCAAGGATTCCATTATTTACCAATCTCTTGATTTTGTCGATGGATATATTGCCTAATCTCTTATGCCACAACATGGAGGATTTCTCATAACATCATGCTTAATGCCAACATTATTACCATGCATAGTTATAAGACTATAATTAAGGGTAGGGTTTAGATTAAAGTTAAATAACCCATCATCCATAATACCATTACCAACAAGAACATTGTCTTTATACAAATGAAGAAAAGTACCAATGAAATTGGAACTAAAACCACAAGATAAAAGTCTTGAAGCTGAAATAAACTTTCTAGAAATTGATGGAACATAAGGGTTCTTTCAAGCTCTAAAACAAAGCTAGAACTAAGGAAACTTCTATATGTCCTAACTGCCTCTGCATGTGATCGCATCTTATTTTTTGAATAGATGGAACGTTCATTTTATGTTGGTTTCTTTTGGTTTAGAAAGCCTTGTATGGTATTGGCAACATGGCTTGTAAAACCAGAATCAATCCACCAAGTGCTACGAGAAACAGAACAATATTAGATTCAAAACATACTAAAGATTTAAAATTAACTTTCTTCTTAAGCATTGCTTGAATTTAGGATAGGTTTTCTTATGTTCTTTTTTCTTGCAAAAAAAAGTATTTCACGTCGCCCTTATTAACTTGATTAAGAAGTGCTTTTCCCTTTTCTTTCTTAGATGATTTATTGTCATGGGTCATCAAATTTGCACTTTCAATCCTTTTCTTGGTTAGTCTCTTTTCCTCTTGCACACACATGGTTAAAAGTGCATTGGTTGATCATTTCTCTTTATATTTGTTGTAGGAGATCTTAAGGGGTCCATATTCAGAAATAAATGAGTTAAGAAATGACCCAAACATTTCAATCTCCAATGATTTTAGTCTAGCGGCTATGTCCTATAACTACGTGATGTATTCATTTACACCTTTGGTGCCATTAAATCTCATGGAACGCAATTTTGTCATTAAGGTGCTCACCAATGCCTTATTAGAAGTCTCAAACGAGTCCTAAATAGCTTTGAGATATTCTTTCTCTTTAGCATACTCAGGGATAGATCTATAGATACTTTTCCTAATATGAAACCTAATAAAGATCAAACTCACGCTATTAGATTGCTCTCAAGGATCATATAATGTTTTCTTAACTTGGATGTTTGATTCCGTGGTCTTTGAAAGTTCTGCCAATCAACATGGTAAATCAAGATCCATGTACCCTAATGCAAAGAGAATTTTCTCTTTCTAATTAGCATAGTCATCACTACCTAGAGGAGCAATGTTGGAGGAATCATAATTTAGAACAAATAAAGTTTAAATAACTGCAAATAAACAATAAGTTTACTAAACATGCAATGAAGCGAGATATAGAAAATTTAGCCATGTAAATTAATCTAAACAACATAAACTAATATACCATTATAATTTTTCCTGTAAGTTTAGATTGTAATGCATAAACGATTTATATATAACTTTATGATGGGGCTAGCGTTTATTTTAAAGGAATTTTTTAGACCCGTATGCAAATAGAAATATATATTTTATTAACAAAAATATCTCTATCCCATCCTAATTAATCACCTAAATATAATAATTACCCTGTGGGGTTAAATTATCATATTTCCATGATTAATTACACCTATTAATGTTTAGAACTTTATGTGACTAAATTTAATATCACAAAACATTTTATAATCAAGAATGCCATGACTTTTACTTAATTACTCGAATATAAGCTTAAATATGGCGTCATTCATCAATCTTTTATATTTAGGAAATCAAAGTATGCATAAAAATTACGTATGCATAAAAATCCTAAACACATATTATATAGATAATCTTTAAGAAAAATCAAAGATAACAAAAATGTCTCATAATATCATAAATTTAATAATCCAAATAGTCCGTCAAAATAATTTCTTAAAAATGGAAGAATTACATAATCTTAATGAACGAAAACACATTTTTGCAATTGATCATAAGCACTAAAAATTCAATCAAAGAACTCCCAAATAGAAATTTTAACGAAATTGAAAAGTAAGCTAAAGGTAACATGGTACCAAAGTTATAAATAATATTCTAATTTTAAATAAAATTTAAGCGGAAGCTCAAGACACATGCCTCTAGACATAGCAATCAAATTTCTATTGTTGAGGAGACAAATACCCATTGTAGAAAAATAACTAAAAAAATGCTTTTGTCTTATCTATTCCAGCCCTAGTCCATGCAATTGATAGAAATATCATAAACTTTCTTGTTTGATCAAAGACCTTTTTTTTTTTTTTTCCCTTACGTGAGAAGATTTCACTCATATATTCTTATCTTTATTCTTCTTTCCCATAAAAAGAAGAGGTTAAATATAATGAGTAATTACCTATTATACATGTCCCATATTTACGGCAGTTAACTTTCTTAAGCCATATGGTGTAACTTACATGAGCCACATAGTGTAACTTCTTTAAGGTGTAACTTCCTTGCATAGGCCACACTATGTAGTCACGTGACTAACATCAAAGCCATCAACACCCAACAGGGAAAATGCCAATGAACAGGATCATACGCGTTGTCCAAATTCCACTTTCGTCGTAATATTACCAGTTTTACCTTTCTTGTTTTGAAAGGAATGTACCAATTTTTGCACAATCACAATATTATCATTACTGCCACGCCTGAGTAGATGATAATAAAGTGATTCACAATTATTTTCAAGGTTAGGTTCAAAGTAACGTTGCTAAAAAAGCTTGCTATTCGGCGAAAAATTAGAGACTCTTCCTTATCATACTTAAAATAGGTTAAATTTGATAATCATGAATTCACATGCTTAGTGAAGCAGTTTTATCTTTATACTCGTGCATTTTTTTCAATGGATATTATAGCAGCCTCAATAGCTAGTAAAGACAGCCCCATGTGGGAGGGCTATTATCCAAAGAAAATCATCTGCTTGGCCATAGGCGAACGTGTTAGTTGTGCACCTTTTTTAAGTTTTAACATTTAATTAATGCTAAAAATCAATAAAATAATTATAATCATTTTGTTTTGCGTCAGTAAATTGTTTGAATTTTTCTAAGAATACCCATGACTTAAATGTTAAAGAAAACAGATAAGTAACCCAAAAAAAAAAAAAAAAAAAACTTCTTGCGAGTAACGGTTCACGGAGTTAGCTTTTATTTGCTCCATTGATACTATGGTATAGAACAATTACTAGAAATATATAAATTTTTTATTCAAATGTTTTGAACATTTGATTGATGATAAATGTATATTTATTATTAGCTCAAGAAGCGAATTTGAATTTTTCCTATTCTTAAAAAAAAAAAAAAAAACTAAAACTATCATTTATCGTGAATTATCATATATTTTTTTCTAAGAATTTATAAAGTAATTAATGGGCAGGATTTTGTTTTCTTAGAAGCATGTCTACCATTGTCTATTTTGGTAATATTTATATAATTTTGAGTAGCCAGTTGACAACTAATTTGCTTCGTCTTATTAATACTAATAGTAGTTATTGGCATATTGCCTCTTTTTTTAAGTGTGATAGTATTTATATTTAGATTTGAATCCCCTCATAAGCTTCCCCGTATCCATATGCGCCAAATTAAAGAATATATATATATATATATATTATAAGATGACGCTTCTAAATTATGCAGTGCACCTAAATCAACAAAAAAATTTTCATTTCACTTGAAACCAAGAAAATTAACATTTGTCTAACTCAAACTAATTTAATAATTGAGCTGGTACACTTAAAGGATTGAGAAATCCCAAATCTCCTCGGTCCGAGAGGGATATATATATATAATAGCAAATCGAGACAATGTCAGATTTATTTATAAGTCAGATTCAATTAGTATATTAATAAATTTTATGATTGTTTAAGTTTGGTATAATCTGATTTAAAATATAGGTAAGATTTTAAGTTTAAATTATGTTCTAATATGTAAAAATACTATTTAGACATGTATAGATTTGTTCGAATTTTTATACAAAACTTATCTTTTTTAAAAAAAAATTGATTCTTTTAAAACTTTATATTACTAATATAATAATTAAAAAAAAAGGGTAGAATGAACATGGGTAAAACGTTATGCCTATGGCTTGGTCCATTCATAAAATGAGAATCAAATTTAATTTTTTAAATTTAATATTTTTATTCAATTTAATATAGAGCGGGCCTTCGAACTGAGACACCCATCAATAAATTTAAGCACAATCATACATACTTATTTCTTTCATATCTTAGGAGAGTTAAAATGCCCGATCTAAAGGAAAAGCAAAAAACAAAAAACAGAAACAAAACAACGCATTTCATGGAACATTATCTTTTTTATAAAAAAACAAAAGTCAGATTAGATCTCCTTATTTAAATAGTTTAATTCTATATTACCAAACAAAGCTCTTCGGAGAGAATAATAAAGTAAGAAAATGGGCATTAATTCTCTAATAAGTAGCATAGTGGGACAGAGATTGAGAATTTATATGCAATGGATGAACGTGAAGTATGTCGTTTCTGGTCGGACACATTATCCTTATAAACTCATATTCCCCCCTCTCCCTTCTTAATCCATCATCTTAGAATTAGGGTTGTTATTAGATATTTGAAAAAACAAAAAACCCTAACAAAATAATGGGACATGGGATTTTTTTTAGTGTCCCTACGTTTGCATGTGTCTCTACTTATGTTTTCTGAAACACACACACACACAGAGAAAAGAGCATAGGATACCATAGGGAAGGGGGAGCATCAATTTTTGTGGAAGTAAGCTCCGAATGCATGGAGCCAAAAGCTGATGAATTATCTAATTAATGCTTAAAATTTTGAATCATACGTTTCCCCTTATTATATGTGTATTTTCGATATTTTTCACCTAAAGCAATTCCATCGAATTATAATGTAGAATAGAAAGTCAGCTTGGATAAAGACATCGCCACATGAAAGGGAACTCACTTGATGTAGACGCATGGCGAAGAAGAAATTTTTATGTGAGAATCCTATCTAAACGGGTTTGGTTGAAATAACTCACTTTGATTATTATTTTGTTAACGATACTGAAGAAGTTTAAACAAGGTATTTTAGATTATTTCATATATTGAATGATGACAAATGATATAAAATATTATATATATTTTATATTTATATATATAAAGTGAATTGTATTTTGAGAATAAAAAAATAAATTACAAATGTTGAAATTTTTGAATTTCACCTATTGAATGTTAATTTTTAAAGATGATTATATGCATGAGTCAAACTAAACTAAATCTAAATTCATAACACAATTTTATTTATTATATCAAATACCCACAACATAAATATGAAGTTAGATTTAATGTGTGCGTGTGTATGTATATATATATATATATATAAAACAAAAGTCAATAACATTCAACAACATTCATGATTGTAACGAGTAGGCTAAATTATGAATTAATTAACTAGCTACCACACGTTTTTCACCATGGGCATGCACATGCTTTTTGAACTAGTAATCAAGAGTGACAAGCAAGCAAATCCAACCTATATTTGGTACGACACCGTCTTGGTAGAGTTGTCTTAGCTGTGAGAAGCGGTGGAAAGGAAATCATCAAGGCTTTAGAATTAATGGAAAAGCAAATACATACAACTATAATGAAGAGCAGTAAAATATGGACGGTCTCCCACTCAATTAGGCTTTTTTTTTTTTAATACAAATAATTTTGAACTTTGAAGTCAACAATTCCCAAACTAAATTTATTAGGAATTTATAGTATTTTATATATACTACTATTATATAAAAAAAATTCATAGTCTACTAATCAATTGTAACTTGTTTGCCTTCTTAAAATCCAAAATGAATATTTCATAGACCATGAAAAGATTTTCATGAAATGGTAAAATTGTAATTAGGTCATGGTATGTACAGAACTATTCACAACACTTGTTAAAAAAAAAAAAAATCTAATAGGTAATTATAGATCATTTCAAATTCATTTTGGTTTTTGTTTAATTGAAACTATGAAATGTTTATGAGTTATAAAGAAAATTTTACTTTTTAAACTTGAATTGATTTAAAATTTTAATTTATTATTTTAAATATTATTTTATATTATTATTAAACTTTAAATAAAATAATTTTATTAATTATTTAAATAATAATTTAAATTAATTTAATTTAAATTATAAAAAATTTATTTCAAATCGGATTTGACAAGTGAAGACTAATAAGTACTAAAGTAAGAATGAAACAACGATTAAAAACTATGTTGCATTGTTCCTTTTTTATTTTTATATTTTAAAATATCTATGTTATTCATGTATGAAAGCACCCATTTTTAGTAAATTTGATAATTTATATGTTTGAATTATATTAATAATTTTAATATATTATAATTATATTTAAAATATTTTATATTTATATATATTTTGATATATTAATAATTTATATTAAATATATTTTAAAATATATATTTAAATGATTTTATATATTATATATATAATTATATTTAATATTTTTAAATTTATTTTCAGTAAGTGGACAGTATGATGAATTTTGATGAAGATGAACATCAATAAAACGAAAACAAAAACACAGAGACAAGTACATATATGGGTGGCAACATGCATGATGGATTACAGTTTTTTTTGGGGGGGGGGGTGGGGGCTGAGGATGATGGAGGAGGGTGTAGCATCAGAATCACGGTCCAAATCTGGGTCCCGCATCCCAGACAGGTATCACGGACCGTCCTATCATCTCTCTCGGGAACCCCAACTCATTCTCTCTCTCTTGACTGGCGCTGATCACCATCTGCTCAGCCCTTAGTGCTCTCTCTCACACATTTTCTTTCTTTATCGATTCGATTTCTTCTCCCTTTTCTTTTACTCCCGCTGCAACTTCACTTCTTCCTAAATTTGTGTCTTACTTTTAATTATGGTTTAATCATTTCATACTTGATCATACACATGGCTGTAAAGGTAACTCACTTTTTAACCCAACTCCATCCCCCTTTTTCCTGGACTCAATTCACTAGAGAAAAAATATAATAATAAACACAAATCAAAATTAGAAAAAAAAAAAAAACCCTTCATCTCAGCAGCTCTTCTTTTCTGTTAGTATAACAATCCCATCAATTTTCCCTTTTTATTGGTAAAGTTAGTATAAAGTTGCGGTGTGGAAGTAAATTTTTTTATTATTTAATTTCTATTTATTTCTTTAAAAATAAAATAAAAAATTTTAAATATTAAAATTTGAATCACCAATTAAATACAGTCTTCCTTGGTACTAATGCTATTATAATATTAAGAAATTAACAACTATGGAGTTGAACTGAAAAAGGCTACAGAGTACTAAAACCAATTACGAAAGACGCACAAAAAAAAACCCATACATTTTTTTTCAGCTGGTTACTCAAAGCATCAGCTTGCTGTCTTGCACACACAATTGCAAAC
>JBBYHO010000022.1:1733350-1756630 GCA_038382025.1 Adansonia gregorii | reverse complement strand
TATACTCATCTATTTGAGTGAATTTTCCATTTTAAAGGAAAAATCATGAAGAAATGAATAAGCATGGATGGCCCTGCATGAACGTCAGTTTCGTAATTTTGAATATAAAATAAATATAATATAAAAATATAATTAAAATAATACATAAAATATGATAAAAATAAAAAAATAATACGAAAATGATAGGATGCATAAACCTCTTTAAATGTGTGTAAGTATATTTAAATATATAATATCTTAAATATAATAATAAAATAAAAATATGCGAACATGACATAAATGCTGTAATTCTCAAATTTACATGAAGGACTAATAAAATGATTTTTATTTGATCAAATAAGGGTTTATTTTAATAAATTCTTTGTTGTTTTAGTAAGAATTTAGCCCTAATCATCCCTTGATTCTTTCAATTTTGCCACTGTCAAATTTTTAGGGTTAAGATCCCTTCAATTATAATTTTTCAGTCAATTACTTTTTAATATAATTTTGATCATTATTTATAAGTATTATTTCTCCATTTTATAGACTATACATGTAATCAGTGCTTCTCAGCATATTAAAAATTAATAAACAAAAAAAAAAGTTATGTTGAGGACTTCAAACTCGACAATTCATACATGCATGTCATATTTAATATTTTTTCGTATCAATCTAGTAAATATATAATACAAATTATTACATATATCAAAATTTTAAATATAAATATAATATATATTAAATATATTATTTTATATTTATCATATTTTTAGGATAATTATTTTATATACTAACAGTGAAAAAACCGTAAACAAGTGAAATGATATATGTCTCATTTAATATTATTTATTTTTTAAAAAAATACTCTGCTAAACACGTATCACCTCATAAATTTTACTTGTAAATTTTTTTTTACTATTAAAATATTTAATAATTATCTTATCTTTTATATTTATTAAACGTATTATATTTATGTTTTATTGTGTTGTAATATTATGTCCAAAATGGTTGTAGAACTTGCACTGATGGCTCCTTTGCATGGGCTGGCCTCGGGCTCCTAGGTTGTGCCCAATTGCTACTTTTCACTGGACTCTTCCTAAAATCATAACTTCATCAGGCCTATACTCGTTAGCCCAACCATTAACGTAAAATCTCAGTAATCGTGTTTTTTCCTCCTTTTTTTTGCCCTTTATTATTTAATACTCTTTTGGAATTGCAATTTATAACTTTGAACCAAATCTGTCCATTATTTATATTTTATTTAATAATTATATTTAAAATATTATATATTTATATTTTTTTGTATTATTTAATTGTAACGTATCTAAAACTATTATATATAATTTCAGGGAAGAAAAAAGTATTTAACTGACAAATTGGAACCCAAGTCCTGTCCAGGATTGTTTGTAGACCAACCTGCAGGCTATAAAGTACTGGATTTAAAAAAAAATTATGATCTTTTTATTTATTTTATAATATGAAATTTAATCCTATTTAAAATTTGTAGTCGGTTCTCTCTAAATCCGTTCTATAGGCTACAAGGCTGTGAATTTTCTTTCGTAGCTATAAGCGTGCCCCACCAACGACATGTTTAAAGCTGGAGCAGTTCAATGAAAAATTGTTGGCAACATAGCAAAGTAATTGAGATATGTTGGACAAATAATAATGAAAGGTATTCAGTATTTCGTAATGTAATTTTTTATTATTAATATTTATCATAATTAATACGTAAATAGTTAATTTATTTATTATGATTGAGTTATATATATAAATTTAATTTATAACTTGTCAATAATTTTTTAATAAATAAAATCATAAATTATTTTATTTTAAAAAATAATTATAATTTTTATTTTTATTTTTATAATAAATTATAAAATGAAAAAAAAAGTTACTACAATAACATGATATAATTCTTTTATACACGTAAATATAATAAATGTAATATGAGAATATTAATATCTAGATGTAAATCTAAAATCTACCCATTTTGGGCATGATTTGATATGTTAAAACATGTGACATGGGCCTTGTTAAACTTGTGAAGACCCTTGGTCTTGATAGCAAAAACCAATGATCATAACAAATGTACGGACATGGAGGAAACACATGATATATCAAACATCTCACAGTTGAGAAATAATTACAGAAACAACACATGAATAACGCGACTATGGTCGTAAAAATCCAGTGAAGACAAAAACTAAGGTTATGGGATACTGGCTCTTGGCTGCTGTTAGAAGCCATCTTTATTCTTTGTTATTCTGTCTGAACCCACAACATCAACATGGTTGGACCTAGACATATTTGATCGGATTTGAGTATTATTTTTTTTTAATTTAATTCATTTTGAATTATTATATAAATAATAAAATTTAATTATAGATATTAATATGATTTTTTTAATATTAATTTAAATAATGCAGAATCAACTTAAACTGGTTTTCATGGACAGTCTGATCAATGGTCATCTTCCTTTTCTTTGCCTTATCTCCTCAGCATATTCGAATGACTTAATATAACAAAAAGAAAAAGATCCCCAGTTCCATATTCTTCATTTACCGTAAACTTTTTTTAATAGTTGCAGCTAGTTATACTTGTTTGATAGATTTGAAAGGATTTTGGGGGGGGGGGGAGCGGGACCTGACAAGATTTGACTGTTACGATTCCTGCTGAATTACAGATGCAACAGTTCTAGCCCAGAACTTGAGGTGTTTCTTCATATCAGCAGCTGCAGTGACCCTTGGAACTCTTGAATTCATCATTGGAGAATCGGGTCTTTTAATTAGCCAAGCCTCTGATAAATAGGGTCTTATAACACGTCTCTCATCTTCTCGTTCAATATCATCATCATCTTTATTAGATGGTTCATGTTCATCATCGGCAGCAAGATTGAGTTCGATTTTCCGTTTAGGTTTTTCGAGATATCCAAGTCTTAGCAAGCCAGGGACAACACTGATCATTCTTGCGTTCAAGTGTTCTTTTTTGAATATAAAACCAAGATCCATGAACCCTTTCACTTCTTCTAGTTCCAAATCTTTCAAGCTCCTACAATTCATTGATTTTCCCAGTTTAACTTTACTCCCAAGAATTGAACATGAAGTTGTTGAGTGTCTGTGATTCTTCTCACGTTTTTCAGTTGATGATGGCGATGATGAAGAATGTGAACGACTTCTACAAGAGCTATGACTTACTCTTGTTGGTCTTTTCTTCACTTCTTCCTCCTCAGTTTTAGAGTCATCCTAGAATTCGTCACCATGAAAAACAATAGCAAAAATGAACAAAAAATAAGGGAAAAAAAAAAAAGTTCGTCAAAAGCCAGAACTTAAGAGAAAAAAAATGATCATTGAAGAGCAAATTCTTCTTCTTTTTTTTATTTTTATTTTTTTGTTTACCAGTTTTTCAGGTAGAGGACAAACAGCCGTTGAGGTTTCTTCTGCAAGAGATGATAAAGAGAGACTTGAACTCGATGATGGGATTTCAATGGCGGAATCTGAGTTGGATAGCTTTTCTTTAAGGGTTTTAGAGGAATATAGTGAAAAGGGTTCAGGGATGAACAGAATAGTTTGGTGAAACCAAAGACGATCCATTGCTGCTATGAGAAATAAGAAGTTGTCAGCCATACGTAGAAAGAGTTTGTTTTGGGGGAAAGGGTGGCGGAGGGAGGTAGATAGAGAGGCAGAGAGGTTATTTAAAAGGCAAAATCTTAGTAGTTATCATGCATCACTGTGGGCAGGTTCTGTGGTGGAACAATGAGCAAAAAAAGTAGAAGGAATATTGTGGAGTGGTGGAGCCTTGAAACAATGGAGGATGCGTTCATGAACCCAAATTCCTCCAACTCCACGTCTTTCACAACCTCAGTGAGACTCGTGGCCCCATACTCGATAGACGTGGATGCCATTTGTTGCATTCATTTTACCTCAATTTCAAGGTTATGTCCAACTTAAATTATCGAATTCAAGTAAGTTTTAGATTTAAATATATATTTAAAATTTAATATATTTTTTAAATATAATTTAAATATGTATTAATATAAGTATTTAAAAAAAATCAAACCAAGACAATATTTAACCCCATGATACCATATCAGTGGACCCTCTAAGGGGTCAAAAACCAATTCCAAAACGTGCAGGTGGTATAAACTCTCAGTGGAGAAAACATTTTATGGCGGTATTGTCTAAATAATACGTGTAATATGGGTTTTTTTTTTTTTTCAATTTCGTCCCCTTCGTAAATGTTAAGACTTCCAAGTATGCAAAGAATTCCAAGAACTTAATACAAATTCATTCTGTTACAAATTGTTTTTGGCAGTTTTCTTGTTTCAAACCTGGAAAGCAACCTGCAAATGATTCAGGCGATAGGAGGCTCACAATTCCACAATATCCATTTAATCTTTGCAATCAACTGTGTGCAAATGACAATCACATCTTTGACAGTGACGTATAGCCCAGACAGTGAAAAGTGACATATTTGACAATACATGATTGACATAGATTAGGGATTTAGGGCATCAGAAAGAATTTCCCCGCTCATATTGCCCGAACTTTTTTTTTTTTTAAATATTTATGTCTGGCAACATAAATATTCGACTGTAAGAATATATTATGTTGAGAACTCTACGTTGCTCAGAAAAACACGTATTCATTTATTCCCAAAAGTTATCAGTTTGGAAATACTTACCCTTCGCAGTGCATTTAATGAGGGATTCGCATATGCACCAAGTAATTGGCAGCAGAAAGCTAAGAAACACGTTAAACATGGGTGAAAACCCCACTGTCAAGCAGGCCAAACACTCGATCACGTATCCCCCCGCAAACCATAAAGGTGAACTAGGCGGTTCCCAAATATCAACGAAGGTCCAGCTTGGAAATGAAGGCTGGGAAATAGAAGAACCTGATATGACTCATGTGCTAAAGATAGGTGAGAAACAAGCTGTTAATACAGGCAGATAATCCTTCCCAACATGAAATTAACACTGAACCAGACAATTTCTCAATTGATCAAACAATAATAAGATAAAGTAAAATAGCATTGGAATCAAAAGTTTCTCAACTACTTGTATAGAGTTGCTATCCGTCAGAACTGGACAAAATTCTACCAACTTTTTCTGTACCAAATACTTACATTTTCCAATATATCAATCATCACTACACTTGAATTTCAATTGATTTTCATAGTCATCATTGTTGCATAGAAAAGAACTGATAAAACAATCAATAACAGAGCCAAAGCAACCCGAAACTTCATGCAAGCCTGGTTTTGTTAAAAAGATTACTCCATTACTTGCTGTCTTCATGATTCAAAGAGCTCTAATGGAAATTGTTTCAAAAATCAGGGAAAAAGCAGAGATAGAAAAAGATACACCAAACTTTTATTCCATAGGATACTTAAAGACACTGAGATTAATATCCTACCATAGATAAGACCCAGAAATCAAACATTAAAATAAAAGAGAAATAAGCAGTTCCCTTAAGGATTATTAGGACAAATCTAACTAAAAACAAAGACAACTCCTCTCCTTTATCTAGAATAATTACTGCCCACCACGGAGACGAAGGACAAGGTGAAGGGTAGACTCTTTCTGAATGTTATAATCAGCTAAAGTCCTCCCATCCTCTAATTGCTTGCCCGCAAAAATAAGCCTTTGCTGATCTGGGGGTATCCCTTCCTTGTCCTGAATCTTTGCCTTGACATTTTCAATTGTATCCGAGCTTTCCACCTCCAAGGTGATTGTTTTACCCGTCAAGGTCTTGACAAAGATCTGCATTCCTCCACGAAGCCTCAAAACAAGGTGAAGGGTCGATTCTTTTTGGATATTGTAATCAGCCAAGGTCCTGCCGTCCTCAAGCTGCTTCCCAGCGAAGATCAAACGTTGTTGGTCTGGTGGGATTCCTTCTTTGTCTTGAATCTTTGCCTTAACGTTCTCAATCGTGTCCGAACTCTCCACCTCCAGGGTTATAGTCTTCCCTGTCAAGGTTTTGACAAAGATTTGCATACCTCCACGGAGCCTGAGTACAAGGTGGAGAGTTGACTCCTTTTGGATGTTATAATCAGCCAAAGTACGGCCGTCCTCAAGCTGTTTCCCGGCGAAGATGAGTCGTTGCTGGTCGGGTGGTATGCCTTCTTTGTCTTGGATCTTGGCCTTGACGTTTTCGATCGTGTCGGAGCTCTCGACTTCGAGGGTGATTGTTTTGCCAGTCAACGTTTTGACGAAGATTTGCATACCCCCACGAAGACGTAGGACAAGGTGGAGAGTCGACTCCTTTTGGATGTTATAATCCGCCAAGGTACGACCATCTTCAAGCTGTTTACCGGCGAAGATAAGACGTTGCTGGTCAGGAGGGATCCCTTCTTTATCCTGGATCTTAGCCTTGACGTTTTCTATCGTGTCGGAACTCTCGACCTCCAGAGTTATGGTTTTGCCGGTCAAGGTTTTCACGAAGATCTGCATCTTTTTTCAGAAAGTCTTAAAACAAACAAAAACTGAAAAAGATGAAAACAGAGGATTTTCTCTTTGCTTTGCTTTGTTTCGATTCAAGAAAATGAGCTTCTGGGGTTGCTTTATATAGGAGACGAAATGACCGACTTGAAAGAAAAGTTCGGATTTTTCTAAAAGTCGAAAGGGTAGGTCGGGAGGAATCGAGATGGTTTGAGGTTCAATGACCCCAGAGAAATCCAGAATTGGCGTAACCTTAGCCACACGTTGCTTCGTGGGTCTCTTTAATTAGCCAATGATGAATACCGGACGGCTGTCTCACGCAGCTTCCAAATTGACCCCAGAATTATCTTCTGACGTGTTTGCCGCCTTCTTTATGTTCCATTTTCTACGAAATTGCCCGATGGCAAAGCCAATGCCCCCACCAACTCAGAAATTAATGTCTTAATTAAAGGAATCAAAGATGATTGACAGGTTAGCTTCAGCTATTCGCCTTGCTCATGGACCAAGGATTGAGTCCCTTCTTGGATGAAAACCGTAAGGTATAACGTGTTTTGCCAAATGGGAAGACTATGAAATTTAAGCAAAGCAACGGTGACATTTCTACAATTCGAGCATTAAAAAGCGAATCAAATGGGTACACCTTACTCTTCTTTCGAGTATCTCGGATTTTATCTTAATCTCATGCTTAAGTAAATTTCAATTGCTTTGTTCCAATTAAATATACTCATTCAATTAATTTACGATTTTATATTTCATTAACCGAATCAGCAAAAACTTTTAAAAATAAATCAATACATGTTTATATTACACATATTCAATAATCGTTCGAAACCATAAACCGATTCCCATCCGTTACAAAGACCTGCCCACAGCTAAACCCCTCCAAAAATTGAGCAAATTGATTTAAGTCTGACTTGATTAATTTCAATTTCAAGAGTTTTAACTGTTCAATTCAGTTATTGTTTTAGGTCATATCAATCTATTGTTTTCGTAAATTTTAAATCGAATAAATCGAACCGTCACCGTAGGGAAAACAATACATAGATTGAAAATTGAAAATCACTCTAACCTTGGCACCTTTATAAGGTTTCACATAATTATATGAAAACCAACAACAAAAGGATTGAAAATTAATCTAATATTCTTTTTTTTTTTTTACAAAATTCTTAAACAGTCTGTGACTTTGTCCAAATTATAAATAATAAACCACAATAAAAAGGATATTACTTGTCCTTCATATCGTCCGCCATAGCTGAAGCTTTGCAGATCGGACACGCATTCTTCATCGACAACCACTTCTTGATACAAGTAACATGGTAATCATGACCACAACTTTTTAACGCCCCAACTTCGTCCATGTCTTTATATTCTTCCTGTATAATTACAAAAATTTGAGAAAAATACAGCTACTGCCTTTCTGTTTTATAAAATCGAAGGTATGTAGATGAGATAGCTCGAACAAGTGAGGATCTATGCTATCTGGACTTTTTATTTTTTTCTTAAAGTACCTCATTTTCGGAAATGCATATGGGGTATGATCCTCCAAATATATGAGAAAATTAAACTTGGGAAAATAGAGCATATCCATCACGGACGAATAAATTTCTTCTGCCCCATTTGGTGCTCCTCCAATTTACTTTTGCCATGAGTCCAAATAAAAAACACTAGTGTTTAACTGTTTACAAACGGGAGATAACTTTGGACACATGGCAACAAAAACATGGAAAGCACCAAAAAGTCAGAGAAAATCTGTTCTTTTTGAACATATACTCATATTTGACACTCACTTCCCGAGTATGGGTCACAGAGGTGGGGAACATAATTGATATGTGGTGGACCGTTGTCTACAATTTCATGTTGAATCACAAAATCCGAGATTTTTACATTTCAAACACAATAAATTCTTACCAGGCAGATCACACAAGAGCTCTCGTCCTGGAATTGATCTGAAGAGCAGTAAATTGTCTCGGTCAAGCACTTGGATATCAAGTTTTCCGATAAGCCAGTATTAACACTCCCAATCCTTTCCCCTAGTGCCAGTAGTTCCTGTCCAAGCAAATCATGGGAGGTCATTTAGAACAAAATAACACCAAGATACAGAAGGGGAAAATGTACATACCTCGTAAGTCATGCTGTCTATGTCTAGCCTCATATCTCTATGCTGATCAAACATATTTCGAGATCCATAAAAGGCTGCGCGGTCCACAATCATGAAACCCTGCTAGAGAAAGCAAATTATAACATTCAGCCGACGACACATTAAATCAGGAAAATTAGTTGGCAAGCAGAGAAATAGGAATTGCTACTGAATAGAAATTTTACGGTTATTGGCGAAACACTTGATCATCAGCATTTGGCTAGATTAGTATCACCAAAACTAATAAACAAATGTAATCACGGCCTGCTCATAAACAGAACAGACTGCCGTAATTCAGTGAAGGGAGTACCTATGAAGCAATGTGAAATAAAACAACACTTTAAGCAGAAATGCAATATGCTGAAAGCTGTGCAGAATGTGTTTTCAATCTATGAATAGTGTACTTCTTAAGCAGAGGTAAATACCTCGGACGAAAATCGATCATGGAAAGCTGTATCATCAGCTAGATATCGGTATCTGTCATTAGTTATCCTTGACCTCGCATTTCGCTCATTATTTCGCCATGTTGTAGCTGATAATGGCAGAGAGTTTCTGGAGGAATAACTTTCAGCAACAACGTGCATTCCCTCATCTGGAGGCACCACGTGTCCTAAGTGCACACTGCTGGAAGAAGCCCTGAAGGTTGGGCCAGATCTCTGAGAATAGTTTGTGCGAACACTCCTTGCAGACTGTGCAGAATTGCCATGAAAACTCTGAGGAAGAACAGGATTTCTACCCGAAATGAAATCATGCTGAAATCCCCCAACCTCTACAGAAGCATTTGTAGCACTGCCACCACCAAGAAAGTGGCTTGTCTCATGATTAAAAACATTTGAATCTGCAATCACCAGCAACAGACTCAGAAACAATGGGATATCCAAGACGTGAGAGAAAGAAATGTTCTAACTAACTCACCTGCAGCTTGATTCCTTCCATGACCAGGAGACATTCTCAAATGATCCCACTCCCTTGACAAAGCACTAGAGCTCTGATCTGAGAGATCCACTGAGCTAGAATGTTCAACTGGGTGGCTTCTACCATAGGAAGTGTGAGAAGGATTGCTTGATAAATGAGTCCTAACTAGGTTGGATTCAAGATCAAGTGCTGGACGGCTTCTTACATTCCTCATAGAACCCTCACCCCTAGTTGAGAGGCCATTGCCTCTATAATTTGGTGTCATGGCAACATGATCCCAACACATGTGTTGAGGATCAACATTAGGTTTCTCTTGCCAAAAGTCAGAAGATAGAGGAACATCAGATGAACTTCCAGCACCAACATATGTGCTTGAACCACCCCTCTCACAGATTGAAGGGATTCCAGGGCTTTTTCGCTTGTGAGGTCCTTGTCCACCACCCATTGTGAGATCAACAAAACCACCATCAATTCCATGGGAAGTCTGCCTACAATAATTTGGAGAAGATGCATGGTGCATGTAGTTCTCAGGGGGTGGAACCAATGCTCCGGGTGGTGATGGATGAAGAGAAAGGTCATGAGATGGGCCTAAAGTGTCAGGTTGATAGCGTGGAGCTTCAACATTGTGGCTTGAGGTAGCATAACCACTTGACCTTGGCACAGGATTCCAATGAGGAGAAAAATGAACCGCGTCAACAGACATATATTCTACAGGACAGAAGAAGGAACCATGTTCTATGGTGCTGGCCATTGCTGTGGAACAAAACAAAGCAGTAATAGCCATCAGAACAGTAGCTAGCGTACAACAGAGGATCCTATAAAATGCAAAAAGGAGGCATAGTGGAAACCGCAGGCCCAACTCTCTACGTAGGAGAATAAGATCAGTTCAGCCTCAAACCACCTTGCAAACATGTTTGCGAGCCCCAAATCACTATCTATTTGTCATCAACATAAACCTTATCCCCCTTAAAATAACAATGCAATAGTGAAGGCATTATAATAACAATACCTAGATTTGAACAAGGTTGCTCTGCATGGATGTGACTCCAGCCCTGCTCAGGTTCACTCTCAAACATTTGAGATGTGCCAAATAAATGTCTATGCCCCATAACCAAGTCAATTACAAGTTAAAAGCTGAAGATAAGTTATATTCCAGACGTAAGAGTAAACCTGCAAAAAGAAAAAAAAAAATTCAAATAATGTGCAAGAGAATGTAGGAGTTATAAAAATATTTAACGTCCAACAGTTAAAATAATAATAATAGTAATAAAAAAATTTCAGTGCCCCCCTCTCAATTTTACAAGCATCATACACTGGTTTTATCACATTTCATTTCTTATCAAGAACTTTACAAAGTTCCACAAGAACAAATACAATCAAGTCTAGGATCTCATGTATCTGCAGCAAAATGCAGAAAATGCAACACCAGTAATTACATCTTTAGTTGTATCACCAACTAGTTGCCCGTCGCTGCTAAGCAGAGATATATTGCATATAAAGCTAGCTTCATTTTATGCTCCTCATATGAACTGCTTAGTCCATTTAAAAGAGAAGAGGTTTTGCTGTGCTATCAAAAATCTGAAAAGATGAGATGACAAGCACTACCAAAAGGAGAACCAGCATACACATACTGCCTCATAAATATCAATCTTCTGAAATCAAATAACAATAGAATTATAAAAGCAAATTTCCTATATGCATCACACACATTCCAGCAGAACTAGCACATAAGGTCACCCACATATACACATACACACACATGAACATGCACAAATTAATAAGTGAAGAGATATCTAAATTGAATTTTAACAACAGCTTAGGCCCACTAAATCAAAATTGTGCATAAAGGAATTGCAAGGTCACGTTGATACTTAGGAATATGAAAAAAGTGATAATGCAGAAAAAGCATTCAATGCTTAGGATGCTTTCTGCAAATACAGGAAGTTGTCAACTACGGTCTTATTATAAACTGACATGCTAGCCATAGTCCTGGCTCTTGCAGTAATCTGGTTTCATATTGCCCCTCTCCGTAAAATGGGAGAGAGCATCCTTCATATTCTGGGGCAAGAAACAAAGAAGGAAAAAGTGAAGGCAAGATAGAGAAAACCAGTTAGTAATTAAATATAGACTTTAAATTGGTTGCCAGTACTAACCCTATAACCCCACCGTAATAGTACCTCAGGTTCAGACTCGTCGAGAATTTACTCATCAGAACAGCACCTGGGTTGATTTATAACTCATAGCACATGTAAGGAATTAAAAAATCGTCATCACCTAACCAAGCATGGCCACAAAGTTTGCAAAGCCACAATAAGAGCAGAAGAGTAAGGCCTTTAACTCCAGTCATGAAATTAGTAACCAAAACAAGATAAAAAGAACAATAACTTCCTTCTTTCCTCTTTTTCGTTCAGTAAAAGAAAAGAAATCAATTTGTAAGAAGTAACCTCCATCATATTGAACTTCCACTCTGTAAAAGGGAATTGAAACCTATCTACGACGAAGATAAGTTAGAAGAATCAAAAGCAATCAGATAGAACCCTGGCCAAAGAAATGAAAATTTCAAATTTAAGTGTATTGTAAACTTTTAAAGAAAAAAAATTGATAAATATAAAATGGTAATATGTAGCAAAAGCAATCATCCTCAAGGAAATTGAAGAGGAGAAATAGGAGAGAAACTACAACTTTGAAATCATTAATCTTCAGAAAGAAATAAAGTCAAATGCCACGGGGATGTATAATTGTTTCTTAAACAAGAGGAGGATTAACTAATTAGACCATATTTTCATATATATGAGGAAGAGCGTGAATTTCCGTCATCTATAATTGTGGCCAAGCACATATAGTCTGCAGTGATTATTGTTATTCTCACACTTAAAACGATCATTAAAAGAGTAACATTTACCAAAAGAAAGGGAAAAGTATCATTTAAAACCAATAAATCATATTTTGAAAAAAACACCAAAAGAGAAAAAGAAATAATAAGAAGACAGAATATCTACAATATAATTATAAAGAAGGTGAGATCCCGTCCACTGAAAGCACATGTGGCTACAATATGAAAGGTCTATAGATTGATTCCTACAGTACCTTTTTTTAATCCTGCAACATTTGAAGTTGAGATGAAGTCGATACATAATTGTATATCCTAGGAAAATTATTTTGCCCCACAATGTGTTTCTGAAAACTTTCAAGGTCAGAGGGTTAGGTAAGTACTAACAGAAAATATATATTGTCTACATTCCTTAAAGTTGCAAGCCTCAATTTGCCATGAGTTTAATTACTTACAAGAAATCTGCCATCAACTTAAGGGCATCTTTCCCAACTATGGAATGGTTCACCATGAAGCTTTCGTAATACGAATTAAGTGGAAGATATTACCCTAGAAATACAGAAGCCTCAAGAACATGTGAATGCAATGCTCCTCAGAAAGAGGCAAGTCAGAAGAAAGCCTAAGAAAACAATCAGGAAAATTTCACAAAACCCAACTCCAGAGAATTTCCTTTGGCATTGAGAAGCAGAAAGACCACACAAGCTACACAAATTGGTTTAACCAAAACTTAAAAGGATTCAGCTCGCCGATCAAGAGAACTGCCTTGCATCTTGACAGTAAAAATCACAAGTATTGGCTTAAATAAGTAACTACATCCAAGTACAATTTAATCCTCCGTTATGTGAACCTGAAGCCATCAGGCCTTATATAGTCATTGGAATCCCTTTACTATAGCATAAGTGATCCTCCTCATGGGCATCTAGTCCCCACAAGCATGATTTCAACACCTAATTCTTTTCAAATCCCTTAAGCTTTAGCCACAGCCACCAACACACAATAAAAGCCAACCCAACTACTTGCCAATTGTTATCATCCACGTATCAAATTTTTTTATCGTAAGAGGCTATACGACATCATATAGAAGCACCAACCAAGTCTACAAACTAGCACATTTCAATAGTTGCCCAGAAGACAATACTAAGCTCCATGTTCAGCCCTAACATGCCCTACACTGTAAATCAACTTTTGAACAGCAACTGTAGATTGGATGACTATCAGAAACTGTAAAGGCCATGGAGGTGTCCCCAGGGTTCTTAGGGATGATTCTCAGGTCATTAAATCTTTAGAACTGAACACCATAGGATACTATTCTCAGTTCCTTAACCTCAACCCCACCTACCGTGACACCCTACACCAAGCATCTAGCATGCTAACACAGAATGTCGATTTGATGGATTTAAGATCACGGCAAGGCTATAATCATTAGATTTTTTTTTTCTTTTAATCATTTCAATGCAATCTCCAGTCTATGGAGCGGAAAGACTCTGTTGTCAAAGTGAATTCCAAGAGAACAAGGTCTAAGAATCCTGCAAATTGGAGTACTAGCTCTAAATACCATTTAATTGCTCTTCATACATGAACGATGACTTATAACACTCCAAAATGAGTGCATATGATCCTAATAAGAAGACACATGAATCTTGGCTCCAGTTTCAAACCGACCAAAGCTTTCCTGCAACACCATTTACAGTTCAGAAAATATAAACAGTAACGGCCACAACTAAGATATTTACTAACTCCAGTATCCTATGTATGGTCCATTCAAAGGAATCTTCACATGCATCAAGAACTGTTTGCAGATAACCAAACTCCTCAATAAAAGCTCGGAGAATTAATATAGGAAATATAAATGAAGATGAAGGGTGCTGCAAGGAATTATTAGGAAGAGGAGGATGGAAAGTGAAGGGAATTAAAAAAAATTCTGGACAGATATTGACAAATTTAATCAAAAGCTGACAGCTACAAGAGAAGTATCAATGTATAACTTAAAAAAAAATAGTTTGAAAACAAATTGCTTGGGAGAGAGGACAATGAAAACCTCATAACTTCAGACGTAGACAGGCTATTCTTCCAAAACTGGAAGACTGATATGCTCAAGGGCGAACTCAAGATGTGGGTCAAGAAACAAAATAACAAGTCCCTAACCTGCATCACAAAAATCATCTAAACCTAGTCGGTGCTAAGTCAATCAGAGAAAACTAGGTCCAAGACTATCTAATATCTACTATAACATCTTGTCCAAAAATTAGTTATTGGACATGCTAGAAACTACAAGTAATTCAGCTATGTACTGGCATCTGATAATCATATTATATTTCCTTCCAGAAATTAAAACTTCAAACCAACATTGACAATGCCAATGTGATGACAAGAGAAAATGAAATGTTAGGCTGATCACAGAAGCCATGCAAGGAAACAAGTGAGATTCGAGTGCAAACAAATGGATAAAAATCAGGAAAGCAATTAGTAGGACACCATATAGGATATAGCATGCACCCAAAGCCCAATTCTGTTTCCTTGTCTTTTGCAATGAACCCGATGCAGGACATCAGGGGGTAGAAAAGATATACCGGGTAACAATTTCATAAGTCAAAGCATTCCCATTGAAAAACATGAACATGAAGTCCTGTATCAGTTTTAAAGCCTTTAAATCACGATTCTGTGAACAAAAGGCAGAAAAAATTCAGTTAATTCTACAAAAACCACCATAGTTGAATTATTACATAAAAACAGAGTTTGTATATAATAACACCAACAAAATCCTTTCTTTAAGCTACTACAGTACGAGAAGATTAAAACAGCTGCTCATCTTTGAAGTCAAGTCCCATAATCGGATGATCAACAACGAAATAACACATGCTGATGATGATGATCATGATCATGGCCACGATCACAACTCGCAAACCAATTTTAACGGCAATTTCCTTTTCTTTCTTTTTTTTTTTTTAATATCTCTGATAAATAAAGAATACTAACGGAGAATCTAAGCATGATAAACAAGAAAACTACCTCAAAAGATCACAGATTAATATGCACAATCAAGACCGCACATAAAAATAGCTTCATTTAATCAAATAAACAACGATTAGACCTCAGATAAATACAATTTTCATCATCGAAGTCGGCTCAAAAAAAATTAACAAAAATAATTATCAAAACAAAATAAATTGGAAAAGGAAAACTTACCTCAATTTGTTCTGGATGAAAATCTTAGGGAAATTTATTAGAATGATATTTTATTAAAAAAATGGTGAAAACTGCTTTTGGTAGAAGGAAGAAAAACAAAAAGGAAAGTAAAGCGGTTGGATGCATTTGTCTAGCATTGTGCAGAATTAAGAGATGCGGAAAATTACGCCAAAAAATAAAAATGTATTAAAAAACAAAAAGGAATTTTGCGCTATTTTATTTTTGCTAAAATGAAAAAAGCTACAGATTATTCATTAAATTAAAATAATAATAATAATAATTCTTTTTAAGAGTGTGACCTCACGCTGGCTTACGCGTGTTTCATCTTTCTTTGTTTCTTCTGTTGCTTGGATTCGCCGAATTCGTACATCCAGTAATTTCTATTAATTATAAAAAAATATAAAAATATAAAAACTAACCCACTACTTGTATGTATCATACAAGCAAAAATAATTTCCACTAATTATTCTATTGTTTATCCAAAAATAGAGTTAAAACTTACTTTTTTTTTTCTCTTTTATAAAATTTAAAAAATAAATTAAATAAAAATGATTTGTTTAGCAACGCATTGTTTTCTTTCTTAATTGAGTGAATAAAGACATAGAATTGGAGCCAAAAAAGAAAAGGTGAGAATATTGACAACAATGCAATGCAAAGTTGTCTTATTTCTTTAGGACTTAGGCCACTCTTCCCATTGGATAGAAAATAAATTCCAATCTTTTAAATAAATAAATGGACAAATAAAGGTGAGTCTCTCCCTTTTATTGTATCCCATCTTAATCTAATCTAATCTTGACTTTGTTTAACCAAATTTATTCCCATTTTATTAGCACAATGAGAGCATACTCAACCCATAGGTAGATTTTTTTTTTTTTTTGTTACACACATGTAATATTTTGAAAAGAGTTGATAATGTTTTTTTTTAACAAGTATATATATATATATATTTAATTTTAATACTATAAATTTATTTGATTTTTTGAATTCAAAATAGAATTAATGTCTTTTGATTTTTACTTGGTTCGAAATAATAATAATAATAATAATAATAATAATAATAATATATTGAAGTACAAATAATAAAACACAAAAAGAGATTTTATCATTAACTAGAATGCTAAATCATGGTATATTCAAATTTTTGGTTGATAAAAAAAAAGGTAAAAAGCAAAAGAAGTTATATAACTAGTGGATTAATTTTTTAAATGGAGAAAAGGTAAAAATATATTTTTTAAAATTTTCAAAAGAATAAATTATTAGTACATGCTAATATATATTATTTTAATTTATAATCTGTTTCTTTATAAATTTTATATCACTTAATTGATAAACACCGAATCATTCAAATATTTTATATATAGTATAAATTAAAATAGATCACACTCGATTACATGAGCGAAAAATACAAACATATAATTTTAAAAATAGTGAGATGATTTTTTTAAAAAATATATTTTTTGTTTAAAAATATTTTCTGATTTTATCATTTGATGTAACAATAACTTTTATAATAAAATAATAAAATGCAAACGTTTTTTTAATATATTTATTGATTTAATCACAATTTATTAATAATTTAACTGGTAAAAATATCAAATACAAACCATAAACATTGATTTTGGAGTAGCACTATCAAATAACAAGTTATTATTATTATTATTATTTACAAAACCAAACGACGCCAGTTCCTTTTTACCGCGAAAGTAAATTTTTAAACCCCGGATAAAAGAAAAACAAAATTATAAAAAGAGGAAAAATGAAAAATAAAAAGAATTCCTTACGCTTACCGGCTTTAGTTGATTATCTTTATTTTCGAAACCGTTTTTGCTACTGAATCTGGAGTTGGTTCCGTCACCAGCATCAATAGGGGAAACAAAGAAAATCAAACTCTTCTTTTTTTCCTTTTTTCCTTCAAATTTTCTTTTCATCCAAACAGCTACATTAACTGATCTGTAAACTCAAAGCAGGTTAGACTGAAAAAAAAAAAGGAGAAGACAAGAAAATGAGTGTGATTGATATATTGACAAGAGTAGACGTGATCTGCAAGAAGTACGACAAATACGACGTCGAAAAGCAGCGAGACCAAAATGTCATCGGCGATGATGCCTTCGCTCGCCAATACGCTGCTGTTGAAGCGGACATTGAATCCGCTCTTCAAGTAACTCCGATAATCTAATAGTTTAAGCTTATTTTTTGTCGAGATTTGCTAGGTTTAAGTTTGCTTTATTATTAGGTTAGTTGAGATTTAGATTGTTAGTCTTCTCAGCTTAATTGAGAGTCGTCCAGTAAGAATTAGGGTTTATATGGCTTCAATTTGAATAATGTTTTATTTGTTTTGACTTAGAAAGCGGAGCTTGCTTCCAAGGAGAAAAGTAAGGCATCCGCTGTTGCAGTGAATGCTGAGATTCGTCGAACCAAGGCTCGATTGCTTGAGGAGGTCCCCAAGCTGCAGAGATTGGCTGTAAAGAAGGTTAACATTAAACTCCTCTTTAAAATTTCCTAAATTATATTTAACAATTTATTGTTAATGTGAGCCCATTTAACTATTAATATATTGGTAGCGCTGTTATACCAAGCAGAGGCTATATTTTTATAATAATGTATTTCATTTTACATATTTAGGGGTATTTGGAATATGTTTTACTGTTTTTGTGGACTCCAGAATTCAGTGGTTTGTACTTTCAGTGTGATAGATTTTTGGAATTTGCTTACAGGTTAAAGGGATTTCAACTGAAGAGCTGGCTGCTCGTAATGATCTGGTCCTTGCATTGCCGGACAGGATTCAAGCTATACCTGATGGAACTGCTGCTCCTAAACAAACTGGAGGCTGGATGTCTTCAGCATCTTCAGCTTCTCGTCCTGAAATTAAGTTTGACTCGGGTGATTCCTAACTTCATTGAAATTGCTTGTTAATTTTATTGAGATTGTATTGGGGTAGGCTTCTTGTTTAGCTGCTTGCTGACCTGTTCCATCTTTTCAATCTTTAGATTTATCTTTCTTTGTGCCATTTTCAGTAAACTTAGAATCTTGATGTGTTGTTATCTTTTGCTGCTTTTGTTTATTATTTTTGAGAGGTTAGGTATGGTGGAATGTTTCGTTTTATTTGGTGTTGGCTTCCATTATAGTGTCAGGAACGTTATTTTGTTTTACTATAGCCGCTGCAACCGTAAGATGAAAAGTTGGGATGAAAAGGATCAAGAACAATGAGTTGATTCAAGGAATAAAAGATAAGAATTTGGGAGATAAATATGGAAAAATAGAAATAATAGTAGGAATCCAAGAAAATGGTGGAGAGAGAGAGCATATGAATGCTATCTCAAATGTATTTAAAATTCTTGTACTTGATTTTTTACTCAGGAGAGTGCTCACTTACAAGTGCAAAACCGTTTTCTTTTTTATTAGCATCTGACTGTTTGGGAAAATTTTCAATCTTATAGTTTCTAATGCATAGTTTATCAATAACTCTTTCTTATGATCTCTGAAATTATTGTCTGGAAGACCTGATGCTTTGTTTTACTTACATATTCATATTGGTCATAGATGGACGATTTGACAATGAATACTTTCAAGAATCTGAGCAGTCAAGTCAATTTAGGCAGGAGTATGAAATGCGGAAAATGAAGCAGGCAAGTCAAATTTGTGCAGATGCTATTGTTTATGATCCTTCTTCCTGTTGGAAGGAAGCTTGCTTGTCTTTTGATTGCCTATACCATGTTGCCTGAGCTATGATTCACTTTTATATCTCTTCATACAGGACCAAGGTTTGGATATGATTTCAGAAGGTTTGGATACTTTAAAGAACATGGCTCATGATATGAATGAGGTAAAGCTGCCATGATCGTCATTTGAAACTATTCAATATGATTTATTGTAACATTCATGCTTGCTACTTGAGTGTGTCCTCTGGTATGTGCAGGAACTGGATAGGCAAGTTCCTTTGATGGATGAAATTGACACCAAGGTTAACATCATGACCTTCATGTTGTTGTACATCTTAGTAACTGCTTAAAGGTTACCAATTTACAGTATGTATTCTGTTCCTTACACATTTACAGGTGGACAAGGCAGCTGCTGACCTCAAGAATACCAATGTTAGACTTAAAGATACTGTCACTCAGGTGATTCGTTATAACTAAAAAGTATAAATTCCTATCCATTTTTTATCTTTCTTTGCTTCTTTTCTGGATCTGACATTAGTTGTTGGTTCTATTCAGTTGAGATCCAGCCGAAATTTCTGTATTGATATTGTCTTGTTGTGCATAGTTCTGGGAATTGCTGCCTATTTGTACAAGTAAGCTTCAAGCCCATGCCTTTATAGAGGAAAAAAAATAGAAAAAGAGAAACTGTACATCAAACTCTTCCATTTAAGTTTTTTCATATATTTAGAGGATCGAATCCTGTACACGTATCCAAATATGCTGCAAACCGAGTGCTGAACATGGGCACTCTACAGAAAATGAAGAGTCGGAGTAACATAAAAATATAGTTTTTTTAATTTTAATTTAACTGCTCATACTTTGTGCTTCAGTTATGTTTGGGACACATTTGGTTTGTTTAGTAATAATTTAGGTGAAAACTCTGTCGATGGATGATTGATTTGTTCACTTATTTCTTTTATTTTTATTGTTGAGAAGTCACCCTTAAAATTTTACATATTCTTCATTTGCAGTGTTTTGAAGAAGTGAAGCGATAAAAGGTTCGAGTTGACGTGTTCCCTTCTATGCTGTTATATATATATATATATATATATTTTGCATTTGTCTTTCATCTGGAGGGCTTGCTATGGTGTGCTTGATCTTGTATTTGCTTCGTTTCTTTTGTGGGAGTCATTGGACACACAGGCAAAATGTGAGTTTATCTTTAATTCTTTATATTCAAATTCAAGACTACCGTAAATGTTTTGTATATCAGGTAATGTGCGGAGATTTAGTTGGCATTATTCTAAGATGATACTTCTACCTTTTTTGCTCTTCATCCAGATATGGACATTAACTTATTAAAATTGTCGTATATGATTGATAATCTATTTTACTTAAATTTAAGAGTTAGTATTTAATACGAATATGATCAACCTTGTAAAGTGTTTATTTTAATTTTTAATTTTTTAATATATTATATGTTTAAAAGATCATATTTGTGCGATATATTTGTTTGAGGATCAAGTTGCTTGCTTGACCCCCATTGGACTCGAACCCTTATTGGACTAGGATTTGATACGTGTTCAAGTAATTTGAGCTAGCTTGGCTTGAATAGCTCATTGAATTATTGTTTACATAAAAAATTTTTTATATAATTCTAGTTTTAAATATTAATATGAATTTTTTTTTTAAAAAAATTAATGTTATGTTAAATAGTAATATGAGTTTTTGGGTCAACTTAACTTAAACTTAAATAAAGAAAAAATATTTTCAAACATCAACTTATTACATAAACATTTTTATGTTACAATTATGTCGATAATTTGAAAAAAATAAAAAGTATAAATAACTTGTTCATAGCAATATTATAAAGTTCCAATGAAAAAGATTGGAAAGCTACCCATTTTTTAAAACATACGTTGTGAGCTTTGTTTGGAACAGAAATTTTTCGGTGGACCTGTTTTCGTGACCCTTATGCCAATAAAGGTCCAAGTCGCAATTGATGTCATCGTTTCATAATTAGGCCAAATCTACGTCTGATTTCATCAGTTAGCTGGCAGATGGCTTTTTTTTTTTTTTTTTAATTACAGCTGCCAGACGGCTTTGGAAATCGAAGAACCCCTTCTGACAATTCAGTAGCACATTTTAAAAGCCGTATTTCGTTTCAATAATTGGTTAAAACTATTTAGCTCCACTTGACTTTGCAATGAAACGAAATTCACCACATAAAGAGTTCTTTGGCCTTTAATTAATTTTTTTTAGGGTAAGTAAAGCTCTCGGAATTAAGTTACTATAACTCAATTCAGAGTTCGCTATTTTATTAATAGATTATAATTTAATTTTTTATTATTTTATGTAAATTTAATCATCATTCACAATTCACATATAAATCTCGTACACGTGTATGCACCAAAAATAATGGACCAAAAAGTAACATAATAGATCCAATCCATAGATTACACAGCATTGCTTTGAATTTGAACAGCAGATTGTGGCACCTCGTGATTTTTTTGGTTAAGAAAAAAAGGCTGCAATCTAACAATAAAAAAATTGTAAATATTATAATTTGAATTTTATAAATATTACCTATTGCTGAATGACAAAGAAAGCTCTGGATTTACGTTAGTGTGACGGTTGGTGCAAATAACAAGTTGTTTTAACTTCTGAGGCTTTTTAGCTTAAGCAAATTATAAATTTATAACAAAAATGAAAAAAAAAATTGTAGGTTGGAAGGAACAAACATTTTCCAATTTGGAGGCTGCTAAGGAGGGGGAAAAAATGGGTTTCTAATCCTTTGCTGGAAGGAATCCAAAAATTGAGTATTGACAAGAGTGAATTTCTCAAAGTAGGCTGGCACAAAGATTTTTGCAATATTATTGCTTCGTCAAGTAGTGATTGGAACTTGAATAAGTTAGAATAGGTCCAAACAAAAGTCGGTTTTAGCAAAATTCACGATGATGATCGAGATCTTGTTTGTTTAAAACGAATATTTGTCGGAAAAAGAAGGAGACAAACCAAAAAGTGTCGGCTAGGAAATGTCCATGATCAAGAATGATTGTCGCCACCAACAAACTATTTTTAGCAGAACCTACTTGGCAAATGATAATGATACGAACACCGTAAGTTTACTAAATATGAAACAGTGTAATAAATATCTTATAATATATTCAAACATGATTAATATAACACGTTAATTAATATTTAGTAATTTTATTATATTTATATTTATATAATTTAAAATAAAATACGAATATAACACACTTTCAAAGAATTACTCGCACCCATGTTGTTAATAACTTATATGGGCGTCTTGTTTTATTCTTCAGCTATATCCTCAATGATTGGCCTTTATTTTTTCTTTCTTTCGGCATATAGTAGTTAAAATGATTTAATCTTTCAATAAGATCGCGTCTTAAGATTTGTAACTAAAGCTGTTAGCTAAACTTAATGGGTGAAGTTCTTAATTGAGAAGACCTACATTTATCCATGATTTAACAGGCTTTATAATTTTCACGTTGACTTATCTGCACTTACTCAACAATTAGATTATCTATTCGATTTTAATTGAATCGGATATAAAATAACAACATTTTAAATTTGAGTTGGTTTCACTCGTATTGATTACACTTTTATCAAAAAAATTATTTAATTATAAAAATATTTTTTTCGTGTTTTAGATTTTTTGTAGTTAATTAGTGAAATTCCTCTGAGGTACAATGACTAGAAAATAGAAAGAAACACAATAAGAAAATTATGGGATTTGGAATCTACAGATGCTGTTTGGTTGTTGGTTTTCAGATTTTCCATTGCTTTATATATGCAAAACTCCAAGAAAACAGAACATAAGAAAAAAAGGAAAAAAAAAAAAAGTGGGAGGGGGACATAATTCCATTGCATGTATTTTTCTTGCTTGGAGCCTTCTTTTTATTTCTTATTTGTTTTTTTTTTTTACAAAAAGATCGTAATACAAGATAGAAGAAGGATAGAAAAAGGGTTACGGATATTAAAAATTTAAGCTTGAAATTTGCCGGATACCACCTACTACAAATGGTTGTGTAAACAACCATACTATTTTTTGGGTTTATTTTTTATCCATTTTTTCTTTATTTTGTCCATCCTAAAATATTTGTTTCAACATACCACTCCAACTTCATGCCCA